>OX941084.1:45572500-46172500 GCA_954870635.1 Arctium minus
ATTAGTTTTAGGGACGAAAAGGGAAAGAAATTGTAAACGACAATAACCAAAAAAACAACTTTTAAAGTCAGGGACGAAAATGATTATAAACAACAAACCACAAGGATGAAAATCATAGTTTACTCTAAATTATATTAATATATACTGATAATTATAAAGTCAAGAAAATAAAATAAAAAATAAGGAGAATGTCATTTCTCACAATAGTAGTTTCTACAAGTTGCTACACTTGTAAAAATCTTACATTGGAGATGCTCTAGACTTCCATATATTTTGCTAGTAATTTCTTTTTCGTCTACATCAACATTGAAACCTACTTTTTACGTTTCAATGCTTGATTTGAATTGATTCTAATATTAAAAGGGTGTAAATAACATTGCCTTGATTGAAAATATAAAAAAATTATATTGATATATATATATATAGAGAGAGAGTGCGTTTCATTTGAAAACCAATCAATTCGTAGAAACTCTGCAAACCATTGTTTTAGGAAACAATATATATATTTATGGAAAAGTATTATGATTCATTAATAATGATTGTGATATATATGGAAGATGATAAGATTCATTTATTATAATCATGACGTTAGATTAGGAAACTTAACAAAATGTTTCATAAAATAGTGGTTTGCAAAGTTTCCACAAATTATTTGGTTTCCAAATGAAACGCATATATATATATATATATATAAAGAAAACATTAATAGGTATTAATGATGCATTTAACCTACCCTTTTCAAGATTTCCCAATTCCTCCAAAGATCATGAAGCCTCAAGTTCAAATTACTCTTGCTATAAGTAACTTTCGATTAAATTACACAATTGTTTATGAGATTTATGAAAACTTTTATCCTCAGATGATTCAAAATTACAGGAAATGTCATTAAGGTTTAAATTCGTAAAAGAAAGGATCTTAGGTTGTTACCACTGTTAAATTGTGTTCGTCAGGTGACCCCATATGAAGATCACGTGAGGGCAATTTGGCAATTTATGATTTTTTTAATAACAAAATTAATTTTTTTATTAAGAAAACATGATTAATTACCAAATGCCTCATGTGATTTGTACGTGGGGCACTTAACGTCCAAAAATTGACGGTCCTAATGGGCAAGAACAATTATTTGCAATGAATTAAAACCTTGGCGTTTCTTGTAATTTTGAAAAGTTAGAGACGAAAACCAAAATTTACATAAACTTCAACAATTTTGTAATTTACTCGATTACTCTTAATTTTTGAAGGGTCGTCCTCATTGAGATTATTCGGTTTACGATTCAAGTATTTAACCAACTACGTGAGTTTAAGCTCGTTCATTTTGACCTCGAGTCTCGTGATATCCAAGCTTAAATCGATCTCAAACATAAATAAAAACATGTTTTACTTAATAAGTCGAGTTTCAATTTCGTTTAGCTGTTGAATCTATCTTTGATTGATGAATGTGTGATCTTGCCAATTTTTCATCTGTGAATTGTTAATGAATCTATCCCATTCGTCGACTCTATGTAATCATGGTATACATCGGTATTCCAGTGCCCTTCCTCCTCTGAGTCAAAATAAATATGTTTCGAACCTTCTCTTTCGGCTCGAACTGATGACTTCCACCACGTCAAGGTTCTTCAAACGAAAGGAACAAAGATAGAATCAAACTGAGTCTGGTCAAGTGGGTCCGTAAAACCCATTAGGATAAGCGGTATTGTTGAACCAGACAAAATAACAAGCAATAAGAGTGAGCTAACTCCAAAAACCCGTCCTCAATTTGGATTGCAAGCTAGAAACCCCATCCCTCTCTTTCATTTTCTTGCCCCCATGTCGCCACACAGATGTTTGACTCGGCTCATCCAAAGGCTCAATTAAAATTTTTGAGTCACGTCCAACAATACAAGCATGAACGTTCCGAGTTGAACATGATTATATGTTCATATTACAATCAAATTATAAAGAATTAAAAAAATGTGTTGCTAACTCTAGGCTTGAGCTCGAGTCAATAGATAAGTTAATTGATCTCAAGTTTGAGCCTATAAACAAGCCTATGAAGTGTATTTTTTAAAATTATCATATATGTAATTCAAAATTATTAAACGACCACTAAGTTCGAGCACTTTTTAATGAGATTATTTGATTTGAATTGAGATAAAGCATTATATTATTTTATTGCATAGACCAAACAATCGACCTAGACTCTTTAACTTCGCTACGCATCTACAAGTATTTGAGACTTTCAATCATATGTATATGTTATGTCATATCAACTTGTACAAACATGATAATTAACCTATTTTTATTAAATTTAAGGGAAAAGTTTAGAAAAACCTAATGAACTTTCTAATCTTGAATGATCAAGTCCTAAAACTTATTTTTGAACGAATAAACTATTAGGGCGTGTTTGGTTTGCGGGATTGGAATGGATTTGGAGGGATTTGGATTTCAAATCCATTCCAATCCTGCGTTTGGTTTACAGGAAAGGATTTCGTTGACCGGATTTCAAATCCGTTAACCATTTTAAAACCCCTCATATGATGGATTTGGAAATCCTTGGCTTTGGGCCTGGATTTGAAATCCAAATCCGACGGATTCTAAAGCGTGATCCAGACCAATGTTTTAAAAACCGGTTTTTGATTGAACCGGTGTGGTAACCGGGTCACGGTTCAACCCGGTTTCAAGAATTTATTTGTATTTTTCATTTTCATGCATATATATATATATATATATATATATAACCAAAATATTGATGTCCACAAGTTAAAACATTAAAAAACACATAACAACAAGTTTTACATCAATCCAAAAATATTAAATAAACACACATAAGCATAAGTTTTTCATCAATTCAAATACATCCAAACGAAATATAACGATCAAACCTAATCATGAATCTTGAGAGTTGAGACATTGGAGTGTTGGTTTTTAACGCTAATACGTATTGCCTATTGGACTATTCGTTTTTAACTTTTGTTACCGGGTCAACCGGTTCGATACCTGTTCGTTATGACCGGTTCAACCGGTTTTTTAATAGAACCGGCCGGTTCAATCCGGGTCATAAAATGGCATAAACCCGGTCTCTTCACCGGTTCGACCCGGTTTTTAAAACATTGATCCAGACGTCAAATTGTATCGATCCAAATCTGACGTTTACCAATAAAAATAAATTATTTATAAAACAAAAAAATAATTAAAAAAAAACTCAATCCAAATCCAAATCCAAATCCTACAAACCAAACAAGACTTGTAAAGGAATGGATTTGAAATCCATTCCAAATCCTACAAACCAAACACATGAAGGGATTTCAAATCCCCCCAAATCCAAATCCCTCCTTGAAATCCAATCAATTCCATTCCAATCCCGCAAACCAAACGCGCCCTTAGTCTTTCTCATTTTGAGTGATCAAGTCTTTGAACAATTTCTTTTAGTAAATAAATCATCAAAACATCCTTTTAACTTTAAAAAACTACCTGTTACCAGTTAGGACGATTTTAAAGTTAAAAAAAACATAAATCAGTTTTACTGTTACTAAACCTATGTCATTCAAACTCATACACCTAACAACATCGTTCCCCATCGCTACCCCTTGTCTCCCTTTGTCGTCCGTTCTCCATACCGTCCATCATTGTCGTTGGCCTATGCCATCGATCTCTCTCTTTTTGATTTGATATTTTTTCTTTCAATCCCCCTCTTATACAACAATTTAGTGGAGTACATATAGACAGGTATAAAAAGAGTGTGAATCGAAAGACAACAAACCAATCAAAAAGAGGGAAATCAAATAGAAACCAACAAACTATAAAACCTAGCGTAAAAAATTGATAAGCAAGTGATGTCAAATTGGAAATTTAGAAAGAAAACCAAGAAATCCCATAAATTAGGTAGCAAAAGCAAACATAAATGGAGAAACAACTTACTTGTTTTGTGACTTCTATTCATACAATCACACACTTGCTTAAGGACTTTTTAGATTTAATTACAGTGACATTATAGAAATTGGCAAAAAAATAGGAATTAGATAATATACATGCGGCCTATGGAGGAGTCGAGGAGGACTAGAGTCGTGGATGACGGTTGTCTTGTATGTCGTGCGCAACTTCTCTCAGCAATGAGTGCATATAAAAGTTTGGGGATTTCTGGCTTGTGGTGGAGAGCAGAGATTGGGGGGGGGGGGGCACGAAGTTGAGAAAAACAATTGTTGTACATGGGGTAGTTCGGGGGGAGGGTGCGTTGAAACAGGGATGTGGGCACGAGGTCAGAGAGAGAATTTTTTATTCATGGGGGCACTACCCCCCCACCCCACACCACCCCACACATTAAGCAGATTCTCCCATGGTTAAGTTGAAGACGTTCGATACCATAGCTACCGTATGGAACAAGGTAATCAGTTCAATGCATAAAGACTTCAAATCATGTCATCATATTAAAGGAGATCTGAATTGATTTATGGAACAACAAATGCTAAATATAGCATCATATTTTAAAACATGTATAACAATTAATTGTAGTTCTTTATTAACTCTATAATGAAGTCATAATATCTCAATAGAAGCTTACATTAATTTATAAATAAAAGATAAACTCTAACCAGTAGGAAAGTTAACACCTCACGTGCACTCTAAAGCAAATGTCAATTAGTCAGAGGGGATCAAATCCCAAAATCTTTCTATATTTGTAGTATTTCAAGTCACTCAAAATCCACAAAAAATGCCATATTCAAAGCTTTTGTTATCCATATGTCTAATCAAATCAATAATTCATCGGTCAAACAATAAACACGGGATTCAAGTTCAAAACCATTTTAATTATCTCCAACGAGCTTTCTAACACATGATGAAGACAATCTCAATTCCTATATCTCATTAAAAGAACGGATTTAAAAATTGGTTACTGATTATTAACTAGTCATATCTATTAAATTATATTTGCAAATCAAAATTATTATAAAAAAGTTACAATTAATCAAATAAATCAGCTTGAAATTAAATATTAGATTTAAAAAATGTAAGATATGTTACAAGGTAATATAAAATTGGTTAGATTGGATTGATAAAGTGGTCAATTGCTTCTAGTTGAAGACTCCAAAAAAATTAATAAAACTTGTTGAAATTAATGTACATTAAAAAGCTTCTAATTTTTTCCAACAAAAAGTTTAGCATCACAAGGCAATTGCTTTAAATAAAATTCACACTATATTTTATTTATTTTTTTAATATCCCTTTATATTTATTACTTTCTCCGTCTTAAAATAAGTGTCCCAATTCTATTTTAGTTTGACTAACAATAATTAATAAGTATCTACTTACAAAAATAAAATTTCACTTTTTTTTTTGAACGGCAAGTTAATACACGCACACGTTCCCGGGGTATCTGGGCTTCCACTAAAGGGTGCCACCCGACTAATCCCCGTCGACCACGACCCAACCCAATTAAGGGTACCACTACGTGGCAGACCCATGATCATGGATGATCATGGATTTCACTTTATCATTATATCCTTATTTTTTAAATGAAAAAAATTTATCTATCTATTATTAAAGATAAAAGCGTAATTTCGTTATTCAAAAACTGATAATTATATATTTATAAATTTTTTTGTCATGTTTCATCGTAGACATTTATTTTTGGATGGAGAGGGTACAATATAAAATTTGTAAAAAGCCAAAATTTAAAGATGTTCAAATTTTAGTTAGTGAAGGTGTGGGTTACAATTTTTCTCATGTTATATTAATACTAGAAGCGTACCCGCGCAATTCAGCGAGATACATCACGATTTTAATGTTTCATTTTATTTTTTTGTCGATTTACAGTACGATTTTGGATGGTTTTGAGAAAGTGATAATGTTTTTTATAAATTTGTTTAATTTAGGCTTAATAATATAATGTTTTTTATATAAAAAATTAAGTATTTTGTTAGAATTCAATGATTATCTTATATATTTTAATGACATCTAGAAAAAATAACCAATTACATATTTAATAATATAATTAAAACAAAATTATAGTAATATAATATATTAATTAATAGTGATACATGGAAATGTCTGCATAAAAGGAAGACACTGCACATACCAAATTGGTGGATGTTAGAAGCCTGCAGTAGTAATATGTATCTTGTGCTTTAATACTTGTAAATTAAGATATTTTTAAAATCTTGCATAAAATGATGGTACCTTATGCCTAATAATTTGTTTTTAAGAGTTTTTTATGTCTGCTTTATAATATAGTATAGATATATTTATTAACTTAATATTGATTCTCAACCAATTTAAATAATATTTCAAATATGTGTACGAAATCCTTAAAATTATGATTGGTGTAAAAAAATTGATTTCATTAATTATTCATCAAAGTATTTTCAATAATTTATCTAATAGAAGAAAAATCTAAGTTCTACAAATAAAAAAATTACATTTAATTTTAACGGTTTCTCAATTTTAAATTTTTTAATATTAATTATATTATTAATATATTTAATAAATTAATACTCTAACGAACTTTTTTCTAAAATGGTAATTGATGTTCCCTCACTCCAAAAAAATAATTAGAGGATCTTCATCTAATTCTCTAAAATGAGCTTTTGAGGATTTTGAACTATCGTTTTGCTCCTAGAGATCCTCTTAAAAGAAGAAACTAGGGAAAAGATGGCAAAACATCTTTAACCGTTTCTCTAAAAAAAATTGATACATACTCATAATCTTGAAAAAAGTTCACTACATTTGAAAATTTTTACAATATCTCTCATACTTACTCAATTTTAGATAAAGTTTAAAGAATATGTTGAAGAATTAGGGGTGTTAACAAACCTGACCAACCCGGTCAACCCAACACAGAATAACTTAACCCGAAGCAATCCGATGTCTAATCGAGTTGTGAAATCTTCAAACCCTAGGTATTGGGTTGATATTGGGTTACTTTTATTTGAACCCAACCCGATGAACACGATATCCTTTTATTTCTTGGATTTAATATGATTGTTGAGTATCGATTAATATGTACATTAGACAATTACACCTAAGGGTGAGCAAAGGCGGGTACCCGCCTAAAATTCTTGGAACCGGTCCCGGAACCGTCGGTTCCGGTTCCGGTACCGGGTACCCGTTATCTAATTTTTTAATTTTTTATCATTCTTATTATAAAAAAATTAATATATTAATATATTACAAAGTCACAAAGTACCGGCAGTTCCGAAGCGGTTCCGGTTCCAAAGGTTGGTACCCGCTTTCGATGTTCACCCCTAATTACACCATCACGTACCCCCTTCATATACATATATTTTCAATCTATTCTCCGTCTCTATATAACTCATTTATACATATGTTCAATAACTGTAAACACACACACATATATATAGATATATGTGTGTGTGCAAATTGAGAAAAATTAATTGAATGTGATATACTAGATTTAAGAAGTATAGATAAGTTGTACCAAATGGTTGATGATGAAAAAGGCATTATGAGTAAACTAGAGAAAACAAGTTAGGAGAATAGTTTGATGTACCCAACCAACCCGTACGGTTTGGGTTGGGTTGGGTTGCACTTTGGTTTGGGTTGGGTTGGGAATTTTCAAACCGCAAGCATTGGGTTGGGTTGTTCAAATGTCTTCAACCCGATCAACGCAACCCGTGAGCACCCCTAGAGTAAATAACGACCAAAATCTTCATTTTGGATAACTCACTAAAAATGACTACTTGTGAGAGAATTGCTTTTTTTGTTATTATGACTGATAAGTCTCAACCATCGGATTTGTACATAATACATATAGACATTTAATGGTTAAACACTAAGAAATAAATTCTCTTATTTGTCAACAAAAACAGTTCCAATCTGATGTATACTTCAACCATCGGATAAGACACTAAATAAGGTTTAAATCCGATGAAGGAATCAAAACCTATGAAACATCGGCTTATAACCATCGGATTTAATGTATTCGAATAAAAGTCTCAATTCGATGAATTCTCTTAAGCAACTATCGGATTGATACTCTCAACAGATTACCAGACTCCTTTGACTTATTCCATGCATTAAATATCCGACACACTTATCTTTCACAAATGTCTATAACTAGTAACTGTTGTATAGTTTATACTTCATAATAGACAAATAGGATTTTTACTTGCAAAAGTCTTATTACTATATTTATTGTTCCAAGAGTAAAGAAGCCTTCAGCAAAGTCGAAGATTAGTTGAAGAGTGGTCAGATTGTCACCAAAGCGGATTGGTTTATCATCTAGACAAAAGAAGATCAATACAAGATACAATCAATATGTAGTCTGACAAATACTACTATTGGCAAGCCCAATTTGAAGTGCAAACTTGGCCAACAAGTTTTGTTCACCAACTCTTCCTGACTCTTATCCTAACGATGGGGACATGCAAATGCATGTCAGTTTAAGTATGTTCTAAAGTATTATTTTAATATTTGTCATAATTTACTGTTCCCTATGCATATAAAAGGATGAGAAGGGTTAACAAGTGTTTACATAAACTCAAAAAGCTGAAGTGAAAAGTACAGGCATGCATGGATCAACAAATCTGTGGAAGACATGTGTTAAAGTTAAAGTAAGGCGTTTAATGCAATGAAGGCTATAAAATGACTTCATTGTGTTAACTTGCAAATCACTCATTTTGAAAGAACATATCTTCTGTGATAGCTTCAAATCAAATTTGGCGTCAATATCTGAGAGTTATCTTAATCTCTCAGATCTGAAAGAGAACCTTCTTGTTCTCTCTTTCAGTGTGTAAATTTGTCCCTTAAGATAGTTTAGGATAAAGGTCTTACCTCCTAGCTTCCGCAACATATCAGTAATTTTATGTTTGAAATAAACTAAAATTAAAAGGTGCAAATTTACTGTGTTTGTATTCAACCCCCTTTCTACAAATTAAGGGTGTTCGCAGTCTGGTTTGGACAGTTTAACCCCTCAGACCACAAACCAAACCACAAGTGGCGGTTTATTAAATTTTCAAACCAAGCGGTTTGACATTAAGTGCCCAAACCGGTCAAACCGGACCGCGATTTAGGCGGTTTGGGCCTTTTATGGGGTTAAAAGTTTAAACTTTAAAAAAACATATATATTTTTGAATTTTAAAGCTTCATTGGCTTTAGTTTATTTGAATTAAATAAATTCTACCAAAAAAGTAAACAAAATATCCCAACAAAACAATAAAAGTTAAAGTCCACAAAAAAAGTTAACAAAATCCACAAAAAAGGTGAACACAGTGAGTCGGTTGATGTTAGTGAACAATAGTCATTTAGGGCTTTCAAGTTTTAAATGTCAAAAATCAAAAGATATTTTATGTTTGGGCTAGATTTAAGATAACATTGGGCCTAACCAAATATATTTAAGATAACATTGGTCTGGATAATGGATATAAATGCATATATGAAAAAATAAAAAATATATTTGTATTTGCCGGTCGGTTTGGTCCAAACCGCACAAAAAAACCTCCAGACCGCAGACTGGACCGGACCGCCCGGTTTGGCAATTTTCCATACCAGAGTGGACCTCCAGACTGCTCAAACCACCAAAAACGATCTGGTTTGACCTGTTTCGACCGGTTTGAACGGTGTAATAACCCTAAACTACTTTTGGCTATTGTGGTTAATTGGTAGTCAAAGTTGAGAAATATGAACTTAGGGACCATTTTGATAATAGTGTAGTAGGTTTAGCATTTAGGGGTAAAACCCTAAATCCCATTCCTATTGTCATTTTTGGGTGCGACGTGTGAAGAGAAGTGGGAGAGAAGGAGACCTTGTGAGAGCTCAGTCTTGTGGAGAAGGTGAATAAGGATCATGTCTTGAAGGATTCATCTTAGAGATGTAACTAAGCTTATTTTTCTCCTTGTTTCTTTTGTCTTAGAAGCTTCCTAGAGAGTTGTGGGTTTTGTTCGTATTCTGCAAGTTTCTAAGCTTTGGACTGATTTGATGATTGGGTGTGTTGTGGTTGAATCTGTATCTGTGAAGAGAAAAAGGGAAGAACCCTAGTAGCTTCAATCACTAGTGGCATCGACCCCCCCCCCCTTTTGTTTTTGTGTGAGTCTTAATTAGACGAGTATGATCGAGAGTCTTGTTGCAATCTAGAACTGGGACTCTCCCCGAGACCCTACTTTTGATTGATCCCCGGTTGATCTCCGTGTCGGCTTAGGCCGGATGTGCGCGAACCCGGGCGTCCTCGGGATTTACCCAACCCAGGCGTCCCCGGGAGTTACCTAGACCCGGGTGTCCCCGGGAGTGACCAGACTCGGGTGTGCTGGGAGAAGTCTAACCCGGTCGGTACCGAGATTCATTGGAATCGGGTGCACCGGTACTCTCTAACCCGGGAGTGCCGAGGGTGTTGTAACACCCTTAAATTTGGTAAGAGCAACTAATTAAAATTTTCGATATAACATCAAAGTAAGAAACAAAACTTCCTCCTACAATTCAAAACTCACAATACCTCAAGTTAAAATTCTATAAATAACCTCAACAAATATAAACTCCAACAATATACAAGGACTAAACTGAAGTCGAGTGTTACTTAACCCCAAACACAAGTTGCTCTTCCTAAACAAATGTGGAAGACTTCACCTAGCTACTCACTCTTGCACATATATCTAGCATTCATCTCTTCACAGAAACGCTAGTACCATTCCCCAACCGAAACCTGATGCATATGCCGACAAATAAAAATATAAGACTAATGCCTAGTGAATTCAAGAGTTTTTATCATGATTATAAAAATCGTTAAACGAAAATAATGAAACTTAAATCATAATCCTTCAAAATGAATTACTTAAATATGAGAACGACCCGTTTTCCAATAATATGCAGTTTATAGATGAACGTCTCAACGCCAAAACATTCTTTCATGAAGTAATGCAACCCAACACTTACTCAAAACATGAATAGAAATTGAACTCCCAATTTATAAAAAAAACGCGGATACAACCTTATTTCCCGAAACACCCAAAACACGGGTGGGGCATAATACTCAACCCATAAATTATGAATAAAAATCCATATATATAAAACGTCACCGAAAACATGGATAATAAAATAATAAAATTTAATACACAAATAACACATTCCGGTGACGGGGGAGACCCGATTCCATTGTACGTGGCGGAACACAAAGTTAAGCCATATAACCATGTTGTCGAACTACACCTCAGATCGTGACTGTATTGCCTGCTTTAAAAAGGTACACCTCCAGTCGGACTTTATTTCAAGCCCCAAATTACACCGTATCCCCCATTGCCTGCTCTGTTGAGCTACACCTCAAGGATACGTGATCTTATTACATGTTCGTTCTCTAGTGGAGTTTCATCTTCAGGGTTCTCATTCAACACCTAGTGCCTACTCCCTAGCATTCAAGATCGGAGCCTCAACTCCTTACTTGATAACTCATGATGTCTAACCCTTGTGCATAATAATTAGAACATCAAAACCACAAAACCCACTGTCCCGGAGTATAACCCTTAAGGGTTCATCTCCATAAAACTGGGACAACAACAATGCCAACACGACATATTTCCCAAGATGAGAATGTCAAGACTCCTCACCATTAAATACGACTGACTTACATGCCTACGGATCCATTGCATTACAGTCTAAAATACATGACTCCAAATGAATGACACACACACTTAAAACACGTATTCTCCAAAATAAAGTGCAATAAATGCAACTCATACCCAAGACTCCACTTTAAGTTATTAAAAACCGGACAAATGTCCCCAAGACCCGACAAAGACGAAAATCGAGCCTTAAGCTCAACCAATCAAATGACCATATGTAAAAATCCACAAAATGCAATAAAACGCAATCGACCAACGTTTATGCAAACACATGTTCCAAAATACATGAATAAACTCCAACACAATTTAGATTGAGACAAATCATTTTTCAAATAAGTTTATAGTCCCATTGACTATTTCAAAACATCCACAACATAAAATTCACATATTACCAACAAATACTAAACATGCATTTTTACCAAATGATCTCCAATTATGCAAATAAGTCATCAAAACATTTTCATTATGATACATTTATCAAAATTACCAAATATCCCAAAGATGGGTGTTTTACAAGTTTATAAAATTAAGCACTTTAAATAGTCAAAACTTATCAAATAACTCAACGGTTAATAATTTCATGTGAATAGTATAAACATTTAAAGATTGACATTTTTGGCATGTACATTGTTTTCACAAATCAACTTGAACTCACCTTGCTAGATTTAGGCTAAATATAGATTTTCCCGAACTTGAGCTCCTTTGAAGAAATTCGAATCTTCAAGCCAAAACTCCCAAAAACCTAGATTCATAATTTCCAACCATAAACATTCATATTCAACCATTTAGAATTGATCCTCAAACATTTTACATAAAAATCCCCAACTTGGCCAAAACCCTAATTTTGACCCGAACTCACCAAAATCACCCAAATCAAAATTGGAGAAATAGAACACTAGGAAACCATCAATGAAGTATTTATAACTTATAGAAAGATTTAGAAGAGACAAAGATGAACTCACCATTTAGGTTTTGAGTAAAACCCCCAAAACCTAGAATTTCTTGAAGGTGAGAGTGAGATGGAGGGCTCCTAGTCTTAGCCTTCAATCCTTAGCTTGGTGATGATCGAACACCTTCAAACCCAAGGAAATGGTCCTAAAAATGGTTAGGGTTCATAGAAAGGGAGTGGGGTTCGATTTGGGAGAGAAAGGTGGAGAGGAAGAAGTGATAGATGAGGAGAAAGACTGAAAACCCGACTTTAAAGCAACATGGTACCACTGGGCGACATTAACACGCGATTATGACATGGTCATAGTCGTCGGGCATCGTATTCGGGGTCGTACCAAGCCCTGAAACTCGAATTTTTCAACCCCAACACTCCCGATACTCTAAGGGGCTTATGAAAATGTTTTCCAAACAAAAATCCCACCATTTACAAGTCCTAAAAACTTCTGGGTGACCTTTACTTATCGAAAATTACAGGTGTTACAAGTGTTAACCTATAAGCGAGCTTTGGCCCAAGACCTAGTTCCTCATATTTCAGGTAAGTGTATCTTAGAATCCAGGCCTCGTAGGATTTTGCTCCAGAACTGTTACTCAGTTTTTAATTGTAATCATTTAACAAAATGTAGGAGTCGATCTTTCCGGGATTAATTTCTGAGCATCCCGAATTCAATCCACCAGGTGTGTTCCTTGTCCAATTCTTTCATAAACTGAAATGATGTGTTATGATACCTCTTAACATGTTTTCCTTACTTGAGTATGAGATTTTGGAATTGTGCAATATTTGTTCGTTACCGATATCATGCTTACTTTTCCTTGTAATTTCGTTTTGTGAAAGTTTGGTATAATGAATTGTTTGTGTGCCATGGCTTATTGGTAACCATCGGGGATGGTAGAACCGTGTGCCTAGAATTTGTTTCATGTGCACACGGAGACGACATCTACGTGGGGGCCAGATGGGGATCTACTGGGGGCCCCCGAGAGTGGTAATTTTGTAAATTTTCGGGAACCGATTCCGGACGCGGAACTGTTCACGGTTGTGTGTCGATTGATGTTTATTAAATGAAATCTTGACAATTGAACTTCTTGTAGTATTCTAATTTGCCGAGGGTGGGAATTCACTAGACCTTTTGGTCTAACCCTCGGTTTCAAATTTCTTAAACCCATTTTTAGGTAAGGGTGTCGTTTGTGCTTCGTCAAAGGAAAATGGAAATGTTGAGAGTCAGGGAAGCAATGGGAGTCTGTTAGAGGTAGCTATAGTTCTGAAACCTTAGAATCTCAGATGTGACATAACTTTTGTACCATGATTGTCGTTGAATGTTGATTCTTGACACTGTGTTTTGGGACCCGTTTTGGGCTTTACTTTCATATTAATGCTTTGTTGTTTTTTGGGGTGTTACAAATGCTATCAGAGCCATAGTTTAAGGGATTTAGGTGACCGGATGAGCCTAAACTTAAATTGTGGAGTAGAATTAGGGACACGGTCGAGATGTAGGATGCCTTTAGGAAGATCATTCTAAGTGCACTAAATATAAGGTAGTGAGGATTGTCATGCAAGGTAAATTTACATTACCCCTAGCAAGTGTAGTTATGAATTTACAAGTACATGTACGTCTTCGAATTGCCTTACTTGCGAAGTAGTCAATAGAACGTTGGTTTTATGCGGTTAGTCTAGTTTACGCCATGATCGGAAGGATAATTGTTAGGTCTAATTTTATAGTAATCATTGTATTTATAGGGCTTGGTCATATACTGTGTTTAGAGTCTATCTGTGTTGTATCTGACCAAGGGTATTTAAGTCCCTTTGGTCTTTGTTCCGTGTAAGACTTTCACGCACACATCAATACATTCTCTGTTTTGTGTATCCTTGCTCTCTCTCTCTACAGATTCATTGATCTTGGATTATCAATTGGTATCAGAGCCATCTGAATCTTGAGAGGACTGAGAGATTGTGTTTTAGACTCTGAATTTGTGGATTGAAGAAGAAAACTTGATTGATTTTCTTGATTTTTTCAAGAAAATCTCGTTTTTTGCTTTTTCATCAAATTTGGATAGGTTTCTGGACTAATTGTGTTGTTTTTGGTCTCATTTGTTTCGTTTGTGTTAGTCGATCATAATTGTTTCATATCATTTTGCATAAAATCCATGATTTGATCTTCGATTTTGTGATTTTGTGTTTTTCAGAAAAACTCGTCGAACGTACTGTTCTATCATTGATTTTGAGATATTGTTGTTTTTAATCAAATTTGTTGTTGGAAATGTGTTAAAAAGATGTTTTCGATAATCAGTGTGTGATTTTCTTGGTATAATTTCAAAGTTTCAATCGATCTTGCGAAAATTTCTTGATTTTTTTGCTTTGCGCAAGTTCATGTAGGTTTGCACATGTTCTTAGTGGTTTGCGCAAGATTCATATTACTTTGCGCAAGTTCATATAGTACTAATCTTTGTGTTAGTGCATTTCAGGGTTTTCACATCAAGCCACATACGCAAAGTTCATTTTGCGTATCAAGTGTAATCCGAAAAGCTTAGTTCTCGTATCATCAAGGTTCCGCAAAGTACAGTTTTCGCATCACTCAGCATACGCAAAGATCATTTTGCGCATCACTCAGCATACGCAAAGATCATTTTGCGCATCACATAGGTTACGCAAATCTAAGTTTGTGCAACCTTCTGTACCCGAAAAGTTTGGTTCTCGTATCGCTCAGCTTACGCAAACCCCAAGTTTGCGCAAGTCTTTAAAAAAAAAGAGTCTGGAATTTTTTTTTTGTTATCCATGGATTCTGCCAAGTTAGCTTATCAAGCTCAGTTCTACAAGAATGACCTCATGATTTCATTGGGTACTGAAAATCGTCCTTCGGTGCTGATTGACGAAAATGAATTTACACAGTGGCAAGATCGGTTCTTGAACTTCATTTAACGTCAAAAGAATGGAAATGACATGATGATCATTCTATTAGAAGGACCGTTTGAAAAACCCAAGTTGGCTTCTGGATTATATAAGCCTACTAAAGAATATTCAACTGAAGAATTGTCGGCATATCAAGTTGATCGTGACATTAAGGCAAATCTGATGCTAGCATTGCCAAACTCTATCTACAACAGGATTGATTGTTTCAAAACTCATCCTAATCTGATGTGGCAACAGCTTGAGAAGATTATGCTTGGTTCTTCGGTCGCAACTCAACTCAGGCATACGCGCTACATGAATAATTTTGAAGAATTCAAAGCCAAGGATGGGGAGCCACTGAAAGCTGTGTTTGACCGTTTATGTGCTGTGATCAATGATCTTAGGAAGATAAAGGTTGAAAAGACTGAGCTTGAATTAAATTTGAAGTTCCTCAACACATTGCAACCAGAATGGAATAAAACATGCCACAAATTGAGGAACGATGTCAGAATCTCCACTATGCAAATCCAAGAACTATACGAGATTCTGATGACTGATGAGAGCTTGGTGATAGAGAAGAAGGCAAAACTTGAGAAAAAGAAGAAATCATTAGACCCGGTTGCACTCCTCACAAAGCAATTATCTGAACAAGCGTTGTCTGATAACGCTTACAACGGGTCAACTGAAGATGATAGTGAGGCTTTGCAGAAAGCTATGATCCTTCTCTCTCAGCATTACCAGAAAAAGTTCCAACCTCGATCGAGTTCCAACTCTTCTCGCTTCACTTCTGGGTTTAAAGCCAAAGTACCCGAGCCAAAGACTGTTGCTTGCTACAACTGTGGAAAGTCGGGTCACATCTCAAAGTAGTGTAGAGCAAAGAAGGTTAAGGACTCAGCTTATTACAGAAAGAAATTGGAGCTGGCTGAGAAAAGAGAGAATGGAACAGCTTTGCTGGCAGAAGAAGAATTCTGGTTGGATCACTCTGACGATGAAGCTGCAAACGTAGAGATCGCTCAGATGTGCTTGGTTGGAGATGACCAGTCAAATGATTCTGAAACTGATGAAGATGAGGTATATTCAGAGTCTGATTACAATTTCATATCTTCTCAGTTGAATATCATGATAACTGCCATACATGATTTACGCTCTAAGTTTATATCTGAAAAGAATTTAAACTCTGAAAAGTCAGATTTGATTGACAAACTGAAAATTTCTTTGAAAGATGAAAAATCTATTTTAGAAAATACTAAAGCCATCTTTCAAAAGAAATTGGATGATTTGGAAAATTCAAATAAGACTTATCTTGAGTCTTTGACTAAAATGACTTCTTTAAAAGATGAATTTTCAGATAAAATAAATAAGTTAGAAGAAAAGCTTTATCGAAGAAACCAATATGAACAAACAATTTTTATGAACAAGCCAAGGAGTGAAGAAGCTTTAAAACAAAGGTGGAGACTTGGTTTTGACAATCCTCGTTGTTTAAACAAAGTGATAAACGAAGTTCCTACTTTATATAAATACGACTATCTAACTCTTGCACACTACGCTCCTCAGTTTAAATTCTTTTGGACTAGTGAAAAGCAAATTTTAGAAGTTGAAAATGAGAAAAGGATAAATAACAAGAAAAATGAAATTCCTTTTGTTTATACGTATGAAAATGCCAAATATTTTCCTGAAAAATCAAGGAGATGAAGAAGAGTTTTAAATGATATATCTCCCGTCAAATCTTCAGTATCTGATGATTTTGTTCCTTCTTATGCCCCTGATTCTGATAAGGAAAATATTTCTCCAATCATTTATGATTCGAAGAAATATACTCCTCCATTAGTTTTAGAAGGCAAAATCATCGATCTTGAAGATAAGATAGAAGATCAAAATATTTTGAAGAAAATTGAATCTGATATTATTCTTTCTTTCATGACATCTAGTCTTGAAAAAAAATTATTTTCTCAAAAATCAGATTCTATTTCCAGCCTTTCTTCTGATTCTAAGGAAAACAAAAAGGAAATTTCTAATTTTAAAATCTTTTCTCAAAATAATTCAGACTCCGAGGCTCATTCAGATTTATTAGTTGATCAGATTGGTTGCTTAGATAAATTTATTTCGTCTGATTTAAATATTAATTCTAAAATTCTTGATGATTCTTTTACGCTCAATGATCAATATTATAAACCTAAGCGTAAAAGAAGACGATCAAAGAAGTCGAAGAAACAAGATAAAGTTATTTCTGACTGTTCTAATTCTTCCGATTCAATTCTTACAGATAGGACTTTGAGCCGGTCAAAGAAGCAAATCTGGAGAATGAAGCAGACATCTACTGATTCTATGATTGATGAGGATTTATATGTAGACAAATATTATAAAAGTGATTCATTTGCTTCTTGTAATAAGATTTCTAAATACTCTATTAAGCAAATGATTCAGATTTCCAAAAATGTCTCATATTCGTCTTCTGATTCTAGTTCAGATGATTATGTTTTATCTTCTGATGATTGTGCATATTATTCTGATTATCTTTCTCGTGCTTCTAATTTCAATACTTTCAATTATTTCCCCATAAGAGCTGTAACTAACAAACATGGGCCCAAATTTAAGTGGGTACCCAAATCTTTATCTGATTTAAAGTTGCAGGCATCACATGTTAAGGGGGAGTAAGGGAAATTGGCTTCTGAGTACTTCAGCTCAAGACCCGTACTTCATAGACTACGACTTCTAAACAAATCAGTTTAGAACTCGTTCTTCAATGATTTAAGCTTCTGACTAAATGAGATACTGTGAGTACATCAGTTTTATTTTCGCTGCATTTTATCTCTGATTATGATGTGTTCCAGTTTTTCTCATTATTTTTCAAAAATCTGAGCTTGTTCAACTATTTCTTAATTTTGTATAACCCAATTTTTTAATTTGAGACACAAATTATTTTTTAATGTGAAAGATGAAATAACTGAATTTTATTTTGTTCCAACTAAATATCAATTTGCCGAATTCTTTACATTTTGTCTTTAAGGAAAATTTTTAACAACGGCATATTGAGTTTAAAAGTTTAAATCTTTACAAATTTTATTCTATAAAGTAAAGTTTTACATTTTTCTTTCTTTTGAATAAAATATGTGTCTAGGATAAATTTTCAAGTTCTTTTGTTTATATTAAAGTTTTTATATGATCAAATTTCAAGTCTTACAAAATTCGAAAAGTCAGCAACATGTTTGAAACTTTTATTACTGCTTTAAAGTTGTGTGATTCGGGATATTTATAGTTTACAATGCTTGGAAAATTCTAAAAAGTCAAAATTTTGATTGTAATGAAAATATGGGCTAAGTACTTTTATGTAAAACTGAGTGATTGAGATGAATATTAATTTCTTAAAATTAAGAAATCTCTAAGTTTAAAAGTTTGTACCTGTGGCCTTTCTGGTTTGGGAAAGTAAGTTCTTCGGGATGCTTGTCATCTGGTCCCCTAAGGTCATTTGGTCTGGGAGTGATCGAACCCAAATCCTTCAATAGAACCAGATCGAAAGTCATGTTCTACTGGTATGAATGGGTTTAGGATATGTCGATGTAGCCTTTCTGATCTGGGAGAATAAGTTCCAAGGGGTGCTTGACATCTAGTCCCCTAAGGCCAACTGGTCTGGGAGCGGCTGACCCAAATCCTGCAATAGGGTCAGATATAAAGTTATGTTTACGGCATGTTCTTTACTTAATAAACTTCTTGATTAAAAAGATGCCAAAGTGCACGAGCTTAAAAGATGTCAAAGAGCACACTCATGTTAAGATGCCAATGAGCACATTGCTAAAAGATGCCAATGAGCACACATCTCATGATACTTGGTGATATGTTTCAGTTGCGATAAACCTATAATTTGTGAAAATCTTAATTTTTGATGGATTGGTGTGAGTAAATGCAAAGTTCTCTATTATATTTTTAGAATTGCATTTTCTTGAAACTAATCGAAGATTCACATGTGAGCACACTGAATAGATTGCTGGAAGTTTTTGAAACTGAACATGTTTTTACTTGATATGCAATAAAACTTGTTTCTTTATCCAACAACATATATTTGATTTCAACTGATTGATAAATTTGTCATATTTCACTTAGTAGAATTCAATTTGTTTAGTGTTTAAAGTTTTATATGTTTAGTTGTTTTAAAATTTATATTCAGTATATTTTTTCTTTGTACATTAATATTTGATCATTATGTTCTCATAAATATATTTTAATGGGTTTATGCATTATTCAAGGGGGAGTGAACAAAGAGAATATTTTTCAAAGTTTATATCTGTTTTTGAGGGGGAGTATCTGATTCTTTATATGAATGCTAACTTGAATTGTCAAATTTAGTGCATTTGTGTAGGGGGAGTCAAAGAGCTAATCAGGTAAAAAATTTCGGACTCCAAGTCAGATTTGCGCAATCAGTTGGTCGCGTAAACCTCACTTTGCGCATCCAGCGTGACACGCAAACCTCACTTTGCGCCACTAGCGTGACGCGCAAACCTCACTTTGCGCAACCAACATGATGCGCAAACCTTCCCTGTTTTCTCGGTTTCTTTGATTTTGCAGATCTTAAGTTGTCTCGTCTCAAACATTTGCATGACCAAGTTGATCCTGATCATCAAGGTCATGAGGGGGAGAATTAAGAGATGTTAAGGAGATGATAAAGAGACAAAGAGCACAAACGTTTATCTGCTGATCAAGATTCGCTCAAAGATTCTATTCTCTCAGCTACAACTAATTCTTTTGTTGTTTCTGCTCCGACCACCACCGTTCATTCAAGATCATTCAAAAAGGTGTGTCGTCTAGAGCTCAAGGCAGCAAAGACAACTTAATCTGAAAGATGCTGAGAATAAATTTTTTCTTAAAAGTCAGAAAGCTTCACAAAGTCGCTTTAATGGTCTGTGCTGTTTTAGAAGATGAATTTTGAAGACCAAAGCGCCAATGATTACTAAGGGGGAGATTGTTAGGTCTGATTTTATAGTAATCATTGTATTTAATAGGGCTTGGTCATATACTGTGTTTAGAGTCTATCTGTGTTGTATCTGACCAAGGGTATTTAAGTCCCTTTGGTCTTTGTTCCGTGTAAGACTTTCACGCACACATCAATACATTCTCTGTTTTGCGTATCCTTGTTCTCTCTCTACTTTCTCTCTCTACAGATTCATTGATCTTGGATTATCAATAATATTGCTGGGTTAGTCAATGAAGGGGTGGTGGAATGAAGTAAAGTTTCAGTCTTGTGGAGTTAGTGGTGGTTTTTATGGGATGCATGAGGTCGCCTGTGGTAAAATTGTTGACAACCCCTAGAAGGAGGATTATTCAGAGCGATAATAGACTGACCATAAGTAGAACTTCATGAGTTCGAAAAGGGAAAATGACTGATTAAGGGTAAACCCTGAGTATCTAGTGAGTCCCCATGCCGGGGGGTAAATGTGCCGATCTTTCCGGACAAGAGAAGAGGAATGGGTTAGGATTTTGAAAGTTTTCAACTTAAGGTCGGGTGAAAGAAGGGAGCTTATGACTTTCCAATCAGCGATAGAATGGTAAAGATGTCGGAGAGAGGATATCAGGAGTGAATTAAATTATTGGAGAAGATGAATGAGAAGAAAATGTGATTAGGTTATCGACCTAAAGGGGTCAAAGATTGAAATTGTATGAATTGTAAATCAGTGCTCAAGGAGATATCTTGGTGGGTAATCAATCAGGTAGGTTGTGAAACACTGGTGCAATAATTTGTTGCTAGAATGAGAAAGCGACAGTTAGTCAAAGTGGGGTGCCAGTGATAGTTGTGTGGATGCAACGATTGACCTTGACTGAGTGAATAGCCTTCAATTGCAAGTGAGTTCATGCATTGTGTCTTTAAAGGTATTACGAGGGCTTGTTCATGGATTAAAGGTAGATGCATACATAACAAATTTCATGTTTTGGAAATAATTTAACGCATACAAGAGTATGTTTAAAGAGGAAAGGCAAACCTATTTTCGTTGTGTAATAAAATTTTTCTTTAAACTTAGTGATTTGTGAGATATATCATTTCTTTTCATGTTGAGATAAAATGTGTTGCGAAAACCATGAACACATTTGGCAGCAAGCCTTTATAACCAAAATGAGTTTTGAGATGATATCTTATACATGAGTGTGAGAGCCGACTGTTTTAGTTTGTGCCAGCGGTTTTGTTCAAAACTTTTCTACTCGTATAAAGAAGATTATTTTCCATATTACGGATGTCGCGACATCGTTTTAGTTGGTCAAGATGATGTTTTACCGAAAGATTGTGTGCGAACGATTTTCGATATCGTTGTGCATGACTTTGAAGTTATGAGAGGGTTGAGTCATGTGTGCTTAAGATGTTTTTAAGTGTTTTGCCTTTTGAATGTTCAATTATGAGTAATGACTTTTTTTAATTTATCGAGTCGTCATGCATGAAGGCTATGAACTCATTAGGTCGTGAAAGTTATTGGATTTAGGGACAAGGAAGGGTTCGAGAGTAGGGAATGTGTTAGTCAAGCCAATGATAGATGACTTATGTCTCCGCTATTTCTTTTTTATTTAAGGAAGAGAGGGGGATATTGAAAATGTCGGAAATGGACGTTGACATTGATGGTATTATGGTTGTTTGAAATATTGCTCGAGAAATTGGCATGCCGTTGTCAGTAAATGGTCGTATTTGGGGTGAAAGATTTGAAGTCGTCAAAGTGTTGATGTTAGTGGAGGGTCGTACTTGAAGTAGAGTTGGGCTACAGAGATGAAACGTTAAAGAGTATTGAGCCTAAGTTTTTTTGGAATGGTCTTGTAAGTTAGACCTCACATCAAGTAAACCTTGAACCTCCTTCAAGTAAGGATGGTGAAGTGCAAAACTAAATGCGGTGTGTTGGGAAAGGTAGATGGAATTAGAAAATTCTTGCTGTTGGAGATATTGTGGAAGTATTATCATGTCGTTTCTTTTTATGATTGAAGTTAGGAGTTGTTTAAGATGTGTCGAGTTAAGGGCGTCGTCGGGAGTTGGATTTTAAGAATTTACCTTGGTGTACATAGGCGGAGTAGGTCGTTCAAGGATAGTGTATACTTTCCAGTTATTGGATAACCTTGCGGAAGCATTATGGTAAAGGAAGATCGTTGCGTGGAGGAGTGTTTTACCTGTGATATTCTAGCGGTTCAAAAATGATGAAGTAATTAGTACAATCAAAGCGAGTGCATGGTTTATATCAGGAAGTTTGAGTGGTGGTTCATCTGGATTTGGGAAAAGACGAAGTTGTGAGATAGATTGGGTTTTATATGTCTGCAGGTGAAAGTGAAGGCAAGATTGGTTATGTATGCAAATAATCATGAGAACCCGGTCTGCAGTGTTATCGCAGTGTGGTAACTGTATAAATAAGTCAGTGGCATTGTATGTTAGGGTGCATATGTAAGTCATTGATGTGATAATGGGTGTTGCTATGTTGGGTAGTGAATATGTGTGGAATGTGGGGTAAGGGTAAGCGTAAACCGGTGTTCGGAGATTTTGAGGAGGGATTCAAATGTGGCAAGTATGTTCGATATAATGTTGCATCACTGGTGTTCTTGAGGATGAAAGGGTTGAGTGGTATGTGATGATCACATAAAAAAGGAAAACTCGTGTTCTACTCGGTTGCGTTGAGGGGGAGCTTTCGTTAGGCCAATGAGAAGGCCTTATTCGATTGGTTGTGGTGCTTCGTTGTAAATTTGGAGTTTAGCTGGGAATGTTGAAGTATTCCTTGGGTAGAAATGGATTCCGGTGGATAAGTCGACTCTGTCTGAAGAATGAGAGGTGTTTGGTATAGTGAGTTTTGGGCATTGTTGCGTGATCCATCTGAATACCTCAAGTGAAGATTGTGGTGGAGCAAAGTATGTAATAGGATATGTTACCGATTAAGGGAAAATCGATGATTCAAGATTGCGCGAGAGGATTTTGCTGGTATGTTGCAAAAAGTGAGTACGCTGAAGCTAAGAAATTCGACTAGTGAAACTGAAGAACGTGGAGTAGGTCTAAAAGTTGTTATTTCGCGAGAATATGAGAAAAAGATTATTGTGTATGTTATGGTTAAGGTGTTGGAAAATTTGCACCTGTTGGTAATTCTTTCTTAGAAAATGGATGTTTTAGGTTTCGAGAAGGCAATGGTAAAGTGGTTGATCGAGATGCTCGGAGGGAAAGATCGGCAGACGTGAGTTAGTTTTAGTGCGATGGATGTTCTGAGTGAGCATTGTGTCTATTATTGTGCATACTGAACGAGTTCCGTGGGAGGGTGTCGCTCCTTGTTGTAAGGAAAGGAAATCGTCAGAAGAGCTACGTGGTTAAACGGTGGGGAGACATAGGATTTGAGTCGGAATTTCGGCGATGCATAAATTATCCCCTGGGTAGGGAGTTGTGCGATTTGGAAAGAAGGGAAAGCTGAGCATGCGTTACATCGGACCGTTCGCGAGTGTAGAGAACAAAATGGGGAAGTGGTGAACAAGTTGGAAATACCGGGAAAATCGTAGGGAATTTACAGCGTATTCCACGTCTCAAGCATGAGAAAATGCTTAGCGGGGACTGATATGGCAATACCATTACAAGATATGCGGGTGGATGACAAGTTGAATTTTATTGGAGTACCTGAAGCTATCGGCGATCGCACGATCAAGAAACGTAGAAATAAAGAGATTCGTCTAGTGAAATTTTATTGGCGTTTTCTATAAAGGGCAGGAAGCCACTTGGGAAGTGGAATCAGAGGCAAGGTCTAAGTACCCGCATCTGTTTGACAGAGGAATTTCGGGGACGGAATTCTGTTAAGGGGGAGGTGTTGTAATAACCCTAAACTACTTTTGTGTATTATGGTTAATTGGTAGTCAAAGTTGAGAAACGTGAACTTAGGGACCATTTTGATAATAGTGTAGTAGGTTTAGCATTTAGGGGTAAAACCCTAAATCCCATTCCTATTGTCATTTTTGGGTGCGGCGTGTGAAGAGAAGTGGGAGAGAATGAGACCTTCTTGTGAGAGCTCAATCTTGTGGAGAAGGTGAAGGAGGATCAAGTCTTGAAGGATTCATCTTAAAGGTATCACTAAGCTTATTTTTCTTCTTGTTTCTTTTGTCTTAGAAGCTTCATAGAGAGTTGTGGGTTTTGCTCGTATTCTGCAAGTTTCTAAGCTTTGGACTGATTTGATGATTGGGTATGTTGTGGTTGAATCTGTATCTGTAAAGAGAAAAAGGGAAGAACCCTAGCCGCTTCAATCATTAGTGGCATCGACCCCTCCCCTTTTGTTTTTGTGCGAGTCACAATTAGACGAGTAGGATCGAGAGTCTTGTTGCAATCTAGAACCGGGACTCTCCTTAGGACCCTACTTTTGATTGATCCTCGGTTGATCTCCGTGTTGGCTTAGGTCGGATGTGCGCGAACCTAGGCGTCCCTGGGAGTTACCTAGACCTGAGCGTCCCCGGGAGTGACCAGACCTGGGTGTGCCGGGAGAAGTCTAACCCGGTCGGTACCGCGATTCATTGGACTCGGGTGCGCCGGTACTCTCTAACCCGGGAGTGTCGAGGGGGTTAACCCAAAAGTCATGTGGACCGATTAGGCAGGCTTTGGCCCAAGTCCTAGTTCCTCATATTTCGGGTAAGTGTATCTTAGAATCCAGGCCTCGTAGAATTTTACTCGGGAACTGTTAGTCAGGTTTTAATTGTAATCATTTAACAAAATGTAGGAACCGATCTTTCCAGGATTAATTTCTGAGCGTTCCGAATTCAATCCACCAGGTGAGTTCCTTGTCCAAATCTTTCATAAACTGAAAATGGTGTGTTATGATGCCTCTTAACATGTTTTCCTTACTTGAGTATGGGATTTTGGAATTGTGCAATATTTGGTTGTTACCGATATCATGCTTACTTTTCCTTGTAATTTCGTGTTGTGAAAGTTTGGTATAATAAATTGTTTGTGTGCCATGGCTTATTGGTAACCATCGGAGATGGTAGAACCGTGTGCCTGGAATTTGTTTCCTGTGCACACAGAGACGACATCTACGTGGGGGCCGGATGGGGATCTACTGGGGGGCCTCGGGAGTGGTAATTCTGTAAATTTTTTAGAACCGATTCTGGACGCGGAATTGTTCACGGTTGTGTGGCGATTGATGTTTATTAAATGAAATCTTGACAGTTTAACTTCTTGTAGTATTCTAAATTGCCGAGGGTGGGAATTCACTAGACCTTTTGGTCTAACCATCGGTTTCAAATTTTTTAAACCCATTTTTAGGTAAGGGTGTCGTTTGTGCTTCGTCAAAGGAAAAAGGGAAATGCTGAGAGCCAGGGAAGCAACGGGAGTCTGTTAGAGGTGGCGATAGTTGTGGAACCTTAAACTCTCGGCTGTGACACCTTTTATACTCTGATTGTCTTTGAATGTATATTCTTGACACTGTGTTTTGGGACCCGTTTTGGGCTTTACTTTCATATTAATGCTTTGTTGTTTTTGGGGTGTTACAAGGGGTCCAATGGTTTTTTTGAACACCCCTACTACAAACACTTTCTGTGTGATTCATTGTGGTTCAGTACCAACACTTTCCAATAATAATCTTTGAAATTAAATGTTTTTGGAGAGAAATAATGAATTAGTAAATATATTTTTAGTGATATAATAAATGTTTGTAATTTCAATAATAAAGAAGTTGTTGAAGTGAAATGTAATTTTTTAATTTTTATTTTGAGATTTTGAGATTTTCATTCTTTATTTTAGAATTCTTTTAGAGAAGATGTTGGAGATGCATTTAATATATCTTCTCTTCATTAAAAAAAAATAGTTTTGGAGATTTCTTCTTTCTCGTCCAATAATAGAGAAATTTTTCTTCACTCGGCTTTTCTCCATCTTGCAGATGTTTTGGAAATTCTATTGGAGTAAGAAAAAATTCTCAAAATCTCTATTTTCTCCGTTTTGGATCATCTGTTGGAGATGCTCTCGATATCTATATAATTCTTATCTTGTTCATTTTTATTTGTTGTGTATATATATACACACACTATATTATAAAGAATTTAGTAGAAACTCTTAAAAACAACTTATTAATGTATACGTTTTTTAAATACAAACTTACAACTTATTATTGTAAATATATGTACAAATTCTTAAAGTTCCTTGCTTGAAATTCATAAAACCAATTAACACGTTGAACTCTGTTAATACGACAAAATATTCATAAAGTATGGATCTTTTTCTAATAGAAAATTAGCTAAATTTTCATTTCTCGGTTTACAATTTTAAAAAAATTGCATCTTGCTACACCACACAAGTATACACTTAATATATATTAATGTGGTAAGAAATTTAGACGGATCATATTTTAGATATAATTTTTTTCTTTCATTTGATATTTTATAAATAATTTTATACGGATAATTTATTTTAAAATTCATACGCCTTGATATCAAACGTCCCAAAATACCACTTATCAATCTAAGTATTATCTTAGCACATAAATCAGGTCTTTAAACTATACATTCAAACTTTTTCTACTTGCATGTTGCTTTACAATTTTTTTTCCAAAAATAACGTGTGAGACCAAAGACTCTGATGAGCTTTAAAGTTTTCATATACGTTGACAACAACAATAATAAATAATATTTCAATATATCATGTTTATAACATCTTGTTCAAATACACGTGGATACTCGTAAAAATACTTTAAAATCGAGATAACTATGCATAATGGTCGCAACCACCACATGTTTATAACTAATTACAAACCTATTAAGAAACCTGTCATTTAATTCTATACAAAATACATGACAAACATCAATATTTTCATGGATATATAAATCATCATGTGGACAAATATGGTCACATGTCGGCCTCCACTCCCACAAAGAATTAAAGATTTGAAAACAAATATTGAAACATTGAACGACATAAACTAACGAAGAATTGAAGAATGGTATATGTTATAAAATGAATATATTGAATTATTTTAAAATCTGAACTATAGTGTTTTATATTTTGAAGTTGTTACGCTTGCAATCAATTCAAATTACTATAATTTATGGAGATAGTTCTTGAACAATGTTACATAATCCGTTAAAAAGAAAAACTAGTTATATAAAGAATTAGAGAGAACCGATCAAATTAAGCCTAACCCAGATCCAAATGACTCATTTAGTCACAAAATTTTGGACCCAGATCGATTTTTAGTGTTTGAACCATGTTTTCAAAGACGGGTCATCAAGCGTCTCTTAATAGATATGTACAAAAGAATTGTAAACCAAATATCAACCAAGGACTGAACTGAAAATTAAAGGTTAGGGACCGAGCAGATCATAGTTTTCATTTCAAGGACCGATTGAAACCTCTTCAAAGACCGATTTGTAAAGGTACGAACTTATCTAAATATCCAAATTTGTATTCATTAAAGCAATCTTGTACTTTAAAAAACAAAATGAATTGATCTTGGTGCATGACTAGTTAGAACCGTCTAACCCAGGTCCATTATATATTTCCAATAGGTGACTGGTTAACGAATTATTTTTAGAAAAAAGACCTTTTTTTTTGCTTGTTAGAACTA
Organism: Arctium minus; assembly: GCA_954870635.1. NCBI lineage: Eukaryota > Viridiplantae > Streptophyta > Magnoliopsida > Asterales > Asteraceae > Arctium > Arctium minus. Next base: position 45,600,397 of record OX941084.1, read on the forward strand.
AACTAAAAACCCATATTATGTAACAAATAAACCGGTATTTAAACGGACTTTCATTTATTTTTATTTAAAGTGATTGATAATGATATTGATAACGACGGCTACCTCCAAACCCAACGGTGACACATGCATTTGCCCTTTAAATTGTCGTTAAGCTTTCAATTATTGGTTTCTAACTTTCAATTCAATCAATTTAAGAGTTAAGTGGTTTTAAAATAATTTATCTTGTTATAAATTTAATATTTATACGTGTTAATAAATAATAATATATAGATGTATAAATACTAATTATGTGATAATGAATGATTTAAGTTAATCAGGGGCAGGTCCGTTCAAACGAGAAGATAAATATTTTACGAAGAGGTGATAAGTGTTTAATCATATATGATACACAAGTTTAATCATATATGATTAAACACGTGTTATATTGGCAATACATAGACGTTTAATCATACATGATTAAACACACTTACAAGCCGTGTAATCATATGTAATTAAACACTTCTCGCTTTCTCGCAAAATGTTTAACTTCTCACATGATCCTCCCTCAAGTTAATAATATATAGATGTATAAATACAATGGTAAAGTCATTTATTTCATTGTTATTTTATGTTTTAAGAACCTTTTTTTTTCTTTGAAAGGAAGAGGATGAGAAACTAATGAATATCGGGATGGCCATCACCCGTTAGAGTCTCAGTCGCTTCATTAGAATGATAAGAGCGACAAACGTCATTAATATAAGAAATAAGAAAAGACGGTATGTTTAATAAGTTAAAATAGTTAAATTATGGAAAAAGTATAAATATGATATTTAAAGCTACACCCACCTAAAGTATGTCTTAAATACTTTCGGTTAAAAAAATATAACATTTGAAATATAGGTTAAATGTTTTCGAATTATAATTAAGTAACATATATTTAACAACACAATAAAAAGACTTCTAAAATATAATCAGTTTTATTATCATATAATAATGAATAAATTACGTGTTTTTGTCCTTGTTGTTTATTGAAAATTAGGCATTGTTTGGGAAAATAAACTAGCTTATAAACTGGTTTTTTTTACATGTTTGGATGACTATAAACTAGCTTATAAGTTAACTTATTGAAAAGCTACTCATAGTAGCGTTTTAAAAAGCTAGCTTATCAGCTATCAGCTAGCTTATAAGCTAGTTTGCCAAACATAGCCTTAATATTTTTCGTCCTCTTATTTTAGATTTATTATTTTTATCTTTATATTAGACAATTTATTGTTATCGTTTTTATGATTCAAAATTTATTATTAGTTTTTTTCTATAGTTTATAATATAGATGGAGGTTCAAGGGAAAACCTCAAATAAATGAAAAACTAAAAAACACCTTATCAACCGTTAGATTATGTGATCTGATGGATATGATTAAACAGACGGTTACAACAATATTTTTTAAATTAAAAAAACCTTCACCCCCTATTTTTTATTCGAAAAAATACGAAAAATGAACAAAATTCAAGCGAAATAAATTACACCAAATAAACGATCATATTTTTCTCGTTAATTTGACATCCATATGCATATACTTTTTCATTTGTTTTTTCGTGGTTTTTCGGTTTTCCATTTATTTAGAGTTTTTTCCTGAATCTGACCCTTATAATATATTTTTATTTTATTTTTTCATATTAGACGAAAATAGTAATGATTTTCAAACCATATGGTCTAAAACTACAATTTTAAAACCAAAGGACTAAAGCCACAATTCTTAACAAACCACCAATGAAAAACGTAATTCACTTTATAATTTAAAAAAAATTAATAATAAATTTATATTGAAAATGTAGTAAGGGGGTGTTTAGGATTGCTTATTTGAGGTGTTTTTTAGCTTATTGCGATTTAACACCGGAGATAAGCACTTTTGTGTGTTTGAATGAGGAAAAATTAAAATGGCTTATAGCGGTGCCAAACCACTGAAAAACACTTTTTGATAAGTCATTTGATTTTAACTTATCAACTTATTTGAAAAGTACTTATCATTTTTTTGGTTATTTTATATGTATAAGCAATCCCAAACACTTTTAAATAACAACTTATTAATTTATTATGTTTTGATACCACAATAAGCTAATTCAAACACTTTTTTAAAAACTCCGGTTTAACACCGCATAAGTTGATAAGCACTTTTTAAAATAAGCATAAGTTGTTTTAAATAAGCAATCCCAAACACCCCCTTAGTATATGCAAAAATGTATATATAAAAAAAATATCGTAACATACATTGTTAAATATATGATTTTAACATTAAAAATGGTGTAAATTGAAAAAACAAATATATGTAAGTATTTTTTTATATTGTTTATTCTTGACTAGAAGCGTACTCGCGCAATGCAGCGAGATACATCACGATTTTAATGTTTCATTTTATTTTTTTGTCGATTTACAGTACGATTTTGAATGGTTTTGAGAAAATGATAATGTTTTTTTTATAAATTTATTTAATTTAGGCTTAATAATATAATGTTTTTTATATAAAAAAATTAAGTATTTTGTTAGAATTCAATAATTATATTATATATATATTTTAATAATATCTAGAAAAAATAACCAATTATATATTTAATAATATAATTAAAATAAAATTATAGTAATATAATATATTAATTAATAGTGATACTGTAATAACCGATTCAAAGTTAATAAATCTAAGTTGAGTGAAAGTTTAGTCAAGCCTTTTATTTAAGGGGGCTTAGTGTAAATATATGTTTAAAAAGGCCTCAACCTAGGGATTGGGTCATTCTTGTGTGGCGGCTGAAAGAAAATCGAGAAGAAGAGAGAAAGGGAGCAAGGGCGTTTGGCGAAGGGAGCATTGGCAGAGGGTGTATAATTTCTTCATCAGGTAATCACCTTAAAACCATTCTCTGTTTTTAGTTCATTGTTGGTTCTTTTTGTTGTTGGGTCCAAGTTGATTGAGGATTTGGGAAGTCCATGGTTATCTGATAAGGGATTAATTAAGGAATAGATTATCAATTCTGTAAATGGGAGAAAAGGGTTAAGGAAAGTGTATCCAATCGAGTGTATGGAGATTAAAACTTACTTAGTATCGTATTCTTGGTATGTGTTCAGCGTTCTGGGTCGTTCGAAAACCCAAATCGCCCCCGGTCGAATTGTGGATACCGGTCGACCATAGGAGTACCGGTCGACCATAGGAGTACCGGTCGTATGTGGATACCGGTCGACCATAGAAGTACCGGTCGAATTGTGGATACCGGTCGACCATAGAAGTACCGGTCGTATGTTGAGTACCGGTCGACCATTGAGGTACCGGTCGTATTCAGAACCCCCGTGAAAATTGTACGCGCTGGGCGACCCTTGGGTCTGGTCCCTAAATTCTGATGTTTAGGCCGAAGCCCATTTTCCATTTCTGTAAATTAGTGAATTTCTAGTTGGGCTAACTATGTACTGTTGGACCATTAAATCTTAATTAATTTAGGAGGTATTTAGTTCTAGTAGAAATCTTGGTGGGATGCATTACTAGATGAGTTGTCGTTGGACTTGTGGTTAGGAGCAGATTGTTATAAAATAGTTGAATCAAGAATTTATTAGTCTATGTTTCCTCATAGGTTTCAGATCGATTCTTACGGGTTGACGCGAGATCTAAATAGAGGACGACAGGTGAGTTTTCTAAACTTAAAACCTCGCAAGTTTATAAAGTCATTTATGCTCATGGATGTATTTTAAAAGTTTGTATTGTTTAAGACGTGCACAAGTTATTTTCAGTCATATCTATACTTACGCAAGCTTTACATACGTGAGTTTTTTTTATGCGGTTTAAGTTTACTTAGTTATTAAATGTATGCATACATTGTTATGAGCACCTGTACTCATACCGGGGGGGGGGGGGGGGGGTGTCCCGTTTATGCTATATGGGTGTGTCCCATCTAAGGCAGTATGAGACAGACACGCCGTTACTTTTGTGATGGTAGTGTGTGCCGGGAGCGAGCTTTATGTGTAATTATGTTTTTAACTGAAGGAGTTTACTCACACTAATCTTTGTTAAATGTGATAGTTCTTATTTTGGGGGAATCTCACTAGACCTTTGGTCTAACCCTCGCTCTTTTAAAATACTAAACTTTTCAGGTAAGCTAGGGATTGGGGGTTCCGGCAAAGGGAAAGAGAAGCTTTGAGCAGCGTTCACGATAGAAGACTCCCGAATAGATTCTTAGAATTTATATTTTGTTATCTCAGTTATGTAATAGGTTGTTTTATTGCAAACCTTCAGATATTACTGTCGAATTGAGCCGGTTTTCGGCATGAGTTATTTTATGTCAGAAATTTTCTTTTTAGTAGAGTGTGGGTTGCTACAGATACATGGAAATGTCTGCATAAAAGAAAGATCTGCATATACCAAATTAGTGGGTGTTAGAAGTCTGCAGTAGTAATATGTATCTTGTGCTTTGATACTTGTAAATTAAGAGATTTTTAAAATATTACATAAAATGATGATACTTTGTGTCTAATAATTTGTATTTAATAGTTTTTTATCCATGTTTTATAATATAGTATAGATACTAGTGTTAGGCCCGTGCATTGCACGGGAGGATAAATTTTTTGTTAGAATATTGAACCGAGTTAAAATGAAACGTAATTTCTCTGTTAACAGTTAATGAAATACAATGTGAAAAACGAATGTATTTTCATAAGTGGTTAACTTGCATATATTCTTAATCGTTTGTTGTTATGAGTTTGTGCAATAATATTGGTAATAGTTTTGTATTATATTATTTAAAACTTAAACGACATGTCTCACAACATATCACTATTATTGAAATAATTATAAATATGAACATACGTTTTTACAGATTATTGCAATTTTTCTGAAACCTCCTCGACAACATTTGACAATCACTTTGAACGTATAAATTTGTAGATTAATTAACAACATTCAACCCACATCAAATATGACAAAGAAAATAAATGATTTATATCTTTTGTAACCGACAACTCAACTGGTATAGTTCAAATTCACTCAGTACCACTTGAAAATTTATATGACTATTGACTTCAAGACCTCATAGTATTAGTCGATAAAAATAAAGATATGCATATATATCTTATTCCCCTACTTCGAAAAATATGATTGTGGGTTTTGAAAAATATAAACAAATCCTCAGTAAATAAAATAAAATATAAAAAAGTAGTTTTTCAAAGAAACAAAAATATAGTGGAATATCTTTTGTTCAGTTGCAGGTTTCGTCATTGACACCTGACCGTTCGTCTTTTTCTTGTGGATGTAGAGAATATATATATTTATAGTGGATGTAGAGAATATTTTAAAATCTTTTATTTTCATTTTCGATTTTACATTTAAATGTAAATATATTAAAAATATGGAAGAATATTTTTATATCTACATCGTTTTTATTTTATTTTATTTACATTTGGTTAATTTGGAAAGTATTGCGGAATATTTTTATTTTAAAGAGTACGATAATTTATTAGTGTATCTCATTATTTTTTATTTTTAATTCATATCAATCTTCTTTTTTCTTCTTATAATGCTCGTGAAAAAAATAATACGTGTAGATTTTATATTAGCAAAAAAAATACGTGTAGATTTTATATTATGCTAATATAAAATATGTGTAGATTTTATAAAATAAAATAGATTTTATATTAGCAAAAAAAATACGGAAGAAAAAAGAGTTTATATTACATCTCATTATGTAAAAAGATTTTATAAAATTAAATATGGAAAAATCATTATGAGATGTAATATAAAAAAATACTGAAGAAAAAAGATTTTATATTACATCTCATTAATATAGATTTAAATGTAAAATCTACATTTAAAATAGATTATGCTAATATAAAATCTATTTTATAAAATTTTCCACCAAAAAAACAAATATTTTTATATTAATAAATTAGTATTCATTCCACAAATAGATGATTATGTGAGATACTGTGCTTGAAAATATTGTACCAAAACATTAAGAAATTGTAAATTAAATAATTGTCTTTAATTAGTTGTATCTTGTGTTTAAAATGTTATAATTAAGAGTTTTTTATGTCGTTTTTATAAATATAGTATAGATATAAACCATTTGATATATTTATTGTTCTTTATATCAGTTATTTTATTTTGATTTTAATTTTAAACAAATTATATTTAACTTCAATTAATATGAAATTTTCATCTTTTTTAACAGAAATACGCATTTAATTATAAATATATAATAAAATATTATAAATCATAAAAAAAAGATAATTAGATAACTATTCAACTCCAAATTAAAGTATAAATCCAACGTAACCAAACTCGCCAATCAAAATTTAATTTAAACCACAATTAACCCGCATTATCCGAACCAAATTAAATAGTAATTGAAGACGTCTTTAAAACATAATAAATTAAGAGCATTCGAGTTCTTTGTCGGTGTTAAAAAATATTAATATATTTTTTAGTATCAAAAAAAGAGAAAAATTAAACAAATATATCTCAATATTCCTTGTAATTACATGACCAAAATACCCCTTATACCCGTCCAACCAATCAAATAAAAACTCCTACAATTTCTGTACACAGCTGTCAAAAAGAATATCTGAATCACAATACTCCCTAAAAATTAAATTACACAAAAAACCTTTTCCTTTTTCTTTGTTTTTCCCCAATTTTTATTTAATTTTAACAAAATTAAATGAAATAATTGGAATACCCAACAAAATTGAAAGATCCAACGGCTGATTGCTGACGGTGATGATTACGCTTGTAAAGATCGTACGGCTCCCACAAATGATCCAACGGACATGATCTCTTCTCATCAAGTCTCACCCACGGTTTACCTTTTCCACTCCAATGCAACAAACTCACCGGACCGGAATGCAGTGACCGGCAGCTGCCCTTCACATTATCACCGCCGAGCCCATGTTGGTTCCACCGGTGGTGGATCGGCTCAATGTCGCCGCCGAAAACCAGTAAAAACGGCGGCAATGAACCCAATTCGTAGATCCTTTTTCTTCTCTGGATTTCCATCCAATTCTCGATACTTTTCCGGTAATTCCCTTCTCTCCATTTACCCATGTCCATCACCATCACGCCGGTGTTGAAATAACAAGGTTTTTTTCTCGACCCGAAAACCCGGGACATCATCGGGTCGGACCAGAAGGTGTCGGTGAAGTACTTGGTGAAGTTGGCATGACAGTATTCGGGTGCTCCGATGACCCGATTGTTTTGTAACGTGATGTTCCATAGCTTCTGGATGTCGTCGACGATGACGACGTCGGAATCGAGGTAAATGACCCGATTCACATACGGGTCAAGTATATCTCCCAAATAGTTCCGGGCGTAATTCAACGGGTTCTCAAGTGCGACCCGGATGGAAGACGAAATCAGATTTATGACCGTGTCTTCACGGAAGATATACACCTTGAAGTTAAGCGATGGAAAAGTGGATCTGACGAGCCGGGTCAAGTCACGTGGGTTCGCCGGGTCGAACTCGGCGGCGATGAAATGGAAAAACACGTTTTCCGGACATGAAGCGTGGCGGAGGATGGAGTGTACGGCGGCTATTGAGCCACGTAAGTACTCCAAGTCGATCGTCATTGCCACGTGGATGTTATCGCGAGAGCAGCCCACGCCGTTACGGTACTCCGGCGCCTCACTGAAACTAAACAAAACATCAGATCCCGAATTAATCTCCGTCTCTCCGTTCGCCGGAAAATAACGAATCCCAAAACACATCAACGGGAGTGTTGAGAGTAACAGAGCAACAATGGCGTCGTTTAACGATCGATTGCAAAATCGTAAACGACCCATCTGCAATAGCTTCATAGATTGGTAATCAATGGTTTTTCATCGGGAAATAAATCAAGATGAAGGTGGAATAGAAGGAAGAAGATGAATCAAACACACATTTTTTAGGGGTTTTGTGAGATTATGGTTTGTGGAGAGTGTGGAGAGCCTTCCTCTCTGCCTCTTCAATCACTTTCAGTCTATCTATAAATAATACAGATTACAGAGATTGTTGGGTGAGGATATGGCCAAAATATATTAATTTTTTAATAAATAATAAATGTTGATGTGGCCTTTTTGTTTTTGGACTTTTGGCCTTCAATTGGAATCTGTTTTTTTATGGAAATATATATATATATATATATATATATATATATATATATATATATCAAAATACTCGATTTTTTTTTCCCTTTTTTTTTTGTTTTTTGGTAAATGTAACGATTGACTTGAAATTTTATTTGGTAAAATATTTAATTATAATTAAACATTTTAGAACATTTTCTTTTTGGTTAAAGAAAAACAAGACTTTCATCTTATAAAGTCAATTTAGTGTTTTTTCTTTCACTAAAAATATATTTTTTAATAATTAAATAAAACATTTAATTATTTGATTTCCTAAACTGCCTTTTCAAATGGATATACTTGATAAAATCTGTATTGTTAACTTCTGTATTTGTTGACGAATTTTGTAGCGACAAAATTATTGGTTTTTGTTGTTGTCATTTTGCGTTCTTAACTCTGTAAAATACAAATACTTATTTACATGATATTATGTGTTGCTCTATTTGATTTTCTTTTAGCTATGTTTGTTATTTTCATCTTACATACATGTTATGCGTTGATTTGTATCAACGATTAAACTACGAAATTTATATAAGAAACATAAAAAGTGGTTTGTTATGTTTATTTTTTTGTGACTTTCTTAGGTATGTATGTATCTTAGTGTCTATTAAAATCAGTATAACGGATAGTAATAACTTTCTACTTTTTGACTTTTATTATAAAGTTTTTAGGCTTTAAGAGCATCTCCAAGACTCCAACAGATTCTCTATAATTTTCTTTAAAATAGAGAACCAAAATCTCTAAAATAAATTAAATTTAACTCCAACAGATTTTCTTGTAACACTCTCAAAGCTGGAAATAGCGACTAACATAAAACTTCTAATAATACATCAAATAAAGGATAAATTCATTTCTATAAACCAATACTTGATTTCCTCGAATAGCAAATCTAGATTTAATGCCAACAAAGATAAACTAAACTTTACATAAAGTCTAAGTTAAGGTCGTGTTACTAAAACCTAAGAATAGTCGTTATCTCCAACATTCGGAAAATGTCCACGAATAGCTAAGTTCTTCTCATGCATCTAAGTAGCACTTAACTCTTCATGGTGTTGCTAGTACCATTCTCCAACAAGGATCTGATGCACATGCTGACAAATGAAAATGTTCGACTTAACACCTATTGAGTTCATGCAGTTTTCATCATAATTATAAAATGGTAAAACTAAAAGACTTACTTATTCAAATCATAATTTCTCCAATGAAATGTCGATAACATAAAAGCAACATCTTTCCAAAAATCATTCTTTTCGTGATGAAGACCCCAAATCAAAACACTCATTTAATAAATATGACTTCAAACCCTCACTAAAAACGTGAATAAAGTTCAGTGTTCAAATACTGAAACTCGGATAAGACTCTTTTGTACGGATAAGCCTCAATACCCAAAATCATAAATTACTGAAAACACTCCATACTCGAAACGTCACCAAAAAACATGGATAAAACTCAATACCCAAAACAACACATTTCGGTGACGGGAAGAGCCGATTCTATTGAATGTGGCGGAACACAAAAGTAGGTCACATATCTATGTTATATGAGCATCACTATGAATCATCGTTCATTTAGTTCAACCACTCCAAGTCTATAGTTTAATGAGTCATCAAGCTTAACCACTTCAAGTCTATCACTTGTGTAGTCATCAACCTCAACCACTCCAGGCCTATCACTCATGAAGTCATCAAGTTCAACCACTCCAGGTTTATAGTTTGAGATCTCCAATGCTCCAAGTTAAGCTCGTTCACAAGAAATTACATTTTATTGGTCAATGGTCGATGACCGACACAAAGAGCCCACACCTTATTGCTTGAAGACAACGCTACAATACAGAAATGTTCATCTCATTCAAACTAACTCTTATGCCTATAGATCCATTGCATTACAATCTGACTTACATGACCACAAATGAATGGCCAACACACTCAAAGTATGTGACATTTAAATAAATATTCCATAACTATATATAATTTCAAAAGTTCGACATAAAGAAAATTAAACCAGACAAATGTCCTGTAATAACCGGGCTTAAAGCAAATAATGTAAAAGTTAGGTAAAAAGTGGAAAGGCCATATTAAGGGGGGGGGGGTCTAGAGTGAAAAGTTGGAAAATAAGGTTTTAAACCTAGGACCTGGTGTGTTGATTGTTGGCGGCTGGCATTCTTGGGGAAAGAGCGAGAGAGAGGTAGAGAACTTGAGGCGATCGATTGAAGGGAAAAGAGGTTGAGTTTGGTGTTCATCAAATTTTCAAGGTAACTTCTAATTCCATGAGTCTCATTGTTATATAAGAGTTTTTTTTAATTGATTTCTCAAAGCTTTAATTGGGTATTTTAGATATCAATCGAGTTTGCGTTTAGCTTTGAAGTGTTGCTATAGATGTATATGTGAGGGTAAGGGGCTTATGTGAATTGAATTGTGCAGTATGGTTAATAGATTTTGGGTTGAGTTGCCATTAAATTCTGGTAGTAAAAATGTGTTGGTAGTATCTGTATCGAGCCTTCGATGGGGGTTTTGTTCGAACAATGGATACCGGTCGACATTCGACACCGGTCGATTCTCAAACATCGGTCGAATGTGGTTTTTTACTTAGTCTCCGGTCGAGACATCGGTCATCGGGGGGGGGGGGGGGGGGGGGCTAGGCCCCGGTCTCTTGCGCACCGGTCGGCTGGGGGGTCAAGACCCCGGTCGCCTTTATCATTCCGGTCACCGGAGGAGGGGGTTTATAACCCGGTCACATTACACACCGGGTGACCTTTTAGGCCCCGGTCCCCGAATTCTGGGTATGGGCCGAAGCCCATAAGCAATTAAAGATTTAATTCTTTTGATGTTGGGCTTGAATTGTTGGGTGACCGACCCACTTTTCATTTTAATGAAAGGTACCTTGATTCAAGTTGGTATTTTTAGTGGGTTAGGTACTTTAGAGAATAAGTGACATTGAGGTTATGGGATTAAGATCAACCTTATTATAAATTAGAAAGATGAGAGAGTTCACCGATCAATTCTTCCTTTATAGGTTTCGGTTCAAATCCTAAGAGTAGACGCCGGAATTAAGCTAAGGACGTCAGGTGAGTTTTTCTGAACTAAACCTTTTTCATAACGGAAGTATGTAAAGTTAAATTTTGTAAACTTTGATTCAATTACGATGGCATGTTTATTATGAGATTATTTAAGTGTGTTTTAAATCGTTGATGTTTAAATGTATGGATACATTATATGTGGAGAATGTGACCTAAGTCGGGGAGTGTGGCCCGTTTATGCCATTGGGGTGTGTCTCAAAATTAAGGGAGTGCGAGTTAGACACATCGTCTTTGACGGTCGTATGGTCAGTAGCGTGTCTTATCATTATGTGCTTATAAATCTGTTGATAAAATTTTGCTGGATGCGTGCTGATGCAAGATGGGAAGGTGATCGCGTACGCGTCTCGTCAGTTGAAAGATCATGAGAAGATTTATCTGACGCACGACCTAGAGTTGGTTGCGGTGGTATTCTTGTTGAAGATATGGAGACATTATTTGTACGGAGTTAAGTGCCAAATATATACGGATCATAAGAGTCTTCAGTATCTATTCAATCAGAAAGAGTTGAACATGAGGCAGCGAAGATGGATGGAGTTACTGAGTGATTATGATTGTGATATTCTTTACCCCCCGGGTAAAGCCAATGTGGTGGCGGACACCCTGAGTCGGAAAGAATATATTGCGGTATCTAAAGTAGTGGAGTTTCGAGTTGAGGCAACTTCTAGTGTTTTAGAATAAGTCAAGAAATACCAAGAGGAAGCAGTGTCGAATGAAAACTTGAAAAGCGAAAGGATCATTGGAATTGTCGACTTGTTGATCGTTGACAACCGTGGGGTTAGATGTTATGAGAAAAGAGTGTAGATTCCAAAGCTGGGAGATCTTCGGAAGAGAGTGTTGGAGGAAGCTCACAAGTCGCGATACTCGATACATTCGGGAACCAATAAAATGTATCGAGACCTGAAGCAAAGTTAGTGGTGGCCAGGCTTGAAGAAAGACATAGCTTACTTCGTTGAACGATGTCTCACGTGTTTGAAAGTAAAAGCGGAGCATCAAAGGCCGTATGGGAAATTGCAACCGTTAGAAATACCGGTATGGAAGTGGGATGAGATAGCAATGGACTTCGTTACTGGATTGTCGTGATCACCTAAGGGGCACGATGCTATTTGGGTGATAGTGGATCGACTCACAAAATCTGATCACTTTTTACCGATCAAGGAGACGTACCCGTTGGAGAAGTTGGCTAAGTTGTACAATGATGAAATTGTATCTAGGCATGGGGTGTCGTCATCTATTGTGTCAGATCGAGATGCTCGTTTCACATCGTCGTTCTGGAGAAGTCTCCAAAGGGAGTTGGGTACGCAACTAAAGTTGAGTACAACGTATCATCCGCAGACGGATGGCCAGAGTGAAAGAACCATTCAAACCTTGGAAGACATGCTTCGAGCGTGTGTTATTGACTTCAAAGGTTCGTGGGAGACTCATATGCCTCTGATCGAATTCTCTTATAACAATAGTTATCATGCTAGTATTCGAGCTGCTCCGTTTGAAGCATTGTACGGACGAAAGTGTAGAACATCTTTATGTTGGAATGAGGTGGGTGAAAAGCAGCTAGCGGGACCAGAAATTGTGCAAATGACAGCCAATAAGGTCTGTCAGATCCGAGAAGGGTTGAGGATAGCCCAAGATCGTCAGAAGATGTACGCAAATAAGCGAAGGAAGCCGATAGAGTTCCAAGTGGGAGACTTGGTGATGTTAAAAGTCTCGCCTTGGAAGGGAGTGATTCGTTTCGGAAAGAAAGGTAAGTTGAGACCCAGATTTGTTGGTCCATTTCCTATAGTGGAGCGCGTTGGGGAGGTAGCCTACAAGTTAGATCTGCCCGTGGAACTTCGAGGTATTCATCCTACTTTCCATGTGTCTAATTTGAAAAAGTGTCTAGCGGAGGTGGATGTAGTGGTACCAATGGACGATATTCGAATAGATGAGAAATTATGTTACGTTGAGGAACCGGTGGCCATTTTAGATCGTAAGGTGAAGAAATTGAGGAACAAAGAAATCCAACTGGTGAAAGTTCAGTGGCAATTCCATAAGGGTCAAGAGGCGACTTGGGAGTTGGAGTCAGTTATGCAGAATCAATATCCCAGTTTTTTCGACGAAGGAATTCCGGGGACGGAATTCTTTTGAGGAGGGAATATTGTAATAACCGGGCTTAAAACAAATAATGTAAAAGTTGGGTAAAAAGTGGAAAGGCCATATTAAGGGGGGGTCTAGAGTGAAAAGTTGGAAAAGAAGGTTTTAACCCTAGGACCTGGTGTGTTGATTGTTGGCGGCTGGCATTCTTGGGGAAAGAGCGAGAGAGAGGTAGAGAACTTGAGGCGATCGATTCAAGGGAAAAGAGGTTGATTTTGGTGTTCATCAAATTTTCAAGGTAACTTCTAATTCCATAAGTCTCATTGTTATATAAGAGTTTTTTTTCAATTGATTTCTCAAAGCTTTAAATGGGTATTTTAGATATCAATCGGGTCTGCGTTTAGCTTTGAAGGTGTTGCTATAGATGTATCTGTGAGGGTAAGGGGCTTATGCGAATTGAATTGTGTAGTATGGTTAATAGATTTTGGGTTGAGTTGCCATTAATTTTTGGTAGTAAAAATGTGTTGGTAGTATCTGTATCGAGCCTTCGATGGGGCTTTTGTTCGAACAATGGATACCGATCGACATTCGACACCGGTCGATTCTCAAACATCGGTCGAATGCGGTTTTTTACTTAGTCTCCGGTCGAGACATCGGTCATCGGGGGGGGGGGGGGGGGCTAGGCCCCGGTCTCTTGCTCACCGGTCGGCTGGGGGGTCAAGACCCCGGTCGCCTTTAGGAGGGGGTTTGTACCCCGTTCACATTACACACCGGGCGGCCTTTTAGGCCCCGGTCCCCGGATTCTGGGTATGGGCTGAAGCCCATAAGCAATTAAAGATTTAATTATTTTGATGTTGGGCTTGAATTGTTGGGTGATCGGCCCACTTTTCATTTTAATGAAAGGTACCTTGATTCAAGTTGGTATTTTTAGTGGGTTAAGTACTTTAGAGAATAAGTGACATTGAGGTTATGGGGTTAAGATCAACCTTATTATAAATTAGAAAGATGAGAGAGTTCACCGATCAATTCTTCCTTTATAGGTTTCGGTTCAAATCCTAAGAGTAGACGCCGGAATTAAGCTAAGGACGTCAGGTGAGTTTTTCTGAACTAAACCTTTTTCATAACGGAAGTATGTAAAGTTTAAAATTTTAAACTTTGATTCAATTACGATGGCATGTTTATTATGAGATTATTTAAGTGTGTTTTAAATCGTTGATGTTTAAATGTATGCATACATTATATGTGGAGAATGTGACGTAAGTCGGGGAGTGTGGCCCGCCTACTCGTGTCGGGGAGTGTGGCCCGTTTATGCCATTGGGGGTGTGTCCCAAAATTAAGGCAGTGCGAGTTAGACACATCGTCTTTGACGGTCGTGTGCTCAGTAGCTTGTCTTATCATTATGTGCTTATAAATCTGTTGATAAAATTTTACTGGAAAGTTATTTTATTGCTTATCTGTTAGAGGGGACTCACTAGACCTATGGTCTAACCCTCGCTCTTTCAAAACTAAAAATCTTTTCAGGCAGACGTGATTTAGAAAGGGCAGATAAAGGGAAAGAGAAGATGTAGCGGGATCAGATAGAAGACCGTCATCGTAGTTTCTTTTATTAATATCTCAGTTGTGAATAGGTTGCCTTTGCAAACCTTGATATGTTATTGTACGCTTGGGGCCGCTTTGGCATGGATTATTATTATTATTATTATTATTATTATTAAGAGTTAATTTTGTTATTATGTTGTCTGGTTTGGGTTGTTATATGTCCCACAAGACTCATCTGAGTCAAAAACGAGCCAAAACTCATAACTCAAATGATTAATCGATAAAAGCCAATACAAGCAATAAAATACAAATATTCAATAAATAGGCATACTCATGTTCCAAATGCATGACTAACTCAACAACCCATTATTGGTTAGGACAAACCATTTTCCAATTGAAATCATATCCTTTATATTTCTAAAATATCTCATAATGCAATAATATGCCTTTTCCAAACTAAATATATCAAACATGTATTATTGTCAAATAAATCTCCTTTTGTAAAACAAATTAACAAAAAAAATCACTATTATGACTTATTCATCAAAATGTTCAAAAACCCTCAAATGTGGGTATTTCCCAAGTTTGTAAAATCAAATGTACCACGTATGCACATATCATAAAAAATCAACACATTTGATAGATAACAAGGAAAACGTTTCAATACATAAAAGTGGACATTTTTTGCATGTACATAGTTTTCACAAAGTAACTTGAACTCACTATGTTAGGTTAAGTTTAACCTATGTTCCAAACTCAAGTCTTGTGCTTCCGTTGAAGAAATCTCGAGATCTACAAGTAAAACTTCCCACCTTAGGTCCAAAAGCTCCCATAAGGTCATCGCCACCTTAGGGAACACAAAACCTAAGACAATGATAGAGGAAAAGGAGAGGAGAAACGGATCATACAAAACCCTGGCTTATAGAGGAAGAAGATGAAGAGGTTGCCTTTTACAAATATTATAGAATCTCCCCCATAAACTTTAATCCTCTTGATCTACACTTGAAGGGCTTCAAAACCGAAGCCATAGACTTCAAAAACTCCCCAAACGGAAGAGAAATGAAGGAGGTAGGGTGAAATGAAGGAAACTCTAGAAAAATCATATTTTAATGTGCAGAACCCCTTCTGGCGACCATGACATGTGATAGTACCCTCTGGAATTATGATCGGGCACTATCGCCTGGGATGTACCGAGACTCCCTCCTGGCGATCCTAACAAGGTATAGGGTCCTATGGCACTATAGCCAGACTTGTACCAGGAGTTTTCCTATTTTTCACCCATTTGAGTAGTTTCTTCCTACAAGATGATACCAATGATGATTAAATTTCAAGACACTAATCAAACTATCTTAATGATAAAAGATATAAAAATCTTAGGATTTTACTTACCAAAAATTTCGGGTGTTACATCTCTATTTTAGAGATTTCATCATTAATTGTGTTATTTAAATATTCTAAAATTTTATGATCCCAATACAATTTTTAGGGAAAAAAAACTTTATATAAAATGATATTAACTCGATCCTTATTGGTGGAATGAATAAAAAACTGATCTCTCTAATCCCTTTAGAGTTTTAGAGAATTCTCTATATTGGGAGTTTTTTCCATTATTCTCTATTTTAGAGAATAAGATAGGGAAGCTCTTGGAGCAATATAGAAAAGTTGATTTTCTCTATTTTAGAAAAGCTATTGGAGGTACATCTAAAACATAAAAGGGAAAATTGCATCAAAATGGAACCAACTTTACCCTAATTCCTATTTTGGGGAACCAACTTCTAAAACTATCATTTAAGGGTCTCAAACAAGCTTTTCATTTATTTAAGGGTCTGATTGACCTGATGACCTATTAACTATGACATGGCTTGAGTAAACGCCAACTAATATTCCATGTCATATTTAAAATTAAAATAACAAATCTAAAAAATACATGTCATCAATAATTATGACTTGTAACACCCGCAATTCCGGTAAGTCGCTAATTTGATCATAAAACTCGTTATCGGACCTAGCGAGGGGGGACGTGTATTTTCGGGATTGATTTGGGGTGAAAACAGAATTTGGCAATCCTGGGGCGACAATGCCCGCGACTGTGACAGAGGTCACCGTCATGGGGCAAAGTCGCGAGGAGTGTACCGTAGGTGGGGTGAACCCGACGACTATGACCAACGACTATGACATGTGTCACTGTCGCATGTCATTGTCGCCAGGTCGGTACCGTGCGTCCTTGGACGCGGGCGACTGTGACCAAGCGACTATGACAGTGTCATAGTCGCGAGGCAACGGGCTCCAGGCCCTTAAATGCTCTCCAACCCGTTTTTATTTCATTTGTCTTGGTTAGGAGCTCATTGAATGCGATTTTGGAGGTCTTAAAGGTAGTGTTTTCATCTCCCTTCCTTGATTTCTTGTAGAAGGTATCCTCATTTATGATTGTTGGGTTTGATTTAGGTTGGTGGTTGTGTTTAAGAGGTTGTGTTTCAAGCTCAAGTGTCATCTCTCCTTCTCTTCCAAGTATCCTCATCTAGGGTTTGCTAATAACCCTTACAAGGTGAGTTTCTACCCATTGTCCCTACAAAATTTACTAGGGTTTATGTGTTGTAAGTTTTATTTACGTCTCTTAAACGAGTATTTGGGTTTGTTGTATTTTGACCTAAATATGGGTCTTGAGGGAATTAATTTTTGAAAACCTAATAAAAAATGTTTTGAAAATATAGTTGAACTACAAATTAATGGTTTTCTAGATTCTTTAAATATATTAGGTGAACAACTTTTGTAGAAGGAATTTTGGTATCCCAATATGAAACAGGGTTTTGGTAAGAATCCAAATGTTGGTGTAACTGTTGATATTGATATAAATTGGAATGATATTTATAATGTTCTATTGATGATTGTGAATTAATGGCATCTTCTTAAAGTTGGGGAGTCAAGACTCCGTATGGGTAAACTCTATAACTGTCAATTTGGTTTTACCATATTATTCATGATCAGTTGTGAATGTATTTGAATGTTTTTGGGTTTTAGTCTTAGTGCAATAGATCCATAGGCACGGTGTTCCTATGTCCCCGTTTTAGACATTAGGTTCACCATTTTGGCACGGAATAGGCATCGGGTCACCATGATAAGTAAGGTGAGAACCTATACGGTCGGACAGTGTCTCATGGGCAGTAAGGTGTAATTCCCTTGTGCTAGAGTTCCCCGTTTTGGAACTCTCAAGAATAGACCTAGAGGGGTTGACTTGATGTTTTCGAGCAATAGACTTAGAGGAGTTGAGCTCATTATGTGATTGGTGTTATTTGTACCATATTTAATCACTAATGGTTTATTTGATTTGTTGGTTTTAGCTCATGGATATATCCTCCGCGTGACTCCAAATGGCTTTAGTACTTCCATTCTTATTTGACTTGATCTCACTAGGCTTTAGCCTAACACTTGTTCTTTGTTGTCAGGTTTGACATGTCATCTTAGCGGTGGGGCACGCCGGGACTGAGGGAACGACCTTGGGGTCGTGAGCTGTCTTTTTGAGGAAACATAGTGACCAACATACAATGATTTTGAAGATACACATTTTGGAAGGATAGCGATACCCGACCATAATCTAGTTAACCAATGTTAGATTAGTAGGTTGTCGTCTTATGCTTCATTTATTGGGTTTGTAAATGTCTTACCATATACCCCGTTTTGGGATGATACACTTGGGTTTCAAATTGTTTTACCTTATTTTACAGGTTTAAATTATCCCCTATTTTAGGGTGATAGGTTTTCCCTATTTTCAAACGTTATATTGCCGAAATTTCGAATTTTATTTCCGCCTAAATTTTAGAATGTTACAAGTTGGTATCAGAGCTTTAGTTTAAGTGAACTAGGTATGATTGCAAGATGCCTAGACTTAAGCTGAGACTATTAAGTTGTGAATCTTGAGATGGGGTAGAACTCTTAAGATAGGATGGTCTTAGAGTCGACGGAACTTACATAAGTTAAAAGTTGTAGTGATGGTAACGAGAATCTTACGTATCATGTGTTCATAATTTCACTTAGCTAACGTTATTATGAAGATGTTATACGTGAGCATACTTGATATACTGTTGTTATAATAATTGATAAGTGTAGTAGTACGTTTCCTTGTGTTATGTCTGTGAGCCCGTTTCTCATTCTATTGCGTATTTATGTGTGGCAGACTCATGGTTAATACCGAAAACCGACCGGAAGGTCAAGAGGCCACAGTATCCACGGCCGACCATCTGCGAGTGACTGCGGAAGAGGAACCCTCGCGTCTGGTTGATGCATTGGACGGGGGACCCTAGCACATACCCTGACGCAATTTGGAGGTCGAAGAGCCTATCATGGAGGAAGAAACGACTGAGACAAGAATGATGGACCGAATGATGCATGCGATGAACAGGGCCATGGCACAACAACAAGAGATGTTCTTAAAACTCTTGGAGTATAGAGACATCAACAACCGTCGACCTGAAGCGGTTGACGAGAACATAGTTGTGGCGGGATCCGGGGGTACTAGACCTGGAATTCCCTCTAACGAGACCACAACCCCGGGAGTCAAACAAGCGGCGAAAAGTTGCACATTCAAGGCTTTTCTGGGTTGCCGTCCGCCGGAATTTAAGGTTTCAGATTACCCGATAGTTTGTGTGAACTGGATACGGGAGATGGAACAAGCTTTCTGGTCGAGCGAATGTGGAGAAGGATAGAAGGCAGTCTTTGGCTCACAGATGTTGAGGGACGCGACCCTCACTTGGTGGAACGTATATTCCGCTTCCATCGAGGCGACAGTCTTGGAAAAACTGACTTGGGAAATCTTCAAGGAGAAGTTGTTAGAGGAATACTGCAACGAGAGGTCAATGGACCGAATTGTGGAAGATTTCTGAAATTTGAAGAAGGGTAACTTGTCTGTGAAGGAATACAATCGACTGTTCATGGAAAAACTGGGGTTGGTGGGACATTTGGTCCCGACAGAAAAGAAAAAGATCAAGGCTTACATCAAAGGCCTTCCATCAGACATGATGTCAATGGTGCGGGTGTCAAATGCCTCCACTCTTCGGGAGGCGATTGAAGAGGCATAACTTATGGAAGATGCCTACAACCTCGGCAAAGAGGAAGGTAGTCGTCAAGTCGAGAAGAGGAGATGGGAGGGTGGTTCAATGCCCTCAAAGAAGCCTAGATATGCCAACAACAATCACCGTAGCGCCGACCCTAGGCGTGATTCCAAGTGGTGCTCCAAATGCAGGAGCAAACACTTCGACCCATGTAACTTTGTCCCCGGAAATTGCTACAAGTGTGGGAAACCTACGCATACGTTTAAAGATTGTCCCGTCAAGGGGCAAATATGTTTTGAGTGCAAGGAGCAAGGGCACGTCAGGGGAGAATGCCCAAAGTTGAAGACTGGAGGGGCCGGTGGGAAGAAAGTGGAGCCTCCAAGAGCATCCGTAAGAGCTTTCCAAATGACCGCAGAAGAAAGCCAAGGCATCTACCGATGTGGTGTCGGGTACGTTTCTTCTAAACCCCGTACCTGCATGTATGTTATTTGACTCGGGTGCTAGCTACTCTTTCATATCAGATGTATTTTGTCCAAAGCTTTCCATGTCTAAGAGTAGTCTAGAGGATTCCTTAGTGGTAGAAATAGCAAATGGTAGCCAAGTTGTAATCCGGGATATCGTGAGAGGTTGCACTTTTGAATTCGAGGGAAAGAAATTCCCCAGAGACTTGATGCCTATGCAAATCGGCGGATTCGATGTAGTAGTGGGGATGGATTGGTTGTCAGGAAACCAAGCGGAGATCGTGTGTTCTAAGAAGATGATCCGACTACCCGTTACGAATGGAGAGTCGACTATAATTTATGACGAGAGAAGGAAATGCGAGGTGGCGATTATCTCTATGATTAAGGCGCGAACGTGTTTGGCAAAGGGATGCTCATCCTTTTTGGCTTATGCAATCGACACCAAGCTTGAGAAGAAGAAACTAGAAAATGTTAGAGTGGTGCGAGAATTTTCCGATGTATTTCCGGAAGACTTGCATGGCTTGCCACCCGACCGCCTAGTGGAGTTCCGAATTGATCTCATTCCGGGAGCGGCTCCGATTGCTCGAGCTCCCTACCGGTTGGCCCCTACTGAGATGCAAGAAATGATGACACAACTTCAAGACCTTCTTGAGAAGGGTTTCATACGACCGAGCTCGTTGCCTTGGGGAGCTCCGGTCTTATTTGTCAAGAAGAAAGACGACTCCATGAGGATGTGCATCGACTACAGAGAACTGAACAAGGTAACGGTGAAGAACAAGTATCCACTTCCAAGAATTGACGATTGATTTGATCAACTACAAGGCGCGGGATGCTTCTCCAAGATTGATCTTCGGTCGAGTTATCACCAAGTGAAGGTGGCAAAGAACGACATTCCAAAAACGACGTTTAGGACACGTTACGGTCATTACGAATTCCTAGTAATGTCGTTCGGCCTAACCAACGCGCCGACAATATTTATGGACTTGATGAACCGAGTGTTCCGGCCATTCCTCGACAAGTCGGTAATAGTGTTCATCGACAATATCCTAGTATACTCCAAGAACGAGATGGAACATGATCATCATCTCCGAGAAGTGTTGGAAGTACTAAGGCGTGAAAAGCTCTATGCGAAGTTTTCAAAGTGTGACTTTTGGCTCCAAGAAGTTCAGTTCTTGGGGCATGTAGTTACAAAGGAAGGAGTAAAAGTGGACCCCGCGAAGATCGAGTCTATGATGAACTGGGAACCTCCCAAAAGTCCATCAGAAATCCGGAGTTTCCTAGGATTGGCGGGATATTACCGAAGGTTCATTCAAGACTTTTCAAAGATAACTTCATCATTGACTGCCCTAACGCGAAAGAATGTTAAGTTTGTATGGACCGAGAGTCAAGAGAAGGCATTTCGAACTCTACAAAGAAAACTCAGTGAAGCTCCAGTCCTATCCTTACCCGATGGGACGAAAGATTTTGTGGTATATAGTGATACATCGAAAATGGGTTTGGGTTGTGTTCTTATGCAAAGGGGCAAGGTGATCGCTTATGCATCGAGACAACTCAAAGTTCATGAGGTCAACTATCCTACACATGATTTGGAATTGGTGGCGGTGGTGTTTGCTTTGAAATTGTGGCGACACTACCTCTACGGCACAAAGTGCACTCTCTACATGGCTCACAAGAGTCTAAAGCACATATTTGATCAAAAGGAGTTGAACATGAGGCAACGGAGGTGGTTAGAGCTACTAAAAGACTATGACTGCAAGTTGTTTTACCATCCGGGTAAGGCAAACGTCGTCGTCGACGCCTTGAGCCGGAAAGACTACAGAGGAAATTCCCGTGTTACCTTTACACGGATTGATGTGACCTCAACACTCATCAACCAAATCAAAGTATCGCAAGTCGAGGCCTTGCTAGAAGAGAACCTCAAAGGGGAAGTCATGACAAAACAACATCTTATATTGAATGAATATAGTCGAGGGGTGAAACTTTTCAACGGGCGAATTTGGGTGCCTAAGATCGAGGGTAATCGAGAACTTCTTCTTGAGGATTCCCACAAATCAAAGTATTCCATCCATCCGGGAAGCACAAAGATGTATCGGGATCTAAAACTGCATTATTGGTGGCCAGTTATGAAGCTTGACGTGGTGCGTTATGTGGAACGATGTGTGGCTTGTTTGCAAGTGAAGGTCGAGCACCAACGACCTTATGGGAGTCTACAATCTTTGGAAATTCTGGAATGGAAATGGGAGCACATCACGATGGATTTCGTGACTAAATTGCCAAAGACCTTACGAGGTCATGACACCATCTGGGTAATAGTGGATCGGCTGACCAAGAGCGCTCATTTTTTGGCCAGCGGGAAACTTTACCTATGGACAAGCTAGCAAAGTTGTATATTGATGAAGTGATATCTTGCCATGGCGTGCCGCTATCGATTGTCTCGGATCGCGATAGTCGGTACACGTCACATTTTTGGGATGGATTACAAAAGGAATTGGGTACGCGCATGAAGTTAAACACGAGCTACCATCCCCAAACCGACGGCCAAAGCGAGCGGACAATCCAAACGCTTGAAGACATGTTGAGATCTTGTGTGATCGACTTTGGGGGTAGTTGGAACTCGCATCTACCTTTGGTGGAGTTCGCGTACAATAATAACTACCACTCAAGTATTGGAATGGCACCGTTTGAAGCTTTATACGGTCGCAAGTGCCGAACTCCTGTATGTTGGCTGGAAGCAAGGGAGAAGCAATTTGCCGGACCCGAAATTCTACAAGAGACGGTAGATAAAGTGAAAGGTATACATGAACACTTGAAGGTGGCTCAAGACCGGCAGAAAAGTTATGCCGATAAGAAGAGACGACCGATAGAGTTCCAAGTGGGAGACCGCATTATGTTGAAGGTGTCCCCTTGGAAGGGGATTATTCGGTTCGAAAAGCGTGGGAAGTTAAGTCCCCGTTTCCTTGGACCCTTCACCGTGCTTAAACGAGTAGGGCTTCAAGCTTTCCAGGTAGAACTCCCTCCGGAAATAGTGGAATCCATAACACATTTCATGTGTGCTATCTTCGTAAATGCCTAGCGGAGGAGGAGAGTGTTATCCCACTCTCTGAGATTAGAGTTGATGAAGGAAACCGTTGCATCGAAGAACCCGACGCGATTTTGGAGAAGAAGACGAAGAAACTACGTCACAAAGAAGTCACTATGGTAAAGGTTCAATGGAAACACCATCGAGGTGCAAATGTGACTTTGGAAGCGGAAGAGGACATGAAGCGAAAATATCCTCACCTCTTCACCTAGCCAATATTTTGAGGACGAAATCTTCTCCAAATTGGGGAGGATAGTAACACCCGCAATTCCGGTAAGTCGCTAATGTGATCATAAAACTCATTATTGGACCTAGCGAGGGGGACATGTATTTTCGGGATTGATTTGGGGTGAAAACAGGCTTTGGCAAGCCTGGGGCGACAATGCCCGCGACTGTGACAGAGGTCACTGTAGCGGGGCAAAGTCGCAAGCAGTGTACCGTAGGTGGGGTGAACCTGGAGACTATGACCAGCGACTATGACATGTGTCACTGTCGCATGTCATTGTCGCCAGGTCGGTACCGTGGGTCCTTGGACGCGGGCGACTATGACCAAGCGACTGTGACAGTGTCGTAGTCGCGAGACAATGACGCCGACGAGCTCTAGGCCCTTAAATGCTCTCCAACCCATTTTTATTTCATTTGTCTTGGTTAGGAGCTCATTGAATGCGATTTTGGAGGTCTTAAAGGTAGGGTTTTCATCTCCCTTCCTTGATTTCTTGTAGAAGGTATCCTCATTTATGATTGTTGGGTTTGATTTAGGTTGGTGGTTGTGTTTAAGAGGTTGTGTTTCAAGCTCAAGTGTCATTTATCCTTCTCTTCCAAGTATCCTCATCTAGGGTTTGCTAATAACCCTTACAAGGTGAGTTTCTACCCATTGTCCCTACAAAATTTACTAGGGTTTATGTGTTGTAAGTTTTATTTACGTCTCTTAAACGAGTATTTGGGTTTGTTGTATTTTGACCTAAATATGGGTCTTGAGGGTATTAATTTTTGAAAACCTAATAAAAAATGTTTGGAAAATATAGTTGAACTACAAATTAATGATTTTCTAGATTTTTTATATATATTGGGTGAACAACTTTTGTTGAAGGAATTTTGGTATCCCAAGATGAAAATAGGGTTTTGGTAAGAATCCAAATGTTGGTGTAACTATTGATATTGATGTAAATTGGAATGAGATTTATAATGTTCTATTGATGATTTTGAATTAATGGCATCTTCTTAAAGTTGGGGAGTCAAGACTCCGTATGGGTAAACTCTATAACTGTCAATTTGGTTTTACCATATTATTCATGATCAGTTGTGAATGTATTTGAATGTTTTTGGGTTTTAATCTTAGTGCAATGGATCCATAGGCACGATGTTCCTATGTCCTCGTTTTGGACATTAGGTTCACCATTTTGGCACGGAATAGGCATCGGGTCACCATGATAAGTAAGGTGTGAACCTATACGGTCGGGCAACGTCTCATGGGCAGTAAGGTGTAATTCCCTTGTGTTAGAGTTCCCCATTTTGGAACTCTCAAGAATAGACCTAGAGGGGTTGACTTGATGTTTTCGAGCAATAGACTTAGAGGAGTTGAGCTCATTATGTGATTGGTGTTATTTGTACCATATTTAATCACTAATGGTTTATTTGATTTGTTGGTTTTAGCTCATGGTTATATCCTCCGCGTGACTCCGAATGGATTTAGTACTTCCATTCTTATTTGACTTGTTCTCACTAGGCTTTAGCCTAACACTTGTTCTTTGTTGTCATGTTTGACAAGTCATCTTAGCGGTGGGGCACGCCGGGACTGAGGGAACGACCTTGGGGTCGTGAGAGGTCTTTTTGAGGAAACATAGTGACCAACATACAATGATTTTGAAGATACACATTTTGGAAGGATAGCAACACCCGACCATAATCTAGTTAACCAATGTTTGATTAGTAGGTTGTCGTCTTATGCTTCATTTATTGGGTTTGTAAATGCTTTACCATATACCCCGTTTTGAGATGATACACTTGGGTTTCGAATTGTTTTACCTTATTTCACAGGTTTAAATTATCCCCTATTTTAGGGTGATAGGTTTTCCCTATTTTCAAACGTTATATTACCGAAATTTCGAATTTTATTTCCGACTAAATTTTAGAATGTTACATGACTTGTCATATATTTTTTATATTTGATAAATAAAATTCCACTCAAAGATAATAAATAATCAAAAACAATATTATTTCATTTATACATAATTCCAAATTTCCAGTTAAATAAAAAATTAACAAATTCAAGGTTCATATTAATATATATGTTTTAAGATAATGTGCAACTTTTTCTATATACTTCAACAAGAAAAAAACAAATTAAGAATCTCTAATACAATTATGCAAATTCAAACTAAAACCAAAATCAAAACCAGAAATTCAGATCAAAATCTGTAACACCCTAAAAATAGGGATAACAAAATCCGAAAAATGGACATGCGTTATATGAATTGCCAAAGCAAGAGCCTCCCAAAAATGGGGAAATAGTACAAACCTGTTTAATCACAATTGTAATTTAAACGGACAATAGATTAACAACCAACTAATCTAATTTCTACATCTAGAAAAGAGATTACAAAAGGGTTGTTATCTATAAACTCGACGGTTCAATTCCAAAAGTAATAAGCGTCCAAGTGCAAAAATCCCCAAGCTCTCACCCCAAAGCATCTAAACCTGCTTAGGACCGGCGTCGCTAGACCCTGAGATACACATCGACACCAAACAAGTATTAGGCCAAAAAGCCTAGTGAGTTGAACAATAATAAGCATGCATGATCAGTTACAATTCTTATCAGTAGTTAACCAGAGTTCAAAAATATGTGGAGTCAATAGGGGAGACCCATAGTACCAATCAAGTTCCACCCAAAGAGTCGATATACCTTGATGCCATCTACCAAGAGACACCCGAAAGGCCCGGCACACCCGAGGACAATACCAAAGGAAATTTCTCGAATGGTGGAGGTCTAGGCACATACCATCACAGTGGCGCCCAAGACTACATCCTCCTAGTGTCTACTGACTTGGTTCGTCCAACATAATTTATAGGAGGTCTTGAGGTATAATTCAACCAATACATTTCGATACCAACCAAGGGTACAATGTTACCATCCTAACGCATAAGTATATCATGAGACCCAAAAGATAATCATGCTCATCATTACATATACATATTTCACCAAAAGGGATTTCAACTAATAATCATCTCAATACCGAAACATGTATACATTCATCATATCAAAGTACACATAATATGTATTCAAGAGAAGAACCCCTAATACTTGTACATTTTAGAGCAAAGCATGGCATTTCACACATAATCATATTTCCAACTCTTCCTCATAATCAAAACCCAAATACTTGAACATATAGAGATAAATAATAACAAATAGAAGAATATGATGTGTATCTAGTTTTAACAAAGGTTAATAAACTCACAATCTAGGTTTTGAACCAAAACCTAGAAAATATGGAAACCCTAGAAGTTGCCCAAAGGAGACTTGATGAAGGAGAGGAGTAGTTTGGTAAGGATCTTCAATAAATGCACTTGGTTGAGGTTTGAAGAACAAGGAATCACCTCAACAACCCAAAACCCTAGCAATAAATGTGTATGTGTTTGAAACCCCCAAAAATCGCCCAAATAAGAGTTCTCCCGTTTTTTGTAAAGTGAAAATGAGAAATGGGGTATTAGTTCTATAAAACAGCAGACTGGACCACGCAGGCGATAGTGCCCTTGGCACTATCGCGAGTCACTATCGCGAGGCCTTCCCCGCTCACGGTACCAATTCGGCGATAGTGCCAAGGCACAATCGCGTGGCACAATCGCTGGCATCCCCCAGCCTACGGTACATCCTTGGCGATAGTGCCAATGGCACAATCGCTAGGCACAATCGCGCCAACCCCAAAACAGCCCGAAACTTAACCAAATTCGATAACGAGTGCGAGGTTTGAACGGTTAAAAATGGTAATTCAATTATATGACATTTCGACATAATAATGATCATAAAGATGCGCACAAAGACACGTATTCTCACATAAACGCAATTAATGTATTAAGGGAGGCAAAATACTTACCTTATGAATTTACGGGTGTTACAATCCTCCCTACCTAAATGGGATTTCGTCCCTGAAATCCTACCCTAAGCAAACAAGTGAGGATAACGCTTCTTCATATCATCTTCGGACTCCCAAGTAATGTTAGCACCCCGATGATGCTTCCATTGGACTTTAACCATGACCACGTCCTTATGCCTCAACTTCTTCACTTTCGATTCTAAAATCGACTCCGGATCTTCCACACATCGATTTCCATTGTCTACTCGAATTTCCGATAAAGGGATCACGCTTTCCTCTTCGGCTAGACACTTTCGAAGGTAACATACGTGAAACGTAGGATGTATTCCATCCATCTCCGGTGGTAAATCCAACCGGTAGGCTTGTAAACCAATTTTCTCCAAGACGACGAAAGGTCCAAGGAAACGAGGACTAAGCTTCCCACGCTTCCCGAACCGAATAATTCCCTTCCATGGTGATACTTTCAACATGACATGGTCGCCCACTTGAAACTCGACCGGTCTCATTTTCTTGTCCGCATAACTCTTTTGTCGTTCTTGCTCCGCCTTTAGTCTCTCACGAATCTCTTTCACCTTGTCGGCCGTCTCTTGAACAATTTCCGGCCCGGCGAATTGCTTCTCGCCCGCTTCATGCCAACAAACCGGGGTCCTGCATTTCCGCCCATACAATGCCTCGAACGGTGCCATTTCGATACTAGAATGGTAACTATTGTTGTAGGCGAACTCTACCAACGGTAGATGTGAATCCCAGCTTCCCCCGAAATCTATTACACACGACCTCAACATATCCTCTAGCGTCTGGATCGTCCTCTCGCTTTGACCATCCGTTTGAGGATGATACGTCGTACTCAAATTCAGTCTAGTTCCCAATTCCTTTTGTAAGCTACCCCAAAAATTCGATGTGAAACGACTATTGCGATCCGACATGATAGACTGCGGAACTCCGTGCATCGATACCACTTCATCAATATAGAGTTTGGCCAATTTCTCCATTGGCAACGTTTCCCGCATTGCAAGGAAATGTGCACTCTTGGTTAACCGGTCAACGATTACCCAAATGGTGTCGTGCCCATGCAAGGTCTTCGGCAACTTTGTTACGAAATCCATAGTGACGTTGTCCCATTTCCATTCAGGAATGGACAACGGTTGCAAACTTCCATACAGTCTTTGATGTTCCGCCTTGACTTGGAGACAAGTGACACACTTTTCCACATAGCTAGCCACATCTAGCTTCATCACCGGCCACCAATAATTTAACTTTAAATCTCTATACATCTTAGTGCTACCAGGATGTATAGAATATTTCGACTTGTGCGCTTCTTCAAGAAGTAATTCCCGATTTCCTCCTAACTTCGGCACCCAAATATGTCCTTAAAAGAGTTTGAGCCCACGACCGTCTTCCGTTAAGAGTTCCTTTTGTTTCACCATGATTTCGGCTTTGAGGTTCTCTTCTTTAAGTGCTTTCACTTGACTTGCCTTAACACTTTCTAACAAACTTGACACCACATCGATCCTTGTAAGGGAGATTTTGACACCACCACCATGACTCCTTCGGATCAATGCATTCGCCACCACATTGGCCTTACCGGGATGATAGAATAGGTCACAATCGTAATCCTTCAAAAGCTCTATCCAGCTCCTTTGTCGCATGTTGAGTTCCTTTTGGTCGAAGATGTACTTGAGACTCTTGTGATCCATGAAAAGAGTACACTTGGTCCCATACAAGTAGTGTCGCCACAACTTTAACGCGAAAACTACCGCCACCAACTCCAAATCATGAGTAGGATAATTCTTCTCATGATCCTTTAGTTGTGGTGACGCATAGGCGATTACTTTCCCCCTATGCATTAGAACACACCCAAGTCCCATCTTGGAAGCGTCACTAAACACAACAAAATCTTCCGATCCCTCGGGTAAGGACAAGATCGGAGCTTCGCACAACTTCCTCTTGAGCGTCTGGAACGCTTGCTCTTGTGTATCGGTCCAAAGAAACTTGACGTTCTTCCTTGTAAGGGAAGTGAGCGGTGTAGCTATCTTTGAGAAATCTTGAATGAAACGCCGGTAGTAACCCGCCAAACCTAAGAAACTTCGTATCTCCGTCGGACTTGTTAGAGGCTCCTAACTCATCATTGTCTCGATCTTTGCCGGATCCACCTTTACCCCGTCCTTTGATACCACATGCCCCAAGAATTGTACCTCTTGGAGCCAAAATTCGCACTTCGAGAACTTCGCAAACAGTTTCTCCCTTCTTAGAACTTTCAATACTTCCCGTAAGTGTTTTCCATGCTCGGACTCATCCTTTGAATATATTAAAATATCGTCGATGAAGACGATCACGGATTTATCCAAGAACGGGCGACACACACGGTTCATCAAATCCATAAATACAGCCGGAGCGTTGGTTAAGCCGAAAGGCATCACCAAAAACTCATAATGACCGTATCGCGTTCGGAAAGCCATCTTCGGAATGTCCTCCTTCTTCACTCTTA
Organism: Arctium minus; assembly: GCA_954870635.1. Taxonomy (NCBI): domain Eukaryota; kingdom Viridiplantae; phylum Streptophyta; class Magnoliopsida; order Asterales; family Asteraceae; genus Arctium; species Arctium minus. Next base: position 45,630,353 of record OX941084.1, read on the forward strand.
CTTGATGATAACCGGACCGAAGATCAATCTTCGAGAAACATCCCGCTCCTTGAAGTTGATCAAAAAGATCGTCGATGCGAGGTAGAGGATACTTATTCTTCACCGTGACTTTGTTAAGCTCTCGGTAGTCGATACACATCTGCATGGATCCGTCCTTCTTCTTCACGAACAAAATCGGTGCTCCCCAAGGTGATGAACTTGGTCGAATAAAGCCCTTCTCCAACAACTCTTGAAGTTGCATCATTATCTCCTTCATTTCCGTCGGTGCCAAACGATATGGAGCACGAGCTATCGGAGCCGCTCCCGGTGTGAGGTCAATCTGAAACTCTACTTGCCGCTCCGGCGGTAATCCGGGTAAATCTTCCGGAAAGACGTCCGGATAATCTTGCACCACCTCCACATCTTCTACTGACTTCTTTTCTTTCTTCACGTCCACAACGTAGGCCAAGTACGAAGGGTAACCCTTCGCTAAAAACTTGCGAGCCTTAAGAGATGAGATAATAGGATTATTCCTATTTCCTTTCTCCCCATAAATGGTAGTCACACCATTTTCCGGCAATGGCACTTGGATCATCTTTTTGGATCAAAAGATGTCCGCCTTATGCCTTACTAACCAATCCATACCTATGACTACATCAAACCCTCCTATAGCCATAGGTAATAAATCCACTCCGAAATAATTCCCATCGATCTCTAGAGTGCAATCACAAAAACGGTCACGAATGATCACTTGATCCCCATAAGCTATTTCTACTATTAACGCATCGGGAAGGACACTAATAGGAGTGGTGAATTGTTTACAGAAAGTATTCGACACAAAGGAACATGTAGCACCCGAATCAAACAAAACACGAGCAGGCAAGGAGTTTACTAGAAACGTACCCGAAACAACATTCGCGGTCTCATTTGCCTCCTCGGTAGTCATCCGGAAAGCTCGACTTGGCACCCTTGGTGGTTGTTCGACTCTAGCCGTCGAACCCACCGAATTTCCACCATTACCTCCCACTAGCTTTGGGCAATCCCACTTCATATGCCCCGGTTCTCTGCACTCATAGCATACCGGCCCCCGGATGGGATACTCTCGAGTCGCGTGGTCCTTCTTACCACACTTGGCATACCCCGTTGGACCGGAGTAAGTTCTTGCAACACATGACCCCGAGTGCTTTGACTTGCACTTGTGGCACCACCGGTCTTCATGACGATGATCACCCGTTCTCCCTCTTACAAAGGGTCTTGATTGACGAACGGGCCCAGATGGACCTTCCCACTTCCGTTTCTCACCAACATGCCTCTTCTTTTCTCTTTCAGCATTGATGTCGTCCTCAACGAGCAAGGACTCTTAGATAACCTCTTGTAAAGTCGAACACTTAGCATTTCTTACCGCTGTTCGCATCTCGGCCGGTAACCCTTGATGATAGGCCTTAATCTTTGACTTTTCATCGGGGACCAGATGTCCCACCAAGTTCAGTTTCTCCAAAAAGAGTTTGGAGTAGCCAACAATAGACAGCTTCCCCTTCTTCAGATCTCGGAACTCCCGCTCCAACTTGTCCATCGAACGCTCACTACAATACTTGTCCATAATCTTCTCTTTGAACACCGGCCAAGTTAACTTAGCCAGAACTTCAGGAGTGAGAACTGATCGAGTGAGATTCCACCAAATCAAAGCCTCTCCCCGAAGTAGCTGGGAAGCAAACTTGACCCATTGAGAGGGATCACACTCACTGGACTCGAAGGCCCGCAAACTCCTTAGGGTGGCACCGCATAAACGCCTTGTAGGTGCACCCCTTAGTCTTCGTCTTGTTCCCGCCATCAGATGGGTCTCCAACAGATACCACGTTTGGTCCACCAGACCCTACAACAATGTTTTCCGCCATTGTCTCAGGTTGTCGATTGCTGGCGTCTCGATCTTCTAAGAGTTTCATGAAGAACTCTTGTTGTTGGGCCATGGCCAACATCATGCTATCCCGAATCCGGGTCTCCATGGTCACTTCCTCCATGATGGCGTTATCCGCGTTGAGGTTTCGGCGCGGAATATGTTCAGGTCCTCCTCCCAAGAGATTGAGCCTGGGAGGTCCCTCGGTGGTTACGCCCAAAGGAGGTCAGTCTACGGCAGACTCCACCAAAACGTGGCCCTCTGGTGTACCCGGCATCCTACTCCGAGTGTTTACCATTTCAATCTGCCATACACGTACGAGAAATAGATTGAGAAAAGACTAAACGAGTTGAACTCATTGTACGTACTAATACCTTCATCAATTATCACAATAATAGTAAGCCAAGCATGCTCACGTAGCAATGCATTCATAATAGCAGTAGCTAAGTGGAATTATGAACGAATCATACACAAGAATTCTTGTCACCATCATCACAACTTTCAATTAAAGTAATTCCGTAATCCTAATGCACTCCACACCTAGGATTCCTACCCCAAGTGGACAGTGAAACTATAAAGTCTAAAGCTTAAGTCTAGATATGCTAAAACAATACCTAGTTCACTTAAACTAAAGCTCTGATACCAACTTGTAACACCCTAAAAATAGGGATAACAAAATCCGAAAAATGGACATGCGGTATATGAATTGCCAAAGCAAGAGCCTCCCAAAAATGGGGAAATAGTACAAACCTGTTTAATCACAATTGTAATTTAAACGGACAATAGATTAACAACCAACTAATCTAATTTCTACATCTAGAAAAGAGATTACAAAAGGGTTGTTATCTATAAAATCGACGGTTCAATTCCAAAAGTAATAAGCGTCCAAGTGCAAAAATCATCAAGCTCTCACCCCAAAGCATCTAAACCTGCTTAGGACCGGCGCCTCTAGAACCTGAGATACACATCGACACCAAACAAGTATTAGGCCAAAAAGCCTAGTGAGTTGAACAATAATAAGCATGCATGATCAGTTACAATTCTTATCAGTAGTTAACCAGAGTTCAAAAATATGTGGAGTCAATAGGGGAGACCCATAACACCAATCAAGTTCCACCCAAAGAGTCGATATACCTTGATGCCATCTACCAAGAGACACCCGAAAGGCCCGACACACCCGAGGAGTATACCAAAGGAAATTCCTCGAATGGCGGAGGTCTAGGCACATACCATCACAGTGGCGCCCAAGACTACATCCTCCTAGTGTCTACTGACTTGGTTCGTCCAACATAATTTATAGGAGGTGTTGAGGTATAATTCAACCAATACATTTCGATACCAACCAAGGGTACAATGTTACCATCCTAACGCATAAGTATATCATGAGACCCAAAAGATAATCATGCTCATCATTACATATACATATTTCACCAAAAAGGGATTTCAACTAATAATCATCTCAATACCGAAACATGTATACATTCATCATATCAAAGTACACATAATATGTATTCAAGAGAAGAACCCCAAATACTTGTACATTTTAGAGCAAAGCATGACATTTCACACATAATCATATTTCCATCCCTTCCTCATAATCAAAACCCAAATACTTGAACATATAGAGATAAATAATAACAAATAGAAGAATATGATGTGTATCTAGTTTTAACAAAGATTAATAAACTCACAATCTAGGTTTTGAACCAAAACCTAGAAAATATGGAAACCCTAGAAATTGCCCAAAGGAGACTTGATGAAGGAGAGGAGTAGCTTGGTAAGGATCTTCAATAAATGCACTTTGTTGAGGTTTGAAGAACAAGGAATCACCTCAACAACCCAAAACCCTAGCAATAAATGTGTATGTATATGAAACCCCCAAAAATCGCCCAAATAAGAGTTCTCCCGGTTTTTGTAAAGTGAAAATGAGAAATGGGGTATTAATTCTATAAAATAACAGACTGGACCATGCGGGCGATAGTGCCAAGGACACTATCACGAGTCACAATCGCGAGGCCTTCCCCGCTCATGGTACCAATTCGGAGATAGTGCCAAGGCACAATCGCGTGGCACAATCGCTGGCATCCCCCAGCCCACGGTACGTCCTTGGCGATAGTGCCTCCGGCAATAGTGCCAATGGCACAATAGCGCCAACCCCAAAACAGCCCGAAACTTAACCAAATTCGATAACGAGTGCGAGGTTTGAACGGTTAAAAATGGTAATTCAATTATATGACATTTCGACATAATAATGATCATAAAGATGCGCACAAAGACACGTATTCTCACATAAGCGCAATTAATGTATTAAGGGAGGCAAAATACTTACCTTGTGAATTTACGGGTGTTACAAAATCATTAATCAAAACCTAAATGAAATCCTAAATTAAAAATAGAAGATGAAGATTGAGGCTATTGAAAACCCATATTCTATGTTGGTCGGAAAACACAACCGGAATACCATGACCGGAAAACCTCCTAAAAACCTAGTATGAACATTTGGGGCCTGAAAACTAGAAGCAAAGCTTGATAGAGAAGCATAACCTCAACTCAAACCAAAAGCATAACAATTGTGTCAAATCAAACCAAAAGCAGAAGTGGAATCGATTATTACAAGAAAGAAGAGAGAGAAAAGGGGTTTAGGGTTTGATTTTGATTTATGTTTCAACCCCGTCCAAGCCCTTGTTAACCTGTCGTGGACTCATGGTCAAGAAACAATATCGATTTTGTTGTTCCCCCTTCTCCCCTTTTCCATACGTTTTAGAACCCCTCCCTCTGTTCCCCGTTTTTTTAACAACATCACGTTTTATAAACCAACCAAACAAAACAAAATACAAGGGAGGCAAAAGTTTTAGGCTAACTGCACAACCAACAGTAAACAACCAACATCTGAGAAATCGCAAACGATCAGCAGCACAAAACTAAAAAGAAACAACGAAAGTGAGATGAACTAGAAACAACGATCAGCAGCTGAGAAATCGCAAACCCTCTGTTCCCCTGTTACGAATGTAACCTAGATGAACTCGACGTTTGCAGCCCTAACTTGTTTCTTCTTCGATTTCACCATGAAAATAATTTTTGATATAGGGAAGATGAAGTTTTTTTGGGTAGGGTTTCCATTGATTTAAAGGTTAGATTTATGTTAAGGGGTTTTAATTTTAGATGATTAAGAAATTGATTTAATATTTCCTTAATTGTTTTTTTTTAGGATTTATTTTGAATCTTTGATATAGGAATTGAATGGTATTGGTGAAGAATCGTGAAAAGAAGAAGATTTACTTTTTATTTATTTAAAAAAAAAGGATTTACTCTTTATTTTATAAATGATGTGGATATTCTGTAATTTTAAATTATTATTTTTTTCCACGTCATTTTGAGGTTACCGGTTACCTGCTTAACAGGTCAACCAGATCCTTAAATAAATGAAAAGTTTGCTTGAGACCCTTAAATAATAGTTTTAGAAAGTGGTTCCCCAAAATAAGAATTAGGGTAAAGTTGGTTCCATTTTGATGCAATTTTCCCTAAAAATTAAAATAAAATACTTCATGTCATGTTCTATAGCCTTTTTGTCTCAAAAGAAAACAAACTGCACATTATGCATTTTTAATAAAACCATTAACTATTAATCAAATGTCTAAAATATTGTAACATAAGTGAAATAAAGAAAACTTGTAGTATAAAAACAAAACTAATAATTCTTAATGGATAAAAAAAATGGATAATCATCTAAAATAACAATATTTGAGATGTATTTCTTGATTTTGACCACTTTTTAAAAACGGGGCTAAAATGACCCAAAGTTTGTGGGTTAACAGTAGTACTTTAAGTGCAATGTATATCTTTATTTAGGGGGTGTTTGGTTCAATTTAAGGAATGAGAATGAAAATGGTAATAGGAAATGCAAGAGAATGGGAATAGGAATGAACATTGCATTGATGTTGTTTGGTTAATATACTCAGACCCTTATCGAGAAGAACCCTAATCGGTAAGAAAAAACAGTTTAGAGAATGTAACAACCCAAACATTTCCAAACAAGCATAGCAACATAATAAATGTGATACACCAAAAACGGCTCCAAGATAACAATAAGTCTTAAGGTTTGCGGAAAGGCAACCTATTACACAACTGAGATTTCAAAGAAATAAACTAAAATGACGGTCTTCTAGCCAACTCCAACTTACACCTTCTCTTTTCCCTTATCTGCTTTTCCTAGCTCACGCCTGCCTAAAAAGGGTTTTTAGTTTGAAAAAGCGAGGGTTAGACCAACAGTCTAGTGAGTCCCCTCTAACAACAGTTTTAACTCAACAGACATTCAAAGATTTATAATAAAATAAACCATTTTCAGCTTTAAAGAAACAATTATACTTTCAATAAACTTCTCAGCTTATACTACCGCCACCCTAAGGTGACAGCGTGTCTGTGACTCACACTGCCTTATTGGTACACACCCCCCAATGACATAAACGGAACACCCCCCACCCGGTATGAGCACAGGCGGGACACCCCCCCCCCCGAATTTGAGCATAACACACTTATGACCATGTATGCATACATTTCCACAGGAACATTAACAACATAAACATCTTTAGCATTTGAACAAATCTCGCAAGTAAATATTAAAGTAATATTACTTCAAAACTTGTAAACACAACTCACGTACTTAAAACGTAACTTGTTCATCATAAAAGGTTTTAGTTCAGAAAAACTCACCTGACGTCCTGATCAAAGTATCACCCTTGAGATTGTCCAGATCACAAATTCCTAAGGCACAAAGGGTCGTTTGGTAAATCTCACGGTTAATCCCAAAACAAGGGAAATCTATAAATCAACACTACTAAAGTTCGGATTACATACGGAAACCCTCGATCCCAAAAACTACCCAGAGGATGACCGGGGTCACCCAGTCGCACACAACCGGGATCGCCCGGCCTCCCCCGCCCGGGGTCGCCGGCACCTCAGTGCCCGGGGCCGACCAGGACTCCTTCTCCCGAGGTCGCCCGACACCTCAGCGCCCGGGGTCACCCGGTCCCCCAAACCCTGGGGTCGCCCGCTTGGAACAAGCCCGGGGTCCCCCGATCTCTGCGTCAACCAACGCCGAAACTAAGAACTCGCCATTGCGACTCTCGAAACCAAGAACCCAACACCGATTGGGGATCGATTAACAATCACAAGCCCAAAACCCTTTACCTTTATTGATTACTTAAATATCAGAGTTAGGTTAAGACTTTTATTCCCAATCGATCAATACCCACACAGATGATAAATAAAAACCCCAACTCCAATTCATACAAACATCAGATTAATCCATCATATCCCTTATTCAAACTTAAAAAAAAACAACAGATTATAATCCCCATGACACAAAATACTTCAAAGAAGAAAAGCTTACCTTGAAGAAGATCAAAATATGCTTGGATCCAGCTGAATCGACCTCTTTCTTGCTTCTTCCCAAAATCACCCTACAACCTCCCTCTTCTACAATCAGCCGCCAAAATGCCCTAACAAATAAGGCCTCTAGGGTTAAAATCCCTTCTTTTCCAACTTTTTACTTTAGACCCCCAAACTTTGGTCCAATTAAACTTTCACCCAACTTCTAAAGTCTTTTACTTCTAGCCCGATTATTACAGGGAAGAACAACGTTAATCGTTCCTAAAACAAGATTAATAGTTCTAATCACAATGAGAAAAAAAATACAACAAATAATCTTTCTAATCACAGAAGAAGAAAAGGTATAACTCATATTTGATTTCAATCTGGAGAAGAGTGGTAGAACTCACCTTAGATTTGAAGAATTGATGTGAAGAAATGAATCTGAAGTAATCGATATGAATAATCGTCAAAGATAGAGAAAGTACACAGAGAGGTGAAGGGACACATGAGAAAAGAGGTTGAGGGAGAATGAATTTTCTATTCCCTCCAATTTGGTGGGGTATGGAAATTAATGGCTTTAGGGTAATGAATCCATTATATTATATTAAACAAACAACATTTGCATTATTATTCCTATTCCTTACCCCTTAATACCCCCAACCAAACATCCCCTTAGTTTAGTGGGTTAGATGTCTTGTTTTAGAAATAATACAATTTTTTTTTCATTTTAAAAATAGCTTGCAAAATATGAACATTATTATTTTGTCTGTTACCTTTTTTGTAGTAAAATACAAAATGTTTTGCCTTATTTTAATTCATATTATGTATTATGTTATTTAGGAAAACTTCTCTATAAAACTTTTAAAAGTAGCTCAAAAATAGAAGAAACAAGAACTTCGTGGGTGGGGGCTCGACTCGGTTGTAGTAAATTTGCTCTAGGATATATTTGGGTTGGCTGATCTCCATTGTATTCTTGCAGCGGTGCGAGTTTGATGGCAAACAGTTGTTTGGTGTTCTTTATACATGATCTGCGACTCTCTAAATAAGTTAATTTTTGAAGATCGTCCACTCCCCTTGATTGATATTTTCTTTGAAACTCAGTTAGCTTCATTTCTCTATATCTCTAATAGGGATAAGTTTTCCCCATCCTAGTCTGGGTGGTGCTCCACACGACTGTTGAGTCCTTGGTTGTTGGTATGGAGGGTCGTCCTCTTTGCTTTATCTTTGTCTTTGCTCCACCCCTCACGTAGTCATCATTGGGGGGCCCTCTTCTTTTTTTGTTTTAGCCTAGCATTTGTCTTGCAGATCATGCATTTCGTAGTTTTGTTGTTTTTCCCTCATTTGTAATAAATTTAATGCCTTTAAAAAATTCACATATTGGCTTAGTGTTGTGTTAGATGCGTTTTTTCCCAAAACACACACACACACACATTTATCTTTATTTTGTAACTTTCAAAATAAGAAGCCTTTCATATTTGTATTTATCTTTGTCACAAACCCCAAAACTTGCAAAAATTTGGGTTTTTCCACACCAAACTTAGAAAATATTGGGTTATTTTGAGATTTTTTTGACAAAATGTTCAAAATTACAGTGACACATTTTTAATATGATTATTTTTAATAATTATGTCCTAAAAAATTAACTCAACTATAAATTAGAAAATATTAGTCTTTTTAAACAGTTGTAATTTTTGAAAACATGAAGACAAGAGTAGTGAAAATAAAAGGTTAAACTGATTAATTAATTAAAGAAGCAATTTAAATTAATTAATTAAGGATGCAAAATATCTATATTTCCACTTCTCAACAAGGACTTATGTAAACCACAAGGGTTGTGGTGTGGTGGTAAAGGCTTGGGGAGTTCATAGCGCTCAACCCGGGTTCGAGCCCCACTCGCAGCACTTGTGGCCACTGAGGATAAACTCAGGGCTGCACGCTTTAGCAGCTGGTCCAAAGGCCCTAATTGCTAGGGATTAGTCTGGGCCATAGGCCCAGGATACTCTTTCCAAAAAAAAACAAGGACTTATGTACATGTCGAGAAGGGAAAAATGTCTAATTTAAAGCCTAGTGAGTTCAAACAGTTTTTATCTTTAATATAAAACGGTAAAACTGAAATAATGTTATTTGAATCACAATTTCTCAAAATGAAATGCATGTAATATAAAAATAACATCTTTCCCAAAACCCACAGAGTTTTCGTGGTTTTAAACTCGATAACTCCAATATCCCTTTTAAATGAAACCAATACCCAATACTTACGCAACCATAAATAAAGCTTGATATTCAAATACTGGAAACATGATGTAACACCCCTAAAAAATTGAAAATATCAGACAAATTAAAACTTCTGAAACTCCCTTAAATACATAACTCCAAATTACAAATATTTAAAGTTTACAAGGGAAGAAACACTACAATACGTATCAGAGTTCTAACGGAACTATCTAGTCCCAGAAATGGGGACAAAGTTAGTTGGGTGTTACTAAAACCACCAAATCTGCTATCTTCTCAAAATCGGTGACGTCTCTAACGCCATCCTACCCGAACTTCTATCAAACTCCACTCACCACTAAGATCCATCTATGACCTGATATACATGCTAAAGAGAAAAAGTGTTAGGTTTAATGTCTAGTGAGTTAAAGCAGTTTTATCATATAAATCATAAAACGTTTAAAACAAATATTTCACTCTAAAAACACTCGTTCATGAAATATAAGTTATAAAAAGGCTTTACTTACAAACTACGTTTCTACCAATGCCAAACACACCTTTTTAAATAAATATTGACCATCCAATTTCCTCAAACGCACCCACGAGGTATTTCATCAAAATACTATTTATATAAATAAGGTGGTACGTTTCAATACCGAAAGTACAGGTAAAGGAATACCCGAAAATAACACCTTTCGGTGACGCGGGAGACCCAATTCCATCGAATGTGGCGGGACACAAAGTTAAGCCACTTATCAACGTTTACGAGATTCACTTCAGGTCATGAATTCCCCTTATACGACTCCATTAAGCAACCACCGCAAGATACCCAAATGAACCTAGTGTCTACTCGACCTCTAGATGAGTGTCACCACAAAAGTCACAAGTCCCCGTATCCGGCTTACCATGGGCACCACCACAAGACTTAGCTCCGTATACGGCTCTCCAAGAGCACCACCGTAAGCTTACATAAAAACATGACTTGGGGACCACTCACTAGACTCAAACATAGACATCAAAACTCCATGATGATCAAAACGACTCATATGCCTATGGAACCATTGCATTACAGTCTAAACATTACATGACTCAAAGTGAATGAACTCATGCACTCAAAACATGTAATAATCAATATTTGTGCAATAAATGCATTTCCATAAAATGCTCCATACTAAGCCATTTAAAACTGGACAACGTCCCAAAATTCATTAGAGTATAAGTCAAGCCATAAGGCATCATAAAACGTTTGGTAATTAAATAAAACCACTATAGCTGCATAAGCCGATGTACCACTTTCCCAAAATTTGTATTTTCCAAAGTATGGTTGGCCGAAGGCCCAAACCGTAAAGTTTACAATTTCCCAATATTCATAAGGCCAAATAATGACCTTTTCCAATAACTCACACCATTAAAGTAAAAAGGGCTTAAAGTTTCTGTTAATCAATAAATCCCAATCTATCAAGCAATTACTCAAGAATATGAACAATTAAGATCAAGAACTAGAGAGAGAAAGTAAATCTTGAATTCCAATCACAAGTCTCACGTAATACAATCTGATACTTCATTATACGTTCTTACAATATTACTAAAGGCAACACCTATATATACCACCTAAACTAAACAAGACTTAACTACAAAGTAAAACATACTTTGACTTTCCTAAAACAATCACAATGTTGACTTTTACATCTTTGACTTACCATATTAAATCTTGGATACAATATTTAGACTTAACAATCTCCCCCTTTGTATTCAAGATTTAATAAAAATTTGATACAGAACTTCAGCTCTTGATCCTTCAGCTTTTGTCTCTTTAGCTTTGAACTTTGAAGCTTTCACAGTCTTAACTCATTCAGCTCTTGAAGAATCGTGGAAAGTCTTTTGCACATAGAAGCTTTGAAAGTCAACAAGCCTTGAACACGAAACTGAATACTTGAAACTTTGACATTAAACTTCTTTCACAAACTTTGAACAACTTTTGAAACTGTATCTTCATCTCTTTGATCTCTTGACTGTCTTCTGAAAAACAAACTTTCACAGATCATCTTGATTTAACAAAAAACAAATTTTCTTCAGAATCTTTTGTCTTTGAATCAGCGGAAGCATTTTTAACTTTGACAATTCTTCATAGCTTTGAAATTGATCTTTGCAAAATTCTCCCTATTTTTGATGATTACGAGCATCCTGATCATCAAAACTTCATCAATTTTAGCACATACTTTGATTTCCCCCTTTTTGTGAACAAATAACAATCTCCCCTTTTTACAATTTGCGCGCTTTGATCTGAGAGCCGTCAATTCATGAAAGATATATATCCGAATCTTTTCAAATTCAGACATAATGAACGTGGTAACCCTGAATCAACAAATGAAACAGTTAGGAATGCATGTCAGTAACACAAAGTTACTGTGTACAACGAATGTACAATTTAAGGAGTTGGTTTGATGTTGACTCCCCAGGACTTCCATTCAATCATTGAAAAACACAAGGTAATTCTATGAATGTTCTGACAGAAAAACAAATTTTCTGTGTGCTCGTGCTTGTGTATGAAAGAATTTTAGCACAATGATTGTATTTCATAAGGCTCGAAGTATGTAAATCACTGAGACAACAATGATTGTACATGGACTCAATGTGCATGAGAAAGGGTCGAAGGTGGGCCAACTTTCCTTCTTTTTCAATATCAGTATCTTCCAAGAGAAGAACCAATAGATTATGTGTTGCTTTCCCAGAAAATGTGAAACATTCTATTTTTAAGAAAAGAATGAGTAGCTGGTGGGGTTGTATGCAAGAGATGGCATGGGCTATTTGCCTATTTCAATGATGGTCACCAAAGAAATGTGAACCAATCAGTAATGTGGCTGCCCGGCTCAGAAAGATGTTTGGTGCAGAGTTCTGATATTCTTTTAACTCTGTTCTCACACCCTCTTTCTTTTAAACATATAAGCTCACATCTAAGCAATCTCTCATTTCCATTTTACCTCAGCTCACTCCCACACTCAATTCTTTTAGACCCCTCTCCCCTCAATCACTCAAAGGAATTCTTCCGGGGTAGGAAACATTGGTTATCGTGAATCCATGGAAGATCTATTAAGCACTCACACTGAATCCCATGTTCCTAAAAGTACATGCTGGTCAATGATTTTCTTGATATGAAAAGCACAAGAAATCATATGTCAATGTATGTATGCTCATCAAAAATCAGAAATGAAATTTGAGAATTTTTAAACATTTAAGATTTCTCAAAACCTTATATGAATGAATAATCAAGAAAGAATAGAAATGTTTTGAGAATCTGACAATGATTAAAATCAGATCAAATGAAATGGTTAGGGTATCAAAGAACTGGATAATTTTGTTTATATGAACAAATATAAACAATATATCAATGAAAGCACATATATGAAAAAGATGAATGATGCTCAACAACTTTGAAAGCAAACGGGGGTATTACCATCGAAAAAATATGTTCGATATGAGACATGGTAATAACAAATCAACTGAAATACTGAACTGGTGTGTGTGAATACTTGACAGTATATGGACAAGATAATACACAAGTATTAATCTTTGGAAACACACGGTCAGTTAAACCTTAAGCTCAAAATTTGAAAAACATTTAAAAGCACACTTCTAAATTCATAAAAACTTTTGAGAATAAGAAGTGGTTTGAACATTTAAGAAATTGTTTTTCATGTTTGAAAGTTGTTATTCTTTCAAACAATCAGAGATCTATGATCAGAAGATATTCACTTTTTCAGCTCCCCCTCAAATCATGAAAGAATGATTTAAATCTTTTAAGCTCCCCCTGGATATTAGCAAAATATCCTTCTTTTATCATTAAAAACAGGTCCTGATTTGTCATTTGATCAGAAGCCATCACCTTTACTCCCCCTTAAATTAAGCATCTGAAATATGTCAGTTAAAACAGGATAGAGATCAGACACTCCCTTTTGAATTGTAGACCATCATATCAGAAAAATCTATCAGTGAAAAAGAATAGGATAGAGATCAGATCAATTCTCTTGGGATGTAGACCATCATATCCATCGGATGCAAAAACCGGAGTAAGGTCTTTTGATCGCTGAGGTGCGAGTCCTAAACTGTTGTGTTTAGAAGTCAAACTCCGTTGAAGAACGGGTCCTAAGCTGTGTACTTAGAAGCCATAATCTTGACGTTGAGGTGCGGGTCTTGAACTGTGTTATTCAAGAGCCATTGTTCTCTTACTCCCCCTTGACTTGAGGTGCCTGCAACACATAATCAATTTTCGGCTTTGGTACCCACTGGTATTTGGGTCCATGAATGTTAGTTGCAGTTCTTGTGGGGGTTACAGAGTAAGAACCATACCAGAAATAATCACTGGTCTTGTGGATATGATCATGTGTACAGCAGTAAGAACAATAAAATTTATTACCTGAAAATCTGAGTAATTGGTCTTTTGAGTATTTAAGGTCAGGTTTACCTTTATGCTCTTTGTTCTTTTTTGCTTTGTGTACATGTACACATGATGTCTTTCCATTCAGCTCATTTTTCTTGTCATCTTTGACAAATTTCTTTATCCAGACCAGTTTCTCTTTCTTGTAACTTCTTCTCCTTGGATATGTATCTGAACCATCTAAATACTTATCAAAGAAAATGTTAGATCGACGAATCTGATCAAACTATTTAACTGACCTTTGTGAAGAGACAGATCTCTGGGTAGAAGTTGAAACAGACTTTTCAAGCTCTTTGATCTTTGATGCAAAGATGTCTCTTTCTTTCACAAGTTGGTCAATCTTCTTCGAGAAATAAGACTTCGTTTTTTGTTCTTTCAGTGCATTAGCAGATAGTTCAGATAATTTTGAAGTCAATCTTTTAATTTCAGTTTCAAAGATTGAACGTTCTTCTTCAAATCCTTTCTCTGACTCATTTCTCTGGCCGGATAATTCTTTAAAGAATCCCACATTCTTCTGTTCTATGGCCTTCTTTTCTTTATCAAATTTCTCTCTTTCCAAAATCAGCACTTTCTCAAAATCAGACACTTGTTGAGAAAGTTTTAAGCATTTAAGCTCTACTGACTTCTTCTCTTCAAAACACTTTTTAGAGAAATCTGAGAACTTCTTTGAAAAAATTTTCTTTTCATTTTCAAAAATATCTTTATTTTCAGCAAGCTGTTTTTCAAAATCAGATAAATTCTTTCTAAGCTCAGAGTTCTCAGATTCCAATCTCTTTATCTTCTCTTCATTCAGCCCAGAAGATCTTTTCAGAAGATCTTCATTGATATTCTTTAAGGCACTGATTTCCTCTTTCAGTCTTAAGTTTTCTTCAAAATGCACTTTTGACTTTTGAGAGTGAAAGTCAACGGCATGACCCAGATTTATTTTCTCTAAATTCAACTTTCTAATCTTTTCTTCAAGTTCTGCAAAATATCCCATTTTGAATGAGTTCATTAGCTTGATATGAATGATCGTTCCAAACTATATATCAGAACATCAAAAATCAGATAGAATTGAAATCTAGCACACAATTAAAATTTGAACACATGAAATTGCGCAAAGTCGTGTTTCTCGTAAGCAGTGTGTTGCGCAAAGGGAGCTTTGCGCAAGCCAAGTGAAACGCAAAGTAGGTTTGCGTGACCCACTGGAGACGCAAAGTAAGCTTTGCGTGAGTGCCTTGATGCGCAAAGTGAGCTTTGCGCAATGGTCTTGAAGCGCAAAGATAGCTTTTCGTGATCCTCGAATTACGCAAAGTAGCTTTTCGAGAGACGATAGAGACGATGCTTTGCGTGACCTGCCAGATACGCAAACGTAGCTTTGCGTGATGAGTGCAAGACGCAAAGTAAGCTTTGCGTTAGATGAAGGATACGCAAACTAGACTTTGCGTTATAAGTGCAATACGCAAACTGAATTTGCCTTGAAGCTCGGATAATCTCACGCAAACGTCTATGAATCTCGCGCAAACCATATGAACTAGCGCAAACCGTGGATCTTGGATTTTTCAAACTCAAATCGATCCAAACCTGCGAATATGAACTCAAGAAATCATCAGAATCATTGACAAACAATATTAAGCACAAATTTACAATCAATTTTCGATTAAAAACAACAAATTACACATTCTCGATGAAGAACATTGTTCGAACAAGTTTTCAAGAAAACTTCAAAAAAAAATCAAAAATTGAAATCGATTTTGTTCAAATTTCAAGATGTAATCCAAACAAGAATCAATCACCAACATAAATCGAACTCAATGAATCCAATTTCTTGCACTAAAAATGATTTTTCACAAAAAAATCGGATGAAACAGTGAAAAACACAAGTTCGTGAAAATTTTCAGAAAATCTCAAATTTCACTTAAAACCTCCAGATTTCAATTCAAACTCTGATCAAATCATTTCCAAAAAGTTTGGTTCAACTCTGATACCAATTGTTAATCAATAAATCCCAATCTATCAAGCAATTACTCAAGAATATGAACAATTAAGATCAAGAATTAGAGAGAGAAAGTAAATCTTGAATTCCAATCACAAATCTCACGTAATACAATCTGATACTTCATTATACGTTCTTACAAGATTACTAAAGGCAACACCTATATATACCACCTAAACTAAACAAGACTTAACTACAAAGTAAAACATACTTTGACTTTCCTAAAACAATGACAATGTTGACTTTTACATCTTTGACTTTCCATATTAAATCTTGGATACAATATTTAGACTTAACAGTTTCCAACGTCCTAAAATTCGTAAGTTGGGTAAAATCCCAAAATAAACCATAACCAATTAATCGTCCACAAAATCCCAACTCTTAAGGTCAATCCATAAAAGAAGACATTTGTAACCCAATTTACACATATTAGAAACCAACAAAATATATTACCCCAAATTCTTCAAATATCCAATAAATCCTTATTAGTGGTTCAACATCCTTTTTGGTGGCCAAACGCCAAATAACATATCGTAAATCATTTATAAACATTTAACAACTCAATATGCTCAAGAATACCAAAATCACAAAATCATGAAATATAAAGTGAGCACATAAAAGTATGTCCTAAACCCAAAATATTTATATTTTGACATGTATATAGTTTTGTAAACAACTATAACTCATCTTGCTAGATTTAGATTAAATCTAGGTTTTACCCACAATTTGAGTTCCTTAGATGAGATCTTGAATCCTTCCAATAGCTCCAAGTTTTCCACAACAACACTTAGCTACAAACATTTCTAGGTTATACCAAGTTCCAACAAATTGAAAGGAAATGAGAACCATAAAACCCTAATTTCTTAGGTGGAGGAAAAGAGAAAGCTACCTTAATCACAACTTGAATCCACCAACAATATACTTCTAGGTCACTAAAATGACCTCAAATTCCAAATCACCAAAAGGGTCGAAAAAGGGTTTGGAAGGGTTTGATGAAACCCTAGATGTGAAGGAGAAAGATGAAATGGATACTTCATGGTTTGGATTTCCACACTTCTATGCTCCAAGAGTGCTCTTGATGATTAATAAATGTCTCTAATCAATCTTAGGTTTGCATTAAGTGAGGGTAGGGTTTTGAGGAAGAAAAAATCGCACCCAAAGCTCTCAAAATCGCCCAAAACAAGTTGTAGAAGGAAAAGTGAAGTTAAAATCGGTCAACACTGAAATTTATACCCACAACACCTGGGAGCGACCTTGACCGACGACTATGCCCTATGGCAATGTCGTCGACACAATCTTCGAGCTCTCTCCACTCACGGTACAGTGTCCACGAGAGTGACAGGAGATAGTGCCATGAGTCACATTCGCGGGGCCACGCCCCTCTCCCCCGATGCGACCTTGTTGTGTGACTATGACAAATGTCATAGTCGCTGGCACAATCGCCATTCTGGTCAGTGTTCGGGTTTTCTTTCGTTTTGCCATCTCCAACGATCAAATCGAGGATTTAGGATCCTAAAAGGGAATTCTCATTAACCCACTCTTTCAAAAAGTTAAATTACAATAAATGAGGGATAAATCCTTGGTATCACTCACTTGGATTTTCCGGGTGTTACACATGAATAAAACTAGAGTATCCGAAGCAACAAAATATGAATAATAAATGGCATCTGAAACATCAAATGATGGATACATTCCATACCCAAAATAACACTAAAACATGGATAAAATATCATATCCAAAACACATATTTCGGTGTCGAGGGAGACCTTATTCCATTGAATGTGACTGAACACAAAACTAAGTCCACATATCTATATTATATGATTTCCACTTTGGATCAATGGTCATTAAGTGCAACCACCCACGATTTATAGCTTAATGAGTCATTTAGCTCTACCACCCAAGATCTGTAGCTTAATGACTTCTCAAGTTCAACCACTCACGATCTGTAGCTTGAGATCTCCAAAGATCCTAGTTAAGCTCGTTCACAAGAAATTACATTATGTTGGTCACTGGCCGATGCCCAACTCAAAGAGCCCACACCATATTGCCTATGAAGCCCCAATGCCTATTTCCCACTACAATACAGGAATGTTCATCCCATTCAAAACCACTCCTATGCGTATGGATCCATTGCATTACAGTCTAAACTACAAAACTCAATTGAATGACCAACACACTCAAAACATGTAATTTCCAAATAAATATGTCATAAATGCTTATTACTTTCAAAAGCTCAACATCGAGCAATTTAACGGGACAATTGTCCCCAAAACTCAATTGAGTTAAAATCAAACCAATAAACTCCACAATTCACTTGACTATTCAAATAATGTTTTTATAAACTAATAAGTTACAAATACTAAGTATTTAAGCAACTTATACAACAAAAGGTTTGAAACTCGTCATCACTAACTCAAAGGTTGAGCCAAAATCCCAAATCGAGTATTTTCCTCAAATCCATGCAAATAGGCTCTTCAACTTGTTGGATAGTCCAAAATGAGTCATCATAACCCAAAACACATTTAAAGAGTTTAATAAGGGGTCGTTTACCAAACACTTACCCGGTAAGTGCTTACCAGTATAATTAAACACTATCATGTACTTACCGGGTAAGATTTTAGTCCACTAAAACGGCATCGTATGCGATAATCTATCCGGTAAGCGCTAAGCGTGGTAAGAATTGTTACAATCACTTACCGGGTAAAACTCTTGGTCCCTGTCTTGCTCTTACCGGGTAAGATTCTTTGTAACACCCTAATATTCGGGTAAAATAAAACTTAAAATTTTCGTCAATATAACGTCTAAAATATGAGGATTTATAAACCTGTAATATATTGACTAAAATTGGGTAGTTCATCAAATAAAGTAATGGAACAAATAAGACATATACACAAGAACCTATTTAATCTAGAACATTTAACAACTAGATTAAGATGGGTGTCGCTATGACTTCAAAATGCTCTTCTCTCAAAACCCAAAATGCCCGGTCCATGAAGGATCCTAAGTGTGCGTCCGACGAATCAAGATGCCCTATGCGCACCACTAGCGGAAGTTGTGAGCCAATAAACACCAAACAAAAGTTAGACCAAGGTGTAGAGATATAACAAAGACTTTACCGTTTATAAAGTAAGCATCATAAATGTAATTAAGTGTTACCAGGATATCCATAGGTCGAACTAATGCCAACATTCCATTTGGAATAAATATTCAATTTCTTGTACAAATACACAAGAGATAACTCTTGAAAGACGGGGGAGACCCGTTACCATCTTGGGTGATGAGAACACGTGAATGGGGTCACCCGTGATGTTATTAGATTTCACCACATATCCCGGTTCTAGTTCCCATGCCATACCAGACATCACAATCCTCAAACCGTTTATGCCTCTAGTGCTTACTCCGTCGAGTTACACCTCAAGGCTTACAGACATGGGTGCCTATCCAATCTAGACGAGTTCCAACTCAAGGACTTACGCCCCCTATTGTCTACTCGCTAGTGCCTAAACGGCCAGCAATTAACTCCATATATAAATGTGCCATCTAAATCCTCGTGCACAAAGAAATAGACATTTACTCCATGACCATGTCGACCAAATAAAAATAATACACCATATGAATAATATATTCCATCTTATAACATGATAATACACATTTGGACATTTATTCGCATATACCCATTTCATTTCTCATATAAGACATCATAGAACAAATATGACAAGTTTAACCACTAAGATAATCATATACTCACAACCCATCGATAAAAGAGATGGTTCCTTACTCATGTATAACTCCTTTTATGGTTTAACATGCATCTAGTACTTCTAATAACATTAACCATCTTCCATTAACATGAATAATCATATGCTAGTAAGATTCATAAAACCCTAGTTTTAGTTTAATTTCACATTACCCAAAAATCATCTTATCAGCAGTTAAGAACACATAGATATGACATAATAGAAGATAGGAGACTCACCTAGAGGTTTAATAGACAAAACACTAGAAGGTTGGAGTTATGAAAGTAGGTGATGAGAAACCTTGGACTTCAATGAAGTCTGAGCTTGAGCACCAAAAGAAGAGGAACCCTAGGTTAGCATTTAATGTACCCAACAAAGATCAAGAGAGGGTTAAATGCAAAAGGGATGGAGTTTGGATGAAGAAATCTTACCTAGAGGGAGAGGAAAATCGGCTGCCAAAAACATATCCAAAGTGAAATAAATGAGTTCTCCAAATTGAATCAGGCATTTAAAGCCTTTCTGCCCGACGACGATTGTGACACGCGAGAGTGACATGGCACTCTCGCTGAGAGTGTACCGCGGGCTTCATCCCAAATCCTTTTTGCCCTTCGCGATTGTGACACCACGAGAGTGACAGGGCACTCTCGCTGAGAGTGTACCGCGAGTCGATTTGCTCACGACGATTATGACACGCGATAGTGCCCAATGGCACTATCGCCGGGCACTCTCGCTGAGTGCTTCCCCTCTCCCAAATCTGACAGAATTCGATCCGAGTTCGCGACCGATCTAAGGTAATTTCATATGAACAAAATATAAAATTAATGTGAACACGGAACATGTATTAATTCAAAATTTAGGGTGTTACATTCTTGGTTCTTACCATATTTATCCTGTAAAGTAATGTGACTTGGCAAACACTTACCCGTAAACATACCCTAAATCTTATGACCCAAAATACCACAAAATCCAATAAATTAAATTATGTGTAAATTTAAATGATTCATAAAATCAATATACCAAAAATTCATTAACATCAAATAATCATCATATGACAAATAAATCATCAAACCCCACAAACTCAATGATTTATTATCTAAATATCCAAAAACCCTAAACATATGTATTTCTTAAAATTTTATTGAACCAAATATGCAAAAGGTGCAATTTCATCAAATAAACTCCAACATTTGATAAATCTTAAGGAAAACACATTAAGACTATATAAATTTGGTATGTACAAAGTTTTCACAAAGCAAAATTGAACTCACATTGCTAAGTTAGGTTAAACCTTGTTTCCAAACCTATTTTTAACTTCCATTGGTGAACACTTTATATCCCCAAACTAAACTTCCAGATCTATGGTGCAAAACTTCTCAATAACACTTCCTTTACTCCCAAAACATACACAAAGAAACCCAAGAGAAGAATGAGGGTTGAGGTGAAAAGAACCAAACCTTAGGTTAACAAATGGTTGGTTAGGAACTTACCTTTTCAACTTCTAGGAACCACAAATCTACAAGGGGTCTTTAATCCTAATTGTTCCCCCTTAAAATTCTTCAAAAAGACAAAACCATAGCCTCAAGAATCGCCTAAATCGAATTAAAAACGAGTGAGATATGGCCAAATGAAGAAAAACCTTCAAACATCGGATTTTTAACCATCAGATGGATTATGTGACCCTTGCCTGCGACCCTAGGGTCGCATGCCAAGGTCGTCCACTCTTTTTTTCGTGACCCTTGCTCGAGACCTTAGGGTCGCATGCCAGATTGCGACGTAGGGTCGTCGACCGTTTCCCGACTGTTCTTCGATGAACTAAAATCTTACTGATAAGATGTCGTTTTAATGAACTAAAATCTTACTGATAAGTTAAGTGAAAGTGTTGACTATTACTGGTAAGTGTAACACCCTCAAATTTGGTAAGAGCAACTAAATTAAAGTTTCGATATTACATCAAGTAAAAGATAACTCTCCAAAATAAAACTTTCTATTTAACATCAGGAAATATAAACTCCAGTCTTATACCAGGTCTAGACCAAAGTCGGTGTTACTTAATCCCAACTATAAGTTGCTCTTCCCGAAACAAGTGCGGAAGACTTCACTAAGGTATCCACCTCTTGAGCACACAACTAGCACTCATCTCTGCACAGTGTCACTAGAGCTATTCCCAACCGGAACCTGTTGCACATGTCGACAAATAAAAAGGTTAGTCTAACGCCTAGTGAGTTCAACAGTTTTCCACATGAATAAAGATATCCTTGAAAAGAGGTAATGCAGTTTAAATCATAATCTTTCAAAACAATATGCTTCGAATATGAAAACGACTCGTTTTCCAATGATATGCATTTTGGGCAAAGAACACCAATATAGACGTTTTCAAATCCAAACTACTTCAAGGATAAGATCCCAATATAAAACGTTCTTCCGTAAATTAATTTTAACCCAAAACTCACTCAAAACGTGAATAGAAATCGAACTCTCTATTTATGAAAATACGGTTAATACTTTATATCCCAAAACACCCAAAACACGGGTGGGGCATAATACTCAACCCATAATCAAGGATAAAATCCAATTATAAAAAACGTCACCAAAAACTTGGATAATAAAACTCAATACCCAAAACAACACCTTTCGGTGACGGGGGATACCCGAATTCCATCGAAAGTGGCGGATACACAAAGTTAAGCCGCTTATCAATGTTCTCGAGCATCACATAGAGCCATAGATCCCCGTATACGGCTCCCAACCGAGCTACCACCGCAAGATACCCAAATGACCCTAGTGCCTACTCGACCTCTAAATGAGTCTCACCACAAAGTCACAAGTCCCTGCATTCGGCTCTCCAAGAGCACCACCGCAAGACTTAGCTCCGTATATGGCTCTGCAGAGCACCACCACAAGCTTACATAAAAACATGACTTGGGGACCACTCACTAGACTTCAAACGCGGACACTAAATTCCACGATGAGTAACCAGACTGGATTACAAACGGGCATCGAGTTCAACCACCCACGATATATACCTCGAGCCCTTCAATAAAGGTTACGCAATCATCGAGTTCAACCACCCATGATATATACCTCGAGCCCTCCCGCTAGCCATAACAATATCCAGTCCCAAAACGGGGATAAAATCCCCACTAAACCAACTGACTGACTCATATGCCTATGGATCCAATGCATTACAGTCTAAAACGTTACATGACTCAAAAGAATGAACTAACGCATTCAAAACATGTAACTCTCAAATAAGATGCAACTAAGTACACCATACGTCCAAGGCTCCTTAACGAGCTACCAAAACTGAACAAATGTTCCAAAGACTCATTTTAGTGTAAACCAAGCCCCAAAAGGCATAATGAACGTTTGGCTAAAATACGTGAGCCGATAGGGTTATATAAACCAAAATACATCTTTCCCCAAAACTTTGTTTCTCAAATCGCATTTGGCCTTCGGCCCAAAACCCAAAAAGGATTATCGTTTTCTAAAGTGTTCCCAAAGTCGGGATCGACCCAAAACCAAAAGACTCACATTTTCGTACCTTTCAAAACATTCCTTTTCATGAATGATGCATAAAACCTGACAAACACTTAAAAGTGCGTTTTTGACCAAATAACCATTTATGTAATAAATCGTCAAAACCCATTCATTTATGGCACATTTATCGAAATGCCCAAAAATCCCAAATGTGGTGTTTTACAAAGTTTAATAAGCTAAACACTTCAAATAATCAAAAGTTACCAATTAACTTAACAGTTGATAATTTCATGCAAAACACCTAAATGCTTTTAAAATAGACATTTTAGCGTGTACAACGTTTTCACAAATCAACTTGAACTCACCTCACTAGGTTAAGTTAAACCTAGGTTCCAAATCCAACCATTAGCCTCCAATAGAGTAGATCTACCATTTCCAAGTCAACTTCAACCAAGAGCTAAGGTTTCCAAATAACCCATTTCCCCAACTCTAGAAATAAACCAACAACAAGTAAACCTTTATTTCTACAACGATCGTTATACTAAATCTTGGAAAAATCAAGGAAACATACCACGTTAAGATCTTGAGATTCTCCACCCATAGCTATCCAAACAACCCATCACTTCTTCAACCAAGCTTCCATATACCGAACCCTTGAGCCTTCTTTAGACAAATCCACCATAGTTGCTCCCAAAGTCGGCCCTTGGGCTCTCAAAATCGTCCCAAGGAAGAGAGAAGTAGAAGGTGGGAGTAGAATGAAGGAAAACCCTATAAATTGGGTTTTAATCGACCAGATGGTCTCCCGCGGCCTTGGTCGCGACCAACCAAGCCGCGCGTGCTACATAGCTGCACACGACAGTGAGTTGCGCGGGTTTATCCACGGCTTTGAGGTCGCGGGCTAAGCCGCGCGTGTCTCTGGTGCTCCTCTCACCTTTCGTGCCAAACCGTTCCCCGATCGTTTCTCTCGGCCAATCGCTGACTGATTTCCTTTGCCGATCATAAACTGTTTTTAGTAAACTTCGGGTGTTACAATAAGCGCTTACCGAGTAAAAGCGTTAGGTAAACGACGCCTAAGTTGTTTAGTAAAAAATTGATTTTTATTTTTTTCATCTTTTTTTTGTCTATTCTGATATATAGTATAGACTCTAATAATTAATATACTTTCAATAAATTAATATAATCTGTACTATATTATAAAGCACGGATTAAAAACTCTTAAATACAAATTATTAGGCACAAGGTACCATCATTTTATGCAAGATTTTAAAAATCTCTTAATTTACAAGTTTCAAAGCACAAGATATTACTACTGCAGGCTTCTAACATCCACCAATTTGGTATGTGCAGGACCTTCCTTTTATGCAGACTTTTCCATGTATCACTATTAATTAATATATTATATTACTATAAATTTGCTTTAATTATATTATTAAATATATAATTGATTATTTTTTCTAGATGTCATTAAAATATATAAGATAATCATTGAATTTTAACAAAATACTTAAATTTTTTTATATAAAAAACATTATATTATTAAGCCTAAATTAAACAAATTTATAAAAAAAACATTGTCACTTTCTCAAAGTAAATCAACAAAAAAACAAAAAATAAAATGAAACATTAAAATCGTGATGTACCTCGATGCATTGCGTGAGTACTCTTCTAGTATAATATTATATAACATTAAAAACTCTAATTTTTTGTCTTGATTATTCTCCAAGCCACCACCTCCACTCTCTTTACTTCATCTCTTCAGTATCGTTCAAGCAGTAAAGTAGTAGAACAACACCAAAAAAATGTTTGAGAAGACGATGAAACACCAATATGGTACTAATCGAGAGGGTGAAGCAACAAAGTCAAGAGTAGCAACAAACAATAAATGGGTAACCTTGTAAGAGTGTAACCTGTGAATGGTACCATGATGTTCCTGAAAATGAACGATTTAGAGATGGATTGAACGATTCATAGGCTGTAAAAAATTTACAAAACAAGATAAACACTCTGAGCGAATCGGATTTGGCTCTGAGTAGCATCTTTTAGATGAAAACTCAATGAACTTTCATATTTTGAATGGTTAATTTTTTGAATATTTTTTTTGAACAAACAAATCATTACACATATAAAAAGAGATAAACCATCTCTTTTTCCATGTATCAACAAATCAGTAGGAAAGAACACCAAACCAATAGATAAAAAAATACATCATTTTTATTTTATTTTTCAGATTCAAATGATAATCATAGGTCTTTGTTATAATGTTATGATTTTCATTTGAATCTGAATAATAAATAAGGGATAAGTAAATGGTGTTTAATTATTTTTTTATTAGTTTATTGTATTTTATTACTGATGTATTCATATATTAATAAAAAATAATATATTTCTTTTTATTTATATACGTATAAGGATTTGGTTCAAAAATTGAATACAACCTTAATTATTCAAAGTATAGAAATATGTTAAATAACTTATTTGTGGCGATTTCTAAAGAATTTATAAAAAAAATAGTTCAAAAATTAATCACTTGAAATGTAATATGTAATAGTTTTGTAGGTTTTTATTTTTCGAATTTTTTATAATTTTTCTTTAATTTCAGTGCCCAAAGAGTAGTTTAAAAAAAAAGAGAGTTTGCCATAAATGGCCAAATCACGGAGAGGGATTGGCCTCTTAGCCATCCCTCTCCCTGATTTGCAAAAATGTCCAAAGGACGCAAATGGAGTCCCAAGAGCGCAAATGGAGCCCAAGGGCGCAAATTGCGTCCAAGACACAAATTGGATTCTTTGACGCAATTTGCGCCCTTGGGCTCCATTTGCGCACTTGGGACTCCATTTGCGTCCCTTTAAACATTTTTGCAAGTCAGGGAGAGGGATGGCTAAAATCTCTCTCCGTGATTTGGCCATTTATGCCAAGCTCTCGTGTTAAATTTGGATTGACCAGGAAGACAGCTTGCTAGATAAAGTGGTGGGGATTGGTGCCAGCTGTGTATAAAGTAGAGCTGTTTGTTTTTTCCAGATATGAAATGTTTAAATCCAGGCAAAGGGTTGGTCGAAAACAACATATTGTGCAATGGATGTTATACGTTGATCTGGATTAGAGATATATAACTCTGGAAAAAGAGTGTTTCCTTTTCAAGAAGTACAAGTACAGATATAGATTGAAAACAATTGCTGAAATGTGTAAGCGGCAGGCTGGCACCGCACTTTTCTGTGGGGCCCACAGAGCCACTTGCCACGTGCCTTTTTTTATTTACAATTACAACACCTCAGGCTCATCCTAGAGTAAACAACAATTTTAAGTTTTCCCAAAATTTTTCGGAATCAAAATTTAAAATAGCATCTTCAACAGTTTATCTAAAATTAAAATAATAAGATTTTTGGTATTTTTTTCTTCAACAAATTCTACAAAATATAGAAAATATGAGAGAGTGTGTAATTTTTCTCCAAATTTAGAAAACTCTTCAAAAATGATTACAATTAGAGAGAATTGGTTTTTTTATTATATTTCACCAATAAAAATCTTGAAATGAAATGTATATGAGAGAAATAAGATATATATATATATATATATATATATATATATATACTAGAAGCGTATTTTCGCAATGCAGCGAGATACATCACGATTTTAATGTTTCATTTTATTTTTTGTTTTTTGTCGATTTACAGTACGATTTTGTATGGTTTTGAGAAAGTGATAATGTTTTTTTTATAAATTTGTTTAATTTAGGCTTAATAATATAATGTTTTTTTATATAAAAAATTAAGTATTTTATTAGAATTCAATTATTATCTTATATATTTTAATGACATCTAGAAAAAATAACCAATTACTTACTTAATAATATAATTAAAACAAAATTATAGTAATATAATATATTAACTAGAAGCGTACTCGCACAATGCAGCGAGATACATCACAATTTTAATGTTTTATTTTATTTTTTGATTTTTTGTTGATTTATGGTACGATTTTGGATGGTTTTAAGAAAGTGATAATGTTTTTTTTTATAAATTTGTTTAATTTAGGCTTAATAATATAATGTTTTTTATATAAAAAAATTAAGTATTTTTTGTTAAAATTCAATGATTATCTTATATCTACACTATATTATAAAGCACAGATAAAAAACTCTTAAAAACAATTATTAAAACTTAATGTACCGCTATTTAATGTTAATTACTTAAAACTTAAATAGAGAATGAAAAATTAAAATCTTTTCGTATTTAATCCTTATCTTTAACAAATTTAACTTCCCTAAAATTACTCCTCACTTCAACTATCCTAAAATCACTCCCTGTATAATTAAATACATGATAAAAATCAAATTTTAAATATAAAAAATCTAAAATATAACTAAAAAATCTAAAATATAATTAAAAAAATCTAACAGAATATTTAATGTTTATTTTATAAAAAAACATTATTTTATTAAATCTAAAATAAAATACATTATTATTAAACTATCGAATAAAACTCTTAAAACAAACTTTTAAACATTAAGTACTGTTTATTAATACACATTATTTAAAATTCAAAATTACAAGTCATGATGCAAAAGTACAAATTTCTAAAGTTATATGTTTGAATTCATAACTAACCGATAAACATAATTGAAACAGAATAAACATCTTAATTTAAATATAAAAATTTTAAAATATATAAGATAATCATTGAATTCTAACAAAATGCTTAATTTTTTTTTATATAAAAACATTATATTATTAAGCTTAAATTAAACAAATTTAAAAAAAAACATTTTCAGTTTCTCAAAACCATCAAATTTCACGTTGTAAATCGACAAAAAACAAAAAAATAAAAGAAAACATTAAAATCGTGATGTATCTCACTGCATTGCGCGAGAACACTTCTAGTATTTTAATGATATCTAGAAAAAAATAACCAACTACATATTTAATAATATAATTAAAACAAATTTATAATAATATAATATATTAATTAATAGTGATACATGGAAAAGGTCTGCATAAAAGAAAGGTCCTGCACATACCAAATTGGTGGGTGTTAAAGTCTACAGTAGTAATATGTATCTTGTGCTTTGAAACTTGTAAATTAAGAGATTTTTAAAATCTTGCATAAAATGATGGTACCTTGTGCCTAATAATTTGTATTTAAAAGTTTTTTATCTGTGCTTTATAATACTAGAAGTGTACTCACGCAATGCAGCGAAATACATCGCGATTTTAATATTTCATTTTATTTTTTTGTTGATTTACAGTACGATTTTGGATTGTTTTGAGAAAGTGATAATGTTTTTTTATAAATTTGTTTAATTTAGGATTAATAATATAATGTTTTTTATATAAAAAAAATTAAGTATTTTGTTAGAATTCAATGATTATCTTATATATTTTAATTACATCTAGAAAAAATAATCAATTACATATTTAATAATATAGTAATATAATATATTAATTAATATTGATACATGAAAATGTCTGCATAAAAAGAAGACCCTGCACATACCAAATTGGTGGGTGTTAGAAGTCTGCAGTAGTAATATGTATCTTGTGCTTTGATACTTGTAAATTAAGATATTCTAAAATTTTTGCATAAAATGATGGTACCTTGTGCCTAATAATTTGTATTTAAGTGTTTTTTTATCTCTGCTTTATAATATAGTACTAGAAGCGTACTCGCGCAATGCAGCGAGATACATCACGATTTTAATGTTTCATTTTATTTTTCGTTTTTTTGTCGATTTACAGTACGATTTTGGATGATTTTGAGAAAGTGATAATGTTTTTTTTATAAATTTGTTTAATTTAGACTTAATAATATAATGTTTTTTATATAAAAAATTAAGTATTTTGTTAGAATTCAATGATTATCTTATATATTTTAATGACATCTAGAAAAAATAACCAATTACAAATTTAATAATATTACTAAAACAAAATTATAGTAATATAATATATTAATTAATAGTGATACATGGAAAATTCTGCATAAAAGGAAGGTCGTGCACATACCAAATTGGTGGGTGTTAGAATCCTGCAGTAGTAATATGTATATTGTGCTTTGATACTTGTAAATTAAGAGATTTTTAAAATCTTGTATAAAATGATGGTACCTTGTGCCTAATAATTTGTATTTAAGAGTTTTTTTTTATCTCTGCTTTATAATATAATATAGATTAATAGTCATACATGGAAATGTCTGCATAAAAGAAAGACTTTGCACATACCAAATTGGTGGATGTTAGAAGTCTGCAGTAGTAATATGTATTTTGTGCTTTAATACTTGTAAATTAAGAAAATTTTAAAATCTTGTATAAAATGATGGTACTTTGTGCCCAATAATTTGTATTTAAAAGTTTTTTATTCGTGTTTTATAATATAGTGTATATATATATATATTATTTTAATAATATAAGTATTTATGTCATCTCCAAAATAGAGAATCTATTGGAGATGAATGCAATTTTTGTTAGAGATTTTGAACTTTGGTTCTTCATTTTAGAATTTTTTTAGAGAATATGTTGGAGATGTTTTTACAACCATCTTCAACAGATTCCTCATTTTGGAGATCCAACATTACTTATAATATTAAAATGTTTTATTCATTTATTAAAATATTGTTTTCTCTCTCTACATATTTGTTTTCTAAATTTCGTATTGGTCATCTCACCTGGTAACCATTATTTGGGTAATCTCCATATTTGGAGAAAAAAAAACCCTTCTTTGTCCTACATTCTCCATTTTGGAGATAGTTTTGGAGAAGTTTGTTGGAGCACAATTTAGAGCATCTCCAACAGCTTCTCCAAAATGAAGATTTTAGGTTTTTTTTGCTCCAACAACTTCCCCAAAACCTTTTCAAAATGGAGAAAACATGAGAGAGAAGATGAAATTCTCCAAATTTGGAGATATCTCCAAAAATGATTACACATGAGAGAGAAATTATTTTTTATTCATTCTACCAATAAGATTGGTTTAAAATAAATGTTTAGGAGAGAGAAATAATATTTTATGAGTTGTATTGAATATTTTAATATTATAATTAATTGTGTAATCTCCAAAATGGAGAATCTGTTGGAGATGAGGGTGATTTTTTTTTTTGGAGATTTTCACTTTTTACTTCTCCATTTTGGAGAAGCTGTTGGAGATGCTCTTAGACCCAAAATCCCTATTTTCTCCAAAATGGAGAAGCTCTTAGTCCCTATTAGGGGTGAGCAAAAGCGGATACCCGCATAAAATTTCCAGAACCGGTCTCGGAACCGGAGGTTACACCGGTTCTTTATATTTGGGAACCAGTCCTAGAACCGCCGGTTCCTGTACCGGGTACCCACTGTCTATTTTTTTTGAAATTTTTTATCATTCATATTATAAAAAAGTAAATATTAATATATTTCAAAGTCTCAATATAAAGAAGTAAATAACACAAATGTGAAAACTAATACGATAAAAACTAAAAACTAATAAAAAAACTACAAATAATGTTTACAAAACAAATAAATATTACAAACGGTGCTTCCAAAACAAATAAATAGTACAAACGGTGTTTTCAAAACATTTCACGTCATTAAAATTAGTTTATGCCAATAAATATTACAAACGGTGATTCACTAAAAAGGTAGTTTATCAAATTTTTATAACTAAATAAAATATATTTTATTAAAAAAATAGCGGGTACCCGTCGGTTCCGATTCTGGGTACCCAACAGAACTGAGTACCCGGTCCCGGAACCAGTACTGGTGGGTAATGGTTCCAAAAAAATGAGAACCGGAACCGATCCCGATCGGTTCCATATTTTAGGAACCGAAACCAACCACATCGGTTCCGGTTCCGAAACCGGCAGTTCCGAAGCGGTTCCGGTTCCAAAGATGTGTACCCGCTTCCGATGCTCACCTCTAGAATTATGAAAGTGGTCCTTCTTTTACAAAAGGTTGAAGAATAGTCCTTGTGATATACATTTTGCTTTTAAAAATAGTCCCTAACCCTAGAACTCCGTTTATTTTAATGTCGTTAAAGCTTCCTGTATTCCCCTCATGTGAATGGTATTTTCATCCTTTTACTTCTTTCCCTCTCATTTAACATCTAAAACCTTTTTATCCTAATGAAGTCTATGGTATGCATTTTTTTATAATTCTATATTGTATTTTAGGTTTGAACATTATCCAACACTATAACAATAAGGATCAACCATCGAGGTCACATAATTCCCTGAAAAATTACATTAATGGTGAGTGTCATTATGTTGATTTCGTTGACACTGATGAACTATCTATTCATGAATTGAATTAAATGTCATAATGGCAGAATTAGGATGTGAAGAGAATGAACTCTTTTATATTGTTTCTTGATTCCTCATAGTGACATGGATTTTGAATTGCATGCTTCTAGAAGTGAGGAAAATGTCTTAAACCTATT
Source organism: Arctium minus (assembly GCA_954870635.1). Classification (NCBI taxonomy): domain Eukaryota; kingdom Viridiplantae; phylum Streptophyta; class Magnoliopsida; order Asterales; family Asteraceae; genus Arctium; species Arctium minus. The sequence goes on from OX941084.1 coordinate 45,661,824, forward strand.
GAAATATGTGCCTAATTTCAAATTGATAGATGTGTTCCGTGAGCATAAGTAAACAAACTTGCCAACTTATTTCTCACTATAAAATCCAGTAAAGTTTTGATAGAAAAAAGATCATAAAAGATGTGACACAATAGGTTAATATAAGAAAATGGTATAAAAAACTAGCTTTTACTAGGATGTAAGAAGCAAACTTTCTTGAATGGGTTGATCAACAAGATGAGGGAAGTAATGTTGTTGAAACAAATATTGTGGATGAGAACATAGACTTAAATGAAAACTTGGATTAACAAGGCAATGAGAAAGGTATGCGAGTTGATATGGGTAGACTTGAATCAAGAAGATTTTCATTTATATGATTATTTTGTTATTGTTTTTTGGGTTTGGGTGGCCAATGGTCATTTACATGTAATACGTAAAGGAGTTGAAGTGGATGAGGGTCACAAAAGTAGCATATAACATAGGGTCAGGGTCAAGGCACGTTTCTTGAAAAGGGTAAACTTAAGAGTCATGTTAAATGAGAGGAAAATGGGTAAAACTTAAAAAGACGAAAGTTTTCCTCACGTGAGCGACATATGGACAAATAGGAGCTTTAAACGGATTAAAACAAAAAAAAAGTTAGGGTTAGGGACTTTTTTTCCAAAGCAACATACTTTTTTCCAAAGCAACATACTTATCACATATGGACACACCGAAATAGAGTGGTGTTTGAGAAGGAGCAAGGAAATATTTCGGACAGCTTCTTCACGGCGCAACTAAAAGCTTTCGGGTGGATCAAATGGAGAGACCAAGCCTTAATCACAGATATGGCTAGTTGGTTGTCGAATCCAGGTCGCTATAACAACGATAATCTGTAGGATTCTCGGTTTCGTGCGGTGGTCGAACCCGGGGCGGCGTTTGCCCCTCGCAAACTGTCCATCAGGTGATTTTCAATTTGTATCGTTGTCGGGTTTGTGTCGATTATGTGACTGTTTTATCTTGTAACTGTTTCAGTTTTGTAGGTAATAAAATTATTTTTTGCCGTTAAAAAAAAACATGCTTATCATGATGACCATTCTTGTACTTTTTGAAAGGAGGGGTCGCTTTCATAGTTTTATAAAAATCCCAAGGACCAAAATTGTATATCTTCATCTTAACATACGATTAAATAAAAATATTCATTATGAAAGAAAATATATATGAATTGTTTTTTAGTAACGAAATAAAATAAAATCCAGGAATTTTCCGACCGATTTTTCCGCCGGAAATTTTCGGCGGATTTCCGACGGAAGTCAAACGGGTCAACCCACTTTGACTTTCGCCGGAAATCCGTCAGAAATTTATTTATATTTTACTTTTTTTAAAAAATCAATAATTTTTGACAGATTTCCGACGGAATATATATTTTTTTAATTTTGTTCTTATTAATTAAAATTAATTTTTTATTTTCGGCGGATTTTAATTAATTAAGATCCGCCGAAATTAATTAATCATTTATTTTTTTTAAAAAATTAAAAACAAAAATAAAAATCCGTTGGAATCCGTCGAAAATAATTAATCATTTATTTTTTTAAAAGAATTTAAAAAAATAAAAATAAAAATCCGTCGGAAATCCGCCGAAAATAATTAATCATTTATTTTTTTAAAAGAATTTAAAAAAAATAAAAATAAAAAGCCGTCGGAAATCCGCCGAAAATAATTAATCATTTATTTTTTTAAAAGAATTTTAAAAAAATAAAAATAAAAATCCGCCAGAAATCCGCCGAAAACATTATAAAATAATTAATTATTTATGTTTTTTAAAATAATTAAAAATAATTAAAAATAAAAATCCGTCGGAAATCCGCCGGAAATAATTAATCATTTATTCTTTTAAAAGAATTTAAAAAAAATAAAAATAAAAAGCCGTCGGAAATCCGCCGAAAACATTATAAAATAATTAATTATTTTTTTAAAAAAGAATTAAAAATAAAAATCCGTCGGAAATCTGTCGAAAATAAATAATCATTTATTTTTTAAAAGAATTTAAAAAAAATAAAAATAAAAATTCGTCTTAAATCCGCCGAAAACATTATAAAATAAATAATTATTTATTTTTTTTAAAAGAATTAAAAAAATTAAAAATAAAAATTCGTTGGAAATCCGCCGAAAATAATTAATCATTTATTTTTTTAATGGATGTAATTGGGCTTTAACGGATCCAGTTGGAGAATTAACGTACCCGGTTGCCTTTAACGTAACCAGTTGGGCTTTAATGGATCCAGTTGGGCTCTAACGAATCTAGTTAGGCTTTAATGGATCAAATGGGGATCTAATGAATGCAGTTGGGGCTTTAACGAATCTACTTGGGCTTTAACATACATAGTTGAGTTCTAACGGATCCAGTTGGTCTTTAATGTAAACAGTTGAGCTTTAAATGATCTAGTTGGGTTTTAACGTACCCAGTTAGGCTTTAACGCACCCAGTTGGGCTTTAAAGGATGCAATTGGGCTTTAACGTACCCGGTTGGACTTTAATGTACACAGTTGGACTTTAACATACACAATTGGGTTTTAACGTACCCAGCTGGCCTTTAACGTACCCAGTTGGGCTTTAACGCACGTAGTTGGTCTTTAACGTACCCACTTAGGCTTTAACGTACCTAGTTAGGCTTTAATGGATCCAGTTGGTCTTTAACATACACACTTGGGCTTTTACGTACCTAGTTAGGCTTTAATGGATCCAGTTGGGTTTTAACCTATCCAATTGATCTTTAATGGATTCGGTTGGGTTTAATGGATCCGATTGGGCTTTTAATGGATCTTTTTGGGCTTTAACTGTAACACCCTAAAAATAGGGATAACAAAAACTTTCAAAAACAGGAGAAGTGGTATAAAAATTGTCATAGCAAGAGCCTCCCAAAAATGGGGAAATATACAAATAACCTGTTTAATCACAATTTGTAATTTAACGGGTAAATAAATAACAACCAACTAATCTAATTTCTAAATCTAGAAAAGAGATTACAAAAGGGGTGTCATCTAAAAACCCAAATCTTCCAGAAATAGTTCAAGCGCCAAAATCCCCAAGCTCTCGCCCAAAGCATCAAAACTTGCCTAGGAGCAGCGCCGCTAACACCTGAGATACACATCGACACCAAACAAGTGTTAGACCAAAAAGCCTAGTGAGTTGCACAAGTAAAAACATGCCAGAAACAGTTACAATCCTTATCAGCAGTTAATCATTTAATTACGTAGATGTGGAGTCAACGGGAACGACCCATATCTCCAATCCGGTTCACCCAAAGAGGCAATGCACCTTGAAGCCAATTACAGTGGCAACCCAAAGGCCCGTCACGCATCGAGGACTACCGCTTAGGAAATTCCCCGACGACGGAGGTCTAGGCACATAGGGGACTACCACTCAGGAAATTCCCCAAATGTCACCCACCTACATTATTATAGTGAATCATAGACTTGGTTCGTCCACATTATGTAAAGAGGAGGTCTCAAGATGTGTTTTAACCCAACATATTCGTATATGAACCATGAACACAACAACACCATCCTAATCATGCAATTTTAACACTTAACCCAAATATCAACCAAATCCATCACGAGAAGGTAAAGTCGCCAAACGGCATTCCAAGTAGGAATCATCAACATACCAAGATATACACATATAAATCATGGTAACTTTCATATACATAAACCCATGGGAAAACCCCCCCAAATACTTGGACAATAAACATGAGCATTTGAGAATACATGAATATTAACAAGTAGTGGAAAATGATGTGTATCTAGTTTTAACAAAAGATTAGTAAACTCACAATCTAGGTTTTTGACCAAAACCTAGAAAAGATGAAAACCCTAGAAGTTAAGGTTGCGACTTGGAGGAGAAGAGGTAAACTTGAACTCTTGAGATCTTGATGTAGAAGGAACACAATAAATGAGGTTTTACCTCCCAAGACTTGCAATAAATGCTTTTGATAGCAAGAGGAAGAAAATGGCTCCCAAACCCTAGAAAATCGCTCCTCAAATCAGTGTGTATGTGTTTTGTGATTTTGAACCGAGTGAAAAAGGGTTTTGGGGACCTGCAGGTCGATCGCGACTTGTGTCGCGACTTGCACCCGCGGCATAAGTCGCCCGTGTGCTCAAAGGTGAGGGCTCCAGTGGGTTACGCGACTTGTGCCGCGACTTCCACCCGCGGCGTAAGTCGCGAGATTCCTCTCATGTGTATACTCTAGTGGATTACGCGGCTTATGCCGCGACTTCCACCCGCGACCTAAGTCGCGTAACTTACTGCTCAACAAAGGCTGGTCCAAAATTTCCAAACTAACACCAAACAATTACCATAAATGGAAATGGAAATTAAGCATATAATTCCTACTTTGATAAACACATAAATGTAAGATCAACAAGGCCTCAACTTACCTGAAATTACGGATGTTACATTAACGGATATAGTTGGGTTTTAACATACCTAGTTGGGCTTTGACATACCCGGTTGGGCTTTAACAGATCCAGTTAGTATTTAAAGGATCCAGTTAGTCTTTAAAAGATCCAATTAATCTTTAAAGGATCCAGTTGATCTTTAATGGATACGGTTGGGCTTTAACGTACCCGTTGGGCTTTAACGTACCCAGTTGGGCTTTAACGGATCCAATTGGGCTTTAATAGATCCAGTTGTGCTTTAACGTACCCAGTTTGGCTTTAATGGATCCGGTTGGGTTTTAACGGATCAGGATGGCCTTTAACGTTCCCAGTTGAGCTTTATCGTACCCAGTTGGGCTTTAATGGATACAGTTGATCTTTAAGGGATTTAGTTGGGCTTTAACTACACAGTTGGGCTTTAAAGTACCTCGTTGGGCTTTAATGGATCCGGTTGAGCTTTAATGGATCGAGTTGGCTTTAACGGATCTGGTTGGCTTTAACGGATCCGGTTGGGCTTTAACGTTCCTAGTTGGGCTTCAAAGGATCCAGTTGGTCTTTAATGTACCCGGTTGGGCTTTAACTGATCCAGTATGGCTTTAATGGATACGGTTGGGCTTTAACGTATCTAGTTGGGTTTTAACGAATCCAGTTGGGCTTTAACGGATCCGGTTGGGCTTTAACGGATCCGGTTGGGCTTTAATGTTCCCAGTTGGGCTTCAACGGATCGTTTAGTTGTGAATTATTCGATAGTTTAATAATAATGTAATTTATTTTAGGTTTAATAAAATAATGTTTTTTATAAAATAAACATTAAATATTCTGTTAGATTTTTAGGGTAGTTGAAGTGAGGAGTGATTTTAGGGAAGTTAAACTTGTTAGAGATAAAGATTAAATAAGAATTTTTTTAAGTTTTCATTCTTTATTTAGATTTTAAGTAATTATCATTAAATAGCAGTACATCAAGCTAGATTTATAATATAGTATTGATAGATATAGATAGATACATACATATACACTCTCAATCCCTAATTTTCCTTTCCCTCCCAAATTTCCCCCCAATCTCTCAATCCCTAATTTTCCTTTCCCCCTAAAATGCTTCTAATTTTCATTTCCCCCAAATTTTCCTCGTCCCCTTCATCTTCTCAATCTCTCATCGACGCTCCTCTCGTCCCCTTCATCCTCTCGGAGCTGTCGGAGATGGCCTCCCAATTTTCCCCCCAATCGACACACACCTCAATCGAGAGCCCTCGTCGCCCCCACCACTGTCGCTGCCCTAATCAACCACCCCTGCCGTCGACTACCAGAAACTTGCCGCTGTCGACTACCAGAAACCTGCCGCTGTCGAGAGCCCTCTCCACCACCCCTTCCGTTGTCGACTACCAGAAACCACCATCATCAGCCACCACCACCGGTCGACATCGCCATCACCACCATCGATTATAGAGGTATACGACTGCGCCCCTGTTTGATTTCTCGATTTGTTCCTGATCTGATTTCTCGATTTGTTCCTGATTTCTCGAGTTGTATTGTTCACCTATGCATATGTGTTCGTCTATGTTCATATCATTCAATGTGACCATTGGGTTAATCAACTTTAATAGGTATATTCAAGTTTATTCAAGTATTCAAGTTTATGGATGGTTTGACTTTGAAACTGTAAGGGTGGAAATTTGTATATGTGGTCCAAGGATTATATCTATATATTATAATTTGGAATGGTGCTCTATTTGCTCTGTTATTAAAAAAGGAGCTATATGGTTTGTCTTTTGGAGGGATAAGGATGGATTATTTGATTTTCTTGCTTATAATTTCACTTGGGTGCAGCAATGTGGTACTGGTCATTTTTGTGAAATTTGGCCTTGGACCATTTCACAAGCTGGGATTGCAATCAAGATTTGGTGTTCTACTGCCCAGTTCTCACTATGGTTCTTGGCTACTGGAATTTATTTGGAGTTTGGTAACTGCCTTGTGGAGTTTGGTTCTTGACTAAATGTGTTTTTTTCTACATATTTGTGTTGTTTTATTTGTAATGGAGTAATTGAAGGCTGTATTGATTTGACAATATGTGTTTTAGTGAGAAGAAATGGTTGAAGTTGCTAAGGCAGGACAAGTTGTTCCTGAGTCCGTATTGAAGAAGCAAAAGAGAAGCGAGGAATGGGCTTTGGCAAAGAAGCAAGAGTCTGAACTCTTGAAGAAGAAGAAAGCTGCTGACAGAAAGTTGATTTTCCATAGGGCTAAACAGTACAACAAAGAGTATGAGGATCAGGTATGGTCATTTCTGCTGCTTGTTTTGAGCATCCGTGGGTGAGTGTTATCTCTTTATTTCAATTTTCATGGCTTTTGTTTCTGCTGCTTTGATCCCTATCTTTTTTAATCTTTTGCAAATGATACAAGTGTATGAATTTCTGTTCTTGTGTGCAATGTTCAGTATCAATGCCATGGACCCTAAGTCAAAGAAGATCTTGCAGCTCTTACGTTTGAGACAGGTAATTTTCCAAGCCGCAAAGTTATATGCTTAATGTTTGGTAATTTATTTGGACTGAATTTTCTGCTAAAAGCCAGACTTGGGATTGGATACTCTATGATGATGTTGCACAGCTATATTGGAAGAGTTTGGTATATTGATGATGTTCTATGGTGACCATTGGGTTAATCAACTTTAATAGGTATATTGATGTGACTATTGGGTTAATCCACCAGTACCAACTCAATATACGTCTTTTTTTATGTTATTTTATAAACTTGAATACTTGATTTTGTCGATCTCTAAATCAATCTTGCAGGTTCGTTTTGCAGCCGACCTCCCTCACTCTGTAAGCTTGTTGAATCCGTTGTTTATACCTACCATTGTTCTTGATCCTTATCGATGTTACAATGTTATTATCTCCTGATTTAATTTTTTTACTGCTAATAACCCTAATCAACCATAGATATCCCTTTTGATTTGATTGTTAAAATTTTAATTATGGTAACAGAATCTCGAATTAATTATTGATTGTTAATTGAAATAATTCAAGATCTTATTTGATTAACATAGATATCCTATTTTTGTTGTTGCAGATCGATGGGGCGTGTAAAGCTAAGAATGGAGCTCATAACGAAAGAGAAGACCCGAAACACCACTTACCAGAAACGTAAACTTGGGATCATAAAGAAAGCTAACGAATTCACCATTCTTTGCGATGTTGATACCGTTATCATCGTCTACCCTCCCAATTCTAAAATTGAACTCTATTGAATTGGTTGCTTAGTCTCTACCGCCAGACTACATTGAATTTAGTTTACAGATTTGAGATGATATTGTATTAAAGACAATAGTGTTTTGTAATGGTTTTTGCATATGAATTACCAATGTTTTTGAACAGGTTTTTATACAGATTTTCTGTATTTTTAATTAATTTTTTAACGTTCCGTCGATAAATAACGTTCCGTCGGTAAACGTCGCCGTCACTTAGTCGTCGTTAATCCGTCGGTAATACTGACAGTCGGTAATCCGTCTCTAAAATCCGTCGGTAATACTGACCGTCGGTAAATAACGTTTCGTCGAAAATCTGCAGTAACATTTCGCCGAAAGATGTTTTTTTAATAAAAATAAATAAATAATTAATTATTAAAAAAATAAAAAAATATTATAATTTTTCGGCTGATTTCAGACGGATTTTTATTTTTTATTTTTTTATTCTTTTAAAAAAATAAATAATTAATTAGAAAATATTTTCGGCGGAAAAATCCGCCGAAAATCCGCCGCAAACTATTAAAATTAATTTTGTTAATTAATCAAATCATTTAAATTTAAAAAAAAATCGGGTCGGTTTTCGACGGATTTTTCCTCCGAAAATAGTAATCCGCTGAAAATGCCGCCGAAAATAACTATTTGCGGCGCCCCTGTTTCCAGTGGACCAAATCCGCCGAAAATGACTATTTGCGGCGGATTTTCGGCGGATTTGACCGTCGAAAAAAGTCGAAAATTTTGTAGTGAAATAAGTTTCAAAACGTAATCAGATTGTTTTATATCATTTGAAATAAAAATGTGACATGCTTTAAGAAAATGAATTATAATCGGATTTTGACAAAAGTTGTAACAAAAATAAATTTTAAGTAGAAATATCAAAGTATTAAATTGTTGGTAACTTGTAAAATTTTTATCATAATTAATTATCTAATTGTAACTATGATTTTGAACACCATAATAATCACTTCAATATAAATCTTAGAGTCAAGTACATTTTCGGGTTTATTAGCAATTGCGACTTTCATCCCTGTGAGTTTCAAAATTATGTTTTTTTTGTAACCGTGGGTTTTCGGGCCAGCTTACGCGCACCGACTAATCCCCGGGCGACCACGAATGGTCTGGAGTCATCGCAGGTGAACCTCCATGGCCACAAGAGTTTTGGCTGCGCCTGGATTTGAACTCTGGGTAGATGAGATCTTCCACTACATCCCCTAAAGCAAAATTATGGTTTTTGTTCCTGTAGTTTATAATTTATTATTATTTTCATCTTTGATACTTCTATCTTAATATAAGGGAATAAAACAACGAAGAATTTTAAACCACAATAACAAACAACAATAGATTATAAATCATAAGAACGAAAACAATAATTAATTATAAACCATATGAGTGAAACCCATAATTTTAAAAACAAAATAACAAAAACAGCAATTTACTCTAAATCTTATTCAGAATTTTTTTTATTAATCGATTTTACACAAATATTCACGTATTTTCTTGAAAGATACAAGTTTTATTCCTCGAGTTGATATATTAATAAAAAAATTAAAAAGTAATTAATTGGGTTATGGGTAAGGGCGAGATTCTAAATACCCAACTTGTGTATATTAATATGTTGTAATTAATCAATTAATTAATGGTTATAATTATTTATATATTTCCATTAAGCATCATTTTGTTAAACAATTAATATATTTGAGGTGTTAGTGGTTTTCAAGTTGCCAAAAGGTTATTTTAATTATCATTTTTCTGAGTTTATGGTATGCTACAATTACCAATTTATACTGCTTTTCTTAATTTCAAGTGGTAGAGGTTTTGGACTCTCTTGTTCGGATTGGTGCGGGCCAAGGTTTTGATGATTAATTCTTCCTATTTTTTATGCTTGGGGCTCAGATGGTTTTTGTTTTAGTGTGTTTTCTTTTATTTTTGTGTTGTTTTTTCAGTTGGGTTCTATTTTTTAGTTTTGTTGCATTTCTTTGAGCCTGGGGTGTTCAAGAAAACGGTTGGACCGGTCAAACCAAGTTATATCGAACTGTTTTGGCGGTTTAAGGGGTTCGGTGGTCCGATTTCAAATCGCTCGGTCCGTTTTGGTGTACAGTTTGAACTTTTTTTGAGCGGTTTGGACCAAGTCGACTTCCAAAATATACATATATTAAGGCTAAACTTTTATGGTCCAATTAGAAAAAGTTTGTCAAAGACATTAAGTGATCTGTTTTCATTTGTCAATCGTCCACATTCTTTGAATCGGCAAAATTCCAAATCCGTCAAAAATCAAAATCCAAAATCCCAAATTTTCCTTTCGACTTGCTCAATATTTGTCCAAATTTCAACTGTTGTTGCTGGACTTGTTTAATTTTTTTCCAACTTGTTCAATATTTTTTTAATTATAACAATAAATGCTTCTTTTATAATTAGGTATACAATTTTTTTAAAAATAAGGTTATATTGGTAGAAATTTCATTTTGGAGATAAATCTTATGTTTCTGTTATTTTAAGCCCATAATAGGTCAAAACTGACTAAACCAGTCAAACCAATTTGTCTTTTTATGGTTTGCTTTGATCATTTGTTGTCAAACCGCTTGGTTTTATAAAAAAATTCTTAAATGACATATTGCTATTTGGTTTGTGATTTGGGACTAAACCTCCCAATTGTGAACACCCCTACTTTGTGCAACCCCCATTACTTAAGTTTGAGATTGCTTTGTGTTTTTTCGTTTCTGCCTCTTACAAAAATCCTTTCTTTTTCCTACTTTGTTTTGGGTGTTTTTATAAAATCCTTTGTTGCCTTTAAAAAGAATTCAATTAAAGATTTAATTATAATTTCTTAAAACTTCATAAGTAATTCCAAAATCTTTTCAAATTCGAAACTTATAAGGGTGCGTTTGGCTTGTGGGATTGGATTGGATTTGGATTTGGAGGGATTTTGATTTGGGGGGATTTGAAATATCTTCATGTGTTTGGTTTGTAGGATTTGGAATGAATTTCAAATCCATTGTTTTACAAGTCTTGTTTGGTTTCTAGGATTTGGATTGAGTTTTTTTTTTAATTATTTGTTCGTTTTATAAATAATTTATTTTTGTTGGTAAATTAAATTTTTTTTTTATCGATTTTTCTAAAATTATATATTTAATCATCAATTAATTGTTGCTTTAGCAATGTTTTAAAAACCGGGTCGACCCGACCGGTCGAACCGGGAACCGGTGAAGAGACCGGGTCAATTGCGATTGGGTTGATGCCATTTTATGACCCGGATTTAAACCGGCCGGTTCTATTAAAAAACCGGTTGAATCGGTCATAACGAACCAGTATCGAACCTGTTGACCCGGTAACAAAAGTTAAAAACCAATAGTCCAATAGGCAATACGTAGTAGCATTAAAAACCAACACTCCAATGACTCAAGATCCATGATTTGGTTTGATCGTTATGTTTCGTTTTGATGTTTTTGGATTGATGTAAAACCTGTTGTTTTGTGTTTTTTTAATGATGTAAAACTTGTTGTTATGTGTATTTTTAATGTTTTAACTTGTGAACATCAAATTTTTGGTTTATATATATGTATGTAGGAAAATGAAAATTACAAAAAAAAAAATTCTTGAAACCGGGTTGACCCGGTGGTTGAACCGTGACCCGGTCACCACACCGGGTCAACCAAAAAACCGGTTTTTAAAACATTGCGCTTTAGAATCCATAGGATTTGGATTTCAAATCCATGCTCAATGCCAAGGATTTCCAAATCCATCATATGAGGGATTTTAAAATGGTCAACGGATTTGAAATCCGGTCAACGAAATCCTTTCCTGCAAACCAAACGCAGGATTGGAATGAATTTGAAATCCAAATCCCTCCAAATCCAAATCCAAATCCCGCAAACCAAAAGCGCCCTTAAATTATTTTGAACAGAAGCAAGCTCACAGTATTTATTACTATGCGTATTTAGTAAATATGAGTAAAATCTTTGATACGTTATACATTTTTTTGTATACTACAATTTTATAATTTATTTTATGTGAATATGTGTCTATATCCATTTATAAAGATCAAGGTATTTATGATTACGTGTACAAGAAAATTAAAAAAATGGAAAAAGAAAAAGGAAAACTCCCTACCGACAAGTCCTCTTGCAAGAAGACAGTCTTGATGTCTATATCAGCGGTTTGATGATAAAGAACAAATTTTGGAAAAAAAAAAAAAAACATTATAAAATAAATCGCAAAACAAAAGTATTATTGTGTTCGTGTGACATGGTAATTGGTATCCCCGATATTAGATCAAACAAATACAAATAAAAAAGAAATTATTTTTATAATAAATCTGTTAAATCTGAATTGATAGATGTAAAGTCGGTTTGTATGTACATCGATTAATCTTAAAGGTCCTTTAGAACAATCAAAATAATTCTTAGTAGGATTCGAATCGATGACATATGAAGAAATCTAAGCATAAAACCATGTTACCTTTTAAGCAAGAAGATGTAAACTCACATCGTAGAAATTCTTATTTTGATATCTGATCCACTCAGATCATGTATCGTAAACAATTTTATTTAAAAAAAGTTTCAAGATTTATCCTCTAAATGTATGTGATACAAAATTTATTACATTAAGTTTTTATGTAATTGTTTGACTAAGGATCTGTTTTAATGAGTTTAGTAGGAGTCATAGCTTATTCGATCAATTATATATGATTGTTTGGTATTGAATTAATGATATAGAAAGTGACTTATTCAATAAGCTTTTAACGAGGAATTTTACGCATAAAACCAAGTTTTTTTTTTCTCCCAAAGATGTCTTATCCAATTGAAAAACATTCTCCTTCCATCTATGAAAAAACTCTCCTAAATAAAAAATATTCTAAATCTATACAGACAGATTAAACCACACATACAACTTTATCCATATACAAGTTAATGGAAAACCAACCAACAACATCTAAGGGCGGTTTACCCAAACGCATACTTGGTAAACACTTACTGGTAGGATTCGACACTATAACTTACTTTATCGGGTAAAATTATAGTCCATGAAAATGGTACTGTATGCAATAATTCCCCTGGTAAGCGCTTATCGGGTAAGATGTAACACCCTCAAATCTAGAAATAGCAACTAAATTAAAATTTTCTAAATACATCAATAAATGGTTCATAAACAATCACAATTTAAGGTTTAACCTCAACAGACACAATTTATTCTCTACATACAGTCTATAACAAGACCGGATGCTACTAAAACCCAATAATAGTCACTATCTCCAAACTGCGGAAAACTTCACCAAATACCTACACTTGTGAAAAACTAAGCACATCTCTTCATAGTACTACTGCTAGAACCAAACCCCCAACTGGAACCTGATGCACATGCCGACAAATAAAAAGGTTAGACTTAACGCCTAGTGAGCTCAAGAGTTTTCAACATAAATAAATTAATCGTTTAAAAAGGAAGGATGCAATTAAAATCATAATACTTCAAGATGATATGTTTCACTTATGAAAACGACTCGTTTACTAATAATTTTGCATTTTAAACAAAAGAGACACCGAGTTAACCGTTAACCAAACCAAAGTGTTTTAAAGGCAAAAATCCCAATATAAAACGTTCTTTCGTAAAATTTAGATTTAACCCACAACTTGCTCAAAATAAGAATAAAGAGCAAACTCCCAATTTTATAAAACGCGGGTAAAATGTTATATCTCGAAATACCCAACACGGGTGGAACATGACACACAACTCATAAAAACCATAGATGAAAACCCATATAAATAAATATCGCCGTGAACACGGACATTAGACCCAAAACTCACGCAACCATAAAATGGGACGAAATCGAATACCGAAACGTGGAGATGACATATTTCATTCAAACCTTAATATACGTGGGGGGAAACCCAATATTAAGGCTATCAGTTACCGTCGACCACACAACCAACGATAATAAAGTATGACGTTAACATTTAAAATGCTAATGGACGACGACGGGGGAGACCCGTTTCCATCTTCGGTGACAAGAACACGTAAATGGGGTCACCCGTGATGTTACTGGATTTCACCACATATCCCAGACCTAGTTCACATGCCATGCCAGACATCACAATCCTCAGCCCGTTTATGCCTCTCGACATACTCCGTCGAGTTCCACCCCAAGGACTTACGGACATGGGTGCCTATCCAGTCTAGACGAGTTTCAACTCAACAACATCGCGCCACCTATTGCCTACTCGCTAGCGAACCCAAGCGGTCAATAATTGTAACCAAACTCTTAGGACTTACAAAACAGACAGACTTACGTGCCTATGGATCCATTACAACACTGTTTAACATTACATGACTCCAATTGAATGACCAAAGCATCCAAAACATGTAACTCTCAAATGGCATGCAATAATCGCCATCATACTCCAAAATTCCACAACTGTTTTTAAACCGGACAAATGTCCTCAAGACTCCATTTAGTCAAAACTGAGCCAACGACCCAACAGTTTACGTAAATATCCAATGAAAGCCAGTAGAGACATCGAAATACGTTTGACCAACAATTATGCAAACACCACAACCAAAAAGGTAATTAACCCAAAACTTTTCATTGGTTGAAACAAAACGTTCTCCAAATGAACTTGCCCTATTCATGTTGCCAAAATGACTCATGGTACAAGGTAACACCCGGATTTTTCACTTAGTAAGTTTCCGTCCTTCCTTAGTCACCTATTCGTCTTCCGTTTATCTTTTTGGGCGAAATGTGTTGTTCTTTCGAACCTTAAATCGACCCATGCGAGAATCTCGAGTTTTGGCCTTTTTCCGGGCTCGGTATGAGTGGCGCGAGAGTGACTCGCAATAGTGACATGTGTCACTATCACGTGGCACAATCATCGGGGGAGTACTACCCGCGGTACAATCCCCGCGAGAGTGCCCTCACGATAGTGACAATGTCACTATCGCCGGTCAGGATCGCGAGCGGGGTCCAGGCCTTAAATTGGTCAGCTCCGAAATTATCTCATTTTTTCTGATTTGGGGCTACTTTCTGTGCGATTTTCCTCTCTGATTTTGGTAAGGTTCCATCTCCCTTCTTCCTCCCTCTTCATTTACTTCTTCAACAACTCAACCCTTTTTCATTTATAATCTTGTTAGGTTGTCTTAAGTGTTCTTCGTGAAGAACCTCATCTTCAAGTGCAAGTTTCATTCTCTAGTCTTAGGGTTCCTTAGCTCTCATCTACCTCATTTATTGCTAGTAGTTGGGTGCTTCATCAAAGGATTCAAGTTTGAGAATTTATTCACCACCTCCATTGTCATCTTCTCCAAAGGATCAAATCTAGGGTTTTGGGTTTTCTTCAAAAACCTACTTGGTGAGTTTATACTACCATTTTCCAAACCCTATACATGTCAAAACATATATTTTAAACTCCTATATATTTCCTTGGTTTTGGATTTATGATTATCACATTTTGACCTAACTTGAGTTTTAGGAGATTTTAGGGTTCTTACTATATTTTTGCTAAAAGGAAGGGTTTCATTTGTTATGTAATAAAATAAAGTACTACTTGCACATTTTTGGTGAGGTACTTGAAAGAATGTATATAATCTCATTTTATGATTTTCATTCTTATCAGCAGTTAAACATGGAAAGACATATTTAGAAATATATGTTATTGTGAACTATTTGTTTAACTATAGTGGGTCACAAATGAAATTGTGACAAGTCTAGACTATACTAGTGAATCCATAGGTATTGAGTCGGCTTATATTTTGGGATGTTTTTCCCCTTGTAGCTAGTGGAGACATTTGATCCTCGGAGGCCACTTGGTACGGTTATGTGGGACCGGTTACTAGCCATGGATCATAATGTAATCATAGTGAACGAGTATGACTTGGTTTCCTCGAGTGCCCTCCCCCACATCTTAGTACGGACCGACGTTGTTTATAGCCATGGATTCCAAGTATTTAGCTCATAACTCGGATTGTGACTTACTTTTGTGTTTTGCTACAATCCTTGGTAAATCGGGTATCCCCTGTCATCGCAAGATGAATTTTGGACCGAACAGTCTTTATGTGGCAAAGATTTCAATTGTAAACTAAACTTTCTGGAAAAGATTTCCTTTCGTTACAATTGGCAATGTTTCTTTAAATATATAAACTGTATGTTCTCACTAGGCTTTAAGCCTAACACTTTTTCTCAAATGATGTATATAACAGGTTCCTTTAGCGGTGGATTGCCAAAGGTTTGAGCGACGAGCGTGGGCTTGAGGCATTTTTTAGATGATTAGTATTTGTCGTTGGGTATTTAATTAAGTCCCTTTCTTTTGGTGATTTTGGGTTGACAACCGATGTAATCTAGATAGTTTATGCTTAGATTAGTTTGTTGTTGATTTCCATATCCGTTCACAGTTTTTTTTGTAAATGCTTTATACATTTACCCTTTTGGGTGGTTTATTCCAAATACAAACGTCATATTGCCAAAATTTCAAATTTTAAATTACTCTATATTTTAGGGTGTGAAAAGTTGGTATCAGAGCTCTAGTTTAAGTGAACTAGGCATGAATGTAAGATGTCTAGACTTAGACTGGGTATGTTAAGCGATGATTTGTGAGCTTGGATAGAACTTCTAAGATGAGTTGGTCTTAGAGTCGACGGAAATTATGTTTATCAAGCGTTGTGGCGATGGTAACAAGAACGCTTATGTATTATATGTTCATAATCTCACTTAGCTAATGCTATTATGAGGATGTTTTACGTGAGTGTGCTTGAAGTGTTGTTACTATGACAAATGATAATGTGGTAGTACGTTTTCCTTCGTGTTTTATTGTACCTCTCTCTTACTCTTTCTCGTGCTTGTGTGGCAGCCATTACTCCAGTATGGTGAACACTCGTAGTCGGCCGTTAGGCGACGGAGACCTACGTGATGTTAGTTCACCCGAGCGAAACCCGGTGGTTAGAGCACCGACTGTCGTTCCTCCTGGTATGCCACCGATATTCACTGGGGAGGTGGAACAAGTTACTAGAGTGGAATTGGCATCCACGAACCCGGTTATTCAAGAGGCAAACCCTCAAGCTGACATGATGGCCAGTGTCATGCAAATGGTGACGTCGGCTATGGAGAAGAAGCAAGAGGCGTTTCTGAAGATGATGGAGGACCGTGATGCGAGCCTCAGAAGGCACGAGGCAGTGGAAGAGAATGTGTTAGTTGGTTCTGGAGGCACCGGGAACAGAATCAGAACTGAAGAGCACAGGGTTGTTGGTGCTCCGAGAAGTGGGAAAAGTTGCTCCTATAAATCTTTTCTGGGTTTTGGACCACCAGAGTTCTCTGGTTCCGATAACCCGGTTGCGTGCGTAAAATGGATCCAAGCGGTCGAACATGCCTTCGGGTCATCTGAGTGTGGGGACGATCAGAAAGTGAGGTTTGGTTCTCAGTTAATCAGAGATACGGTACTCTCATGGTGGAATGTCACCCAGTCCACCCTCTCTTCTACTGTTTTGGCTCAACTAACTTGGGTCGAGTTCAAGAAGAAGCTCTTGGAAGAGTACTATAGCGAGAGACCCATGGATCGGATCGAAGATGAGTTTCGGTCTCTTGAGAAAGGAAACTTGACGGTGAGGGAGTACACCCGTCAATTTATGGAGAAATTGGGTTTGGTGGGGCACGTGGCCCCAACGGAGCGAGAGAAGATAAAGGCCTACCTCAAGGGCCTACCGACGAACATGATGTCTATGGTCCGCAACTCTAAAGCCTCTAACCTCCGTGAGACTATAGAGGAGGCCTAGTTTATGGAAGAGGTCTACGCGAGAGGTAAACCGGAAAAAGCAGTGGTGGTCGGAGACAAGAGGAAGTGGGAAAGCAATTTCGTACCTCCTAAGAGAACTCGACCTTTTGTCGGGAATCGAAACTTCAACAACTTTCAAGAAGCTAGATGGTGCCAGGAGTGCCGAAGCAAGCACCACGACAACTGTAGCACCACTCCTCAAGCTTGTTCCAAGTGTGGTAAGCCTGATCACACCACCCGAGATTGCCTGATCAGGGGGCTTGTCTGCTTCGAGTGCAAGGCACCGGGGCATATGAAGAGAGATTGCCCGAAGATCAAGGAGGGTAGTGTGTCGGACAAGAGAGAGAGCCCATCTAGGGTTCTGGGTCGAACTTTTCAGATGACGGATGATGAGGCCAAGGCATCCGCTGATGTGGTATCGGGTACGTTTCTTCTAGACTCCGTACCTGCTCGTGTACTGTTCGATTCGGGTGCCAGTTTCTCTTTTATATCTGAGTCATTTCGTCAAAAGTTTTCTATGCCCATTAATAGTCTAGAGAATGCATTAGTGGTAGAGATAGCGAATGGTAATCAAGTTCTAATCCGCGATGTTATGAAGAAGTGCACTCTCGGAATCTAAGGGAGAGAATTCGCGATCGATTTGATGCCGATGATTATCGGAGGTTTTGATGTGGTGGTCGGCATGGATTGGTTAGCGAACAATCATGCCGAGATCGTATGTTCCAAGAAATTGATTCGAATTCCCAATCCTAGTGGTGAAGTTGTCATAATCTATGGCGAGAAAAGGAAAGGCGATGTGGCCATCAACACAATGGCCAAGGAACGCAGATGCTTAGTGAAAGGATGCTCATCCTTCCTAGCCTACGTGATTGACGCCAAGCTCGAGAAGTTAAATCTTGAAGATGTGAAGGTAGTGCGTGAGTTTCCCGATGCCTTTCCGGACGACTTGCCCGGGTTACCACCCGATCGTCAAGTGGAGTTTCGGATTGATCTCGTACCGGGAGCGGCTCCTATTGCTAGGCCCTTTACTGGTTGGCACCATTGGAGATGAAAGAGATGATGGCTCAACTCCAAGAGCTTTTGGAAAAGGGTTTCATAAGACCGAGTTTGTCGCCTTGGGGAGCTTCGGTCTTGTTTGTCAAAAAGAAGGATGGCACAATGAGAATGTGCATCGATTACCGTGATTTGAACAAGGCAACGGTGAAGAACAAGTACCCGCTTCCAAGGATAGACGACCTTTTCGATCAACTCCAAGGAGCGGGGTGTTTCTCCAAGATCGACTTACGTTCGGGATACCACCAAGTGAAGGTGAGGGGAGAAGACGTCTCGAATACGGCCTTTAGAACGCGTTATGGCCATTACGAATTCCTTGTAATGTCGTTTGGCCTAACGAATGCACCGGCGGTGTTTATGGATTTGATGAATAGGGTATGTCGAACGTTCCTCGACAAGTCGGTCATCGTGTTCATTGATGACATACTCGTATTATTCAAGAGCGAGTTGGAACATGAGCAGCACCTTCGTAAGGTTCTAGAAGTGTTGAGAAAGGAGAGATTGTATGCCAAATTCTCCAAGTACGACTTCTGGCTGGAAGAGGTTCAATTCTTAGGTCACTTTGTCACCTGAGACGGGGTGAAAGTGGACCCCTCTAAAATTTAAGTCATGATGAATTGGGAGCCTCCCAAGAGTCCGTCCGAAATCCGAAGTTTCTTAGGTTTGGCGGGATATTACCGGAGATTTATTCAAGACTTTTCAAAAATCGCTTCTTCCTTGACGGCGTTGACTCGGAAGAATGTGAAGTTCGTTTGGACCGAAGCGCAAGAGAAGGCGTTCCGGACTGTACAAAAGAAGTTATGTGAATCTCCAATCTTGTCGCTACCTGAAGGGTTGGAAGACTTTGTGGTCTATAGCGATGCTTCAAAAATGGGATTAGGATGCGTGTTGATGCAAAGAGGCAAGGTGATCGCCTACGCCTATAGGAAACTCAAAATTCACGAGAAGATTTATCCTACCCACGATTTGGAGTTAGCGGCGGTGGTGTTCGCCTTGAAGCTATGGCGGCATTACCTCTATGGCACAAAATGTACACTCTACATGGATCATAAGAGCCTAAAATATGTCTTTGATCAAAAGGTGTTAAACATGAGGCAAAGGCGGTGGCTCAAGTTGCTCAAGGATTACGATTGTGAGTTGCTTTACCATCCTGGTAAGGCGAACGTAGTGGCCGATGCGTTAAGTCGGAAGAACTATAGCGGAAGTATTCGAGCTACCCTTTTTAGAATCAAGTCAGTGTCAAGTCTTGTTGAGAAGATCAAGACATCTCAAGTAGAAACCTTGTTGGAAGAAAATCTCAAGGATGAAGTCATGACAAAGCAACGTTTGATTTTAACGGAAGATAGTTGTGAGGTAAAAATGTTCAACAGTCGTGTGTGGGTGCCCAAAGTTGGGGGTAACCGTGAACTACTTCTTGAGGATGCCCATAAGTCCAAGTATTCCGTTCATCCGGGAAGTACAAAGATGTACCGGGACTTGAAGTTACATTATTGGTGGCCGGTAATGAAACTTGATGTGGAGCGTTACGTGGAACGTTGTGTGACGTGCTTACAAGTGAAGGTCGAACATCAACGACCATATGGGAGTCTTCAGTCCTTAGACATTACCGAGTGGAAGTGGGAGCATATTACCATGGACTTCGTGACGAGGTTGCCCAATACTCTTCGAGGTCACGATACCATTTGGGTAGTAGTAGATCGGTTGAATAAGAGCGCTCACTTCTTGGCTATGCGTGAAACCTTACCGATGGACAAGTTAGCAAAACTCTACATCGATGAAGTCGTCTCGAGGCATGGGGTACCTTTGTCGATTGTGTCGGATCGCGACAGTCGGTTCAGTTCGAACTTTTGGGATGGCTTTCAGAAGGAACTTGGTACGCGAGTGAAGTTGAGTATGGCTTACCATCCACAAACCGACGGTCAAAGTGAGAGAACGATCCAAACACTTGAAGACATGCTAAGGTCTTGTGTTATCGACTTCGGGGGTAGTTGGGACTCTCACCTACTTTTGGTGGAGTTTGCTTACAACAATAGCTACCACTCGAGCATCGAAATGGCACCATTTGAGGCGTTATACGGACGGAAGTGCCGAACTCCCGTGTGTTGGTTAGAAGCGGGAGAAAAGCAATTCGCCAGACCCGAAATTGTGCAAGAGACGGTCGATAAAGTTAAAGGCATTCGGGAATGGTTGAAAGCGGCCCAAGATCGACAAAAGAGTTATACCGATAAGAAGAGGCGGCCGATGGAGTTTCAAGTGGGCGATCGTGTGATGCTTAAGGTGTCGCCATGGAAGGGCATTATCCGGTTCGGGAAGTGTGGGAAGTTGAGTCCTCGTTTCCTTAGACCTTTCAAAATGCTTAAACGGGTGGGTTTGCAAGCCTACCAATTGGAACTTCCATCGGAAATGAGCGGGATCCACAATACGTTCCATATCTGTTACCTTCGGAAGTGTTTGGCGGATGATGAAAGCGTCATCCCTCTTTCCGAAATAAGAGTGGATGAGGGTAATCGATGTGTGGAAGAACCCGACGCTATCCTAGAAAGAAACTCTAAGAAATTGCGTCACAAGGAGGTCACTATGGTCAAGGTGCAGTAGATGCATCATCGAGAGGCCAATGTGACATGGGAAGCCGAGGAGAACATGAAGCGGATATACCCTCACTTGTTTGTTTGATCGAGATTTTGAGGACGAAATCATTTCCAAGTCGGGGAGGATTGTAACACCCGGAATTTTCACTTAGTAAGTTTCCGTTCTTCCTTAGTCATCTATTCATCTTTCGTTTATCTTTTTGGGAGAAATGTGTTGTTCTTTCGAACCTTAAATCGACCCATGCGAGAATCTCGAGTTTTGGCCTTTTTCCGGGCTCGGTACGAGTGGCGCGAGAGTGACTCGCGATAGTGACATATGTCACTATCGCGTGGCACAATCGTCGGGGGAGTACCACCCGCGGTACAATCCCCGTGAGAGTGCCCTTGCGAGAGTGACAATGTCACTATCGTCGGGCAGGATCACGAGCGGGGTCCAGGCCTTAAATTGGTCAGCTCCGAAATTATCTCATTTTATCTGATTTGGGGCTACTTTCTGTGCGATTTTCCTCTCTGATTTTGGTAAGGTTCCGTCTCCCTTCTTCCTCCCTCTTCATTTACTTCTTCAACAACTCAACCCTTTTTCATTTATAATCTTGTTAGGTTGTCTTAAGTGTTCTTGGTGAAGAACCTCATCTTCAAGTGCAAGTTTCATTCTCCAGTATTAGGGTTCTTTAGCTCTCAACTACCTCATTTATTGCTAGTAGTTGGGTGCTTCATCAAAGGATTCAAGTTTGAGCATTTATTCACCACCTCCATTGTCATCTTCTCCAAATGATCAAATCTAGGGTTTTGGGTTTTCTTTAAAAATCCACTTGGTGAGTTTATACTACCATTTTACAAACCTTATACATGTCAAAACATATATTTTAAACTCCTATATATCTCCTTGGTTTTGGATTTATGATTATCACATTTTGACCTAACTTGAGTTTTGGGAGATTTTTAGGGTTCTTACTATATTTTTGCTAAAAGGAAGGGTTTCATTTGTTATGTAATAAAATAAAGTACTACTTGCACATTTTTGGTGAGGTACTTGAAAGAATGTATATAATCTCATTTTATGATTTTCATTCTTATCAGCAGTTAAACATGGAAAGACATATTTAGAAATATATGTTATTGTGAACTATTTGTTTAACTATAGTGGGTCACAAATGAAATTGTGACTAGTCTAGACTATACTAGTGGATCCATAGGTATTGAGTCGGCTTATATTTTGGGATGTTTTTCCCCTTGTAGCTAGTGGAGACATTTGATCCTCGGAGGCTACTTGGTACGGTTATGTGGGACCGGTTACTAGCCATGGATCATAATGTAATCCTAGTGAACGAGTATGACTTGGTTTCCTCGGGTGCCCTCCCCCACATCTTAGTATGGACCGGCGTTATTCGTGGCCATGGACTCCAAGTATTTAGCTCATAACTCGGATTGTGACTTACTTTTGTGTTCCGCTACAATCCTTGGTAAATCGGGTATCCCCCGTCATCACAAGATGAATTTTGGACCGAACAATCCTTATGTGGCATAGATTTCAATTGTAAACTAAACTTTCTTGAAAAGATTTCCTTTCGTTACAATTGGCAATGTTTCTTTAAATATATAAAAGGTATGTTCTCACTAGGTTTTAAGCCTAACACTTTTTCTCAAATGATGTGTATAACAGGTTCCTTTAGCGGTGGGTTGCCAAAGGTTTGAGCGACGAGCGTGGGCTTGAGGCATTTTTGAGATGATTAGTATTTGACGTTGGGCATTTAATTAATTCCCTTCTTTTGGTGATTTTGGGTTGACAACCGATATAATCTAGATAGTTTATGCTTAGATTAATTTGTTGTTGATTTTCATATCCGTTCACAGGTTTTTTTTGTAAATGCTTTATACATTTACCCTTTTGGGTGGTTTATTCCAAATATAAACGTCATATTGCCAAAATTTCAAATTTTAAATTACTCTAAATTTTAGGGTGTTACATACATTGATATGCATTTTCTAACGGTTTATAAAATCGTATGCACTAAATGGACAATTATATAAAATGACCTTCATTTATAAATTATATCATCAAGGAAACATATCAAAATGATTTATTTATCTAATGCCCAAAGATCACAAAGATGGGTGTTACATAAGTTTGTAAAGTTAAATATATCCAAGTAACCAAAACTTATCAGCAGTTAACAATTTAATGTAAAACATAAACACCTTAAAATAAACATTTTGGCATGTACACCGTTTTCACAAATCAACTTGAACTCACCTTGCTAGATTTAGTCTAAATCTAGATTTTACCCCAATTTGAGCTTCCTTGAAGAAATATGAATCCATAAGCAAAACCTTCCAAAAACACTTAGGTTTTTGAGCAAAACCCCCCCAAACTTAGAAATCTTCAAGAAATGGTGATGAACACTTGAATCTTGCTCAATAGGTTGAAGTTACAAGTATAGATGATGAGAGAGTACAAGGTTTTAAGGGAAAACTCCCAAAAATGGATTAGGGTTCATATGAGAGGGTGGGGTTCGGTTGAGAGAGATTTTAGAAGAGTGTAGGTTAAGAAAAATGAATGAGAAAGGTGAGAAAATGGGTTTAATGAGGGTTGGACCCCGACGGCGAGTATGGCCCGCGAAAGTGACATATGTCACTTTCGCTGTCACTCTCGCTGAGAGTGTACCGCGGCCATAAAGGCCTCTGCGAGAGTGACACGCGATTGTGACACATGTCACTTTCGTTGTCACTTTCGCCCAGACTCCCCGAAGCTCGAATTTTGATTTATTTCGACATGCAACACTCTCGATACGCTAAGGGGCTTTTGATAGCATCATCCCAAAATAATCCCGCCATATACCAGTCACGGAAACATTCGGGTGACCATTGATTACCGAAAATCACGGGTGTTACATAAGAGTCGTCACCCTCACTTACCGGGTAAGACTCTCCATCCTTATCAATGCTCTTACCAGGTAAGATTATTGGCACTTGTCATGTTCATCCGATAAGGTAAATGGCCTAGTAAGTACTTACCGAGTTAGGGTTTAGTAAACGACCACTAAGAGAATCTCTAATGAACTTCTTATATTGACTCTTTAACTGTTGTAGGGAACCAAATATGAAACAGTTCACTCCCCACATTAATTTTCATTATCTCACTCCTTACATGTAAGAAGCTTCTTACAAATAATCTATATTATTTTATTGTATACATCATGTCATGTGCTTATTTTCTTTTATTCAAAAAATAAAATAAAAAATATTAAAATAATACATATTTGTTAATGTATAAGGAGCATGATTGGGTACAATATATTATTTTGCTCTTCACACTGATTTTTATACGTTTCCACTCCCTACTTTAACTTAAAAGTAGATAGTAAGACCGGAGATACCCCAAATTTATTGAGTCCGAATTTAATGTAAAC
Source organism: Arctium minus (assembly GCA_954870635.1). Taxonomy (NCBI): domain Eukaryota; kingdom Viridiplantae; phylum Streptophyta; class Magnoliopsida; order Asterales; family Asteraceae; genus Arctium; species Arctium minus. The sequence goes on from OX941084.1 coordinate 45,686,244, forward strand.
TTGTGTTTGCATCGCGCAACAATCAAAGTTTATGTTAACAAAAATGTAAGAATTGTTTTCATTAACTATTTTATGTTAACAAAAACGAATTGTTTTCATTGTAATTTTAGAAGTTTCTTTAAGAGATTTGTATTTGTGTTGTTTCTTGTATAAGAATATGATTTTAACATTTCTGGATTTGGTTACTAATTTCATTGTTTCTCTTGATTTCATTTGTATTAGGGTTTTTGTTTTTCCTGATTTTTTTTCATTTATGTGTTTGAGAAATCCGTTGTTCTTGATTTTTTTTTCATTTATGTTGTTCTTGATTTTTTTTTCATTTCTAGATTGGCTCTTGAAATCAGTTCTGGGTAGACGATGGCAGTGGTTGGTGGTGGTGGGGGTGGTGGCAGACTGGTTGGTGTAACGACCGTTATTTTTCATTTCACTCTAGTGGGAGTTAGATGGTGTAGAATGTGTAAAAATTTTGAAGTTTGAGGGCCTTTTTGTTATTAGCCATTAAGTGGAAGTAAAATCCTAGGCTCTCCTGATTTCTCTCATTTTGGAATTGTGCAGCTAGAGAGAAAAGATAGGAGAAGGGAGAAGTTTGAGTGAGGGTGAAGTCTTGGAAGGAGTTTGTCAAGAAATCGAAGCAAAACATTTATGGAAGTTCTTGAAGAGGTAAGTTTTCTATTCTTGCTTTGATTTTGGAAACCTTGGTCGTATAGAGAAAGTCTCTTTTATGAAATCCCCAAATCTGGAATATGTTGAAGGATTAAATTGTTTATGGTTAACCTAGTTAATGGTTAGATTCAAAATCTTGTATTAGAGTTATGTTAGAAGTTAACCCTTGTGTTTGAGTATCAATCGGTTGCTTTTTGGTAAGGGGAGGTCGATGGGTTAATCGATCGAAACCCCGAGCTTCGCCATCGACGGACCTGGGTTGTGTCGTCCAGACCCGGGGGTACCCGGGAGTTCCCTACCTGGAACGATCGGGGGACTTCTCAACCGGGCTCCACCCGGGGACTTCTTAACCGGGATCACCCGAGAGGCCTATGACCGAGATCACCCAGGAGGCATACACCCGGGGTCACCCAGGAGGCACTCAACCGGGGTTACCCGAGAAGTAATCAACCGGACTCACCCGGGAAATCATTTGCATCCAGTCCCGGGCTGACCCAGGTGGCGAGTTGGGTTTCAGCACGGGCACGACGTCAAGCCCATTTCGGGCGGCCCATGACCCAATTATGTTTGGACTAACGTTTTAGGCCGAGACTTAGGCTTTTGTATTTTTAGAAGGATCGGGGATCCCAACACTTCTGAAACCTATTGTGTTTTAGAACTAAATCTTTTAAGAGCTTGTTCGAGAATAATTAGTACGGGTTAATCGTGGGAAATTTTACCAAATATAGGAGCTTGGTCTTTCTGAATTTAGCTCCTGTGTGCCAAGGTTCAACTTACCAGGTGAGTTATTCAAAACTTTTATAATCTAAAAATGGCGCTTATTGATGATATTTAATATGATTATTGTTTTCGTAGAATGATTTCGAACCGCGACGTGTTTGGCTTATTCCGATATCATGCATGTGTTTCTTATGTGCTTTATTGTATATGAATTGGTGATACCTTATGTGTTGGGCGCCATGGCTTGTTTTCAATCATCGGGGATGGTTGAATCCGTGTGTTTGGAATTCGTTTCCCTACACACGGGAACGACATCGACTAGGTGGCCGAATGGGGATCTACTGGGGGCTCCGAGAGTGTGAATAATCCGAGATTTACAAGAAACGATTCCGGACGTGGGATGATTCATTATCATGTGGTGATTAACTTTCGTTATGATGAACTTTACAAATGTGTTTTCTGCTCTTGTGTAAAAATGTTCAAGGTTGGGAATTCACTAGAACTTTTGGTCTAACCCTCACTTTCAAACTTCTTAAAACCCATTTTCAGGTAAAGAAGTTGTTGGGGCCTCGTCAAAAGGGAAAGAAAAGTGTTGATAGCTAGAGCGAGTCGGTGATGTCGGTTTAGAGGTGGTGCTCGTAGTGAATCTTAGTATCTTGGTTGTGGTAGACTTAAATTTCTTTTAAGCTATGTTAATCTTTCGTTTCCGAATGCTTGTATTGGGACCCATTTTGGGAGGTTGAATTTATGTTACATTATGCTCAGTTTTGGGTTGTTACAAATTGGTATCAAAGCCATTGTTTAAGGAATTTAGGTGACCGGATGAGCCTAAACTTAAACTATGGGCTAGAGGGGGCACATCTGAAATGTAGGATGCCTTAGGAAGATCGCTCTAAATGTACTAAATATAAGGTAGGGAGTGTTGTCATGTAAGGTAAATTTACATTACACCTGTCCAGTGTAATTGCGAATTTATGAGTACATGTATGAACTCAAATTGCCTTACTGTGCGTAGTTGTCAATAGAGTGTTAGTTTTGAGCGAATAGTAGGTTTTCGTCATGACTGGGAGGGTGTTATCAATGAGGCAATCAATGGAAGGGGGTAAGATAGGGTGACGTTCTGGCCTTGCGGCGTTACCAATGGTTACGATGGGATGCGTGACGTCGGTCATGGCGTATTTGATGACACCCTAGAAGGAGTATTGTTCAGGACGATTTTAGATTGACCAATGGTAGAATTTCATGAGTTTGGATTGAGCGAATGACTGATTAGGGGTAAACTCTTAGTCCTAGTGAGTCCCCATGCTGGGAGTTGTTGTGCCGATCTTTTCGGACAGGAGATGAGGATTGGGTTAGGATTTTGAAAGTTTTAACTCAAGGACGAGTAAAGGAAATGTGTCTATGACTCTCAAATCAACGATAGAGCGACAAGGCTGATGGAGAGATGATATCGGGATGGATTAAATTATTGGAGGGGAAGAATGTGAAGAGAATTTGGTAGCTTATCGATCTGTAGGGGTCAAAGATTGAAATTGTATGATCTGTAAATAGGTAGGTTGTGAAACGCCTGTACAACAAGTGGTTGCTAGGACAAGCAAGTGACCGTTAGTCAAAGGTAGGGTGTCAGTGATAGCTGTGTGGATGCAGCGATTGATCTCTATTGAGTGAATAACCTTCAATTGCAAGTGAGTTCCATGCATTGTGTCTTTAAAGGTATTACGAGGGCTAATTCCAGATTTAAGAGTAGATGCATACATAACGAATTTCATGTTTTGGAAGTAATTCGACTCGTGCAAGAGTGTGTTTAAAGAGGAAAGACAAACCTATTTTTGTTGCATAGTAAAAAATTTCTTTAAACTTAGTGATTTGTGAGATATACCACTTCTTTTCATGTGGAGATAAAATTCGTTGCAAAAACCATGAACACATTTGGCAGCAAGCCTTTATAACCAAAATAAGTTTTGAGACAATATCTTATAAATGAGTGTGAGAGCCGACTGTTTTAATTCGTGCAAACGGTTTCGTTCAGAACTTTTCTAGTCGTGTAGGGAAGATTTCTTTCCATATTACAGTTGTCGCGACATCGTTTTAGTTGGTCAAGGTGATGTTTTAACGAAAGATTGTGCGTGAACAATTCTCGAGATCGTTGTGCATGACTTTGGAGTTATGAGAGTGTTGAGTCATGTGTGTTTAAGATGTTTTCAAATGTTTTGCCTTTTGAATGTTCAATTATAAGAAATAATTTTTTTTAAATTGTTGAGTCGTCATGCATGAAGGCTATGAACTTATTAGGACGTGAAAGTTATTGGATTGAGGGACAAGGAAGGGTTCGAGAGTGGGGAATGTGTCGGTCAAGCCAATGACAGATGATTTATGTTTTCGGTATTCTTATTAAGGAAGAGATGAGAACATTAAAAATGTCGGAAATGGACTTTGACATTGACGGTATTATGGTAGTTTGATATCCTGCTCGGTAATTTGGCATGTCGTTGTCAGTGAATGGCCGTGTTTGGGGTGAAAGACTTGAAGTCGTCAAAGTGTTAATGTTAGTGAATGATCGTACTTGAAGTAGAGTTGAGCTACAGAGATGAAATTTTAAAGAGTATTGAGCCTAAACTTTTTTTGGAATGGTCTTGTAAGTTAGACCTCGCACCAAGTAAACCTTGAAGCTCCTTCAGGCGAGGATGGTGAAGTGCAAAACTAAATGCATCGTGTTTGGGAAAGGTAGATGGCATTAGAAATTCTTTATGTCAGAGATATTGTGGAAGTATTATCATGTCATTTCTTCTTATGATTGAAGCTGGAAGCTATTTAAGATATGCTGAGTTAAGGGCATCATCAGGAGTTGGATTTTACGAATTTACCTTGGTGTTCATAGACGGAGTAGGTCGTTCAGGGATGGTGTATACTTGTCGGATATTGGATAGCCTTGCGGGAGCATTGTTGTAATGGAAGATTGCTACGTGGAGGGGTGTTTTCCCTGCGAGATTCTAGCAGTTCTTAAATGAGGAAGTAATTAGTTTAATCAAAGGGAGTGCATGGTTTATACCGGGAAATTTGAGTGGTGGTTCATCTGGATTTGGGGAAGAGACGAAGCCGTGAGATAGAATGAGTTGTATATGCATATAGGTGAATTTGAAAGCAAGATTGATGATGTATACAAATGATCGTGAAAACCTGGTCTCCAGTGTTATCAGGGTGTGGTAACTGTGTGAACAAGTTGGTGGCATGGTGGGCCAAGGTGGACGTGTAAGTCATTGGTGTGCTAATGGGTTGTTGTATGTTGGGTGATGATGTGTGTGGTGATGTGGGACAAGGGTAGGTGTAAATGTTGGATTTGGAGATTTTGAGGAGAGGTTCAAATGTGGCAAGTATGTTGGATATAGTTGTGGCGTTATTGTTGTTCTTGAGGTCAAAGGGTGAATGATATTTGACGATCCCCTGAAAGGAGAACTCGTGTTCCTCTTGGTTGCGTTGAACTTCGGAGGAGTTTCTATTAAGCCAATGAGGATGTCTTATTTGATCGATTGTGGTGCGTTGTTGTAAAGGTGTGGTTAACTGGGAAAGTTGAACTATTCGTTGAGTAAGAATAAATCTGAGTGGATAGGTTGACTCTGTTTGAAGAATGAGAAAAAACTGGGTATAATGAGAGTTGGGTATTGTACGTGATCCATCTGAATGCCTCAAGTGAGAATTGTGTTGGAGCAAAATACGTGGTGGTGATATGTCACCAGTAAAAGGAAAATGGTGATTCAGGATTGCGTGAGAAGATAATGTTGGCGTGTGCAATAAGTGAGCAAAACTGAGGCTAAGAAGCTCGTCTAGTGAAATAGAAGAATGTGGAGTATGTTTAAAAGTTGTTACTTTGCAAGGATAGTGGGAAAATGATTATTGTGTACGTTATGGTTAAGGTGTTGGAAAATTAGTCCAGGAGATGGGTCGAAAGCTTGTTCCGTTTAGTAAGCCGTTCTTTGGCAGTGGGTGTCCTATGTTTCGAAAAGGATTGGTAAGGTAGTGGATCGAGATGCTCGGGGGGAAAGATCGGCGGACATGAGTAAGTTGTAGTTCGATGGATGTTCCGAGTGAGCATTGTGGGTAATGTTGTGCGAATTAAGAGAGTTATGTGGGAAAGTGTCGCTCCTCTGTAAGGAAATGAACGAAGATTTGATTCGGAAGTTTTTGGGTTTTGAAGGATGCGGTAATATTCTGTCATGTGTTTGTGGGATGAATAGGCGATGGAATCGAATATTGGTGCATGGTTATATATGTTAATATGTGGATATCCAAAGGTATACGTATGCGTGAGATTTTGGTTGAGGTGTGCACTGTGCAGTTGAACTGTTTCTATCAACGGAGTAGTGTTCGATGTTGTGTTATAGGTCGGTGTGTTGTTAATGTTGGGTTTGACCACATAGAGGGCTTTACTAAGAATTGTGTCATTTAATAAAGAGATACTTACCTGTAGCCTTGGAGATGAAGCTCAAGGGTGACCTGTCAGGTTAGCGTTTTGGGAAGTTATTATTTCAGTACGGAAAAGGTTGAAGGTAACTCACGATCGTCAAAAGAGTTATGCGGATAAGAGAAGAAAGGAGATAGAGACTCAAGTAGGGGAGAAAATTTTGTTGAAGATATCTCCTTGGAAATGAGTGGTACGTTTTGGAAAGAACGGGAAGCTAAGCCTACGCTATATTGGACCTTTTGAGATTATTGAACAGGTCGGAGAGGTGGCATACAAGTTGGAATTACCCGAGGAATTGAGGAGTATTCACAATACATTTCACGTCTCAAATCTGAGAAAGTGCTTAGTGGAGGTTGATATGGAGGTGCCATTGCATGACGTGCGAGTGGGCGAGAAACTGAAATTTCATCGAAGAACCGGAGTCGATCATCGATCGAAAAGTCGAGCGTTTGAGGACAAGGAGATGAACCTAGTGAAAGTTCAGTGGAAGTTTCACAAAGGGCGAGAAGCAACGTGGGAGTTGGAATCGGAAATGAGGACCAAGGACTCTTACCTTTCGACAAAGAAATTCCGGGGACATAATTCTTTTAAAGGGGGAGTGTTGTAACGACCGTTATTTTTCATTTCACTCTAGTGGGAGTTAGATGGTGTAGAATGTGTAGAAATTTTAAAGTTTGAGGGCCTTTTTGTTATTAGCCATTAAGTGGAAGTAAAACCCTAGGCTCTCCTGATTTCTCTCATTTTGGATATGTGCGGCTAGAGAGAAAAGATAGGAGAAGGGAGAAGCTTGAGTGAGGGTGAAGTCTTGGAAGGAGTTTGTCAAGAAATCGAAGCAAATCATTTATGGAAGTTCTTGAAGAGGTAAGTTTTCTATTCTTGCTTTGATTATGGAAACCTTGGTCGTTTAGAGAAAGTCTCTTTTATGAAATCCCCAAATATGGAATATGTTGAAGGATTAAATTACTTATGGTTAACCTAGTTAATGGTTAGATTCAAAATATTTTATTAGAGTTGTGTTAGAAGTTAACCCTTGTGTTTGAGTATCAATCGGTTGCTTTTTGGTAAGGGGAGGTCGATGGGTTAATCGATTGAAACCCCAAGTTTCGCCATCGACGGACCTGGGTTGTGTCGCCCACACCCAGGGGTACCCGGGAGTTCCCTACCCGGAATGACCGGGGGACTTCTCAACTGGGCTCCACCCGAGGACTTCTTAACCGGGATCACCCGGTAGGCCAATGACTGGGATCACCTAGGAGGCCAATGACCGGGATCACCCGGGACTGGAGGACTATGACCGGGATCACCCGGGAGGCACACACCCGGGGTCACCCGGGAGGAACTTAACCGGGGTCACCCGGGAAGTAATCAACCAGGCTCACCCGGGAAATCGTTTGCATCCAGCCCCGGGCTGACCCGGGCAGTGAGTTGGGTTTCAGCACGGGCACAACGCCAGGCCCATTTCGGACGGACAGTGACCCAATTATGATTGGACTAACGTTTTGGGCCGAGACTTAGGATTTTGTATTTTTAGAAGGATCGGGGATCCCAACACTTCTGAGACTTACTGTGTTTTGGAACTGAATCTTTTAGGAGCTTGTTCGAGAATAATTAGTAAGGGTTAATCGTGGGAAATTTTACCAAATGTAGGAGTTCGGTCTTTCTGAATTTAGCTCCTGTGTGCCAAGGTTCAACTTACCAGGTGAGTTCCCTTATTCAAAACTTTTATAATCTAAAAGTGGCGCTTATTGTTGATATTTAATATGATTATTGTTTTCGTAAAATGATTTCGAACCGCGACGTGTTTGGCTTATTCCGATATCATGCATGTGTTTCTTATGTGCTTTATTGTATATGAATTGGTGATACCTTATTTGTTGGGCGCCATGGCTTGTTTTCAATTAAGCATGGAAATGGGGCGGGGACCTCAATCCCCATCCCCGTCCCCAATCCCTCATCTTCATCCCCGTCCCCATCGGGGAATATGATAACATCCCCATCCCCAACGGGGAACGGGGATCCCCAACGGGGAAACGGAGATTTTCTTTTCCGTTTATGTAAGCTATTTAAATCAAATATATGAGACACCGCACATGTTTAAATATCACATATTTCCAATAAACCTAAAATCGAAAGAAATTTAATTTAGTATAAAAAAACCACAACATCATATAATAATTAATAACTTAAAACCAAAAGAAATTCAACCGAATTCGGAAAAACAAACTTAACTTCACACGTACCAAAAGATATTGAGTAATATTCAAAACCATATCGAGTAATTGTATTTTGATTGACATCCAAAATACATACTAACATTCAAAAAATAACAATTTTATATTATAAACCTAGTTAGGAAATAAGAAATTATGAATTACTGATTTAGTTTAAATAAATAATATATATTAAATATTAATTAAAATATATAACGGGGATGGGGCGGGGCGGGGAGTGCGATACCCGTCCCCGTCCCCATCCCGGGTTTGAGACAAACAGGGATCCTCGTCCCCATCCCCATCCCCGATCGGGGCGGGTGGACCGGGTTCCCCGACGGGTCGGGGTCCATTTCCATGCCTATTTTCAAGCATCGGGTATGGTTGAATCCGTGTGTTTGGAATTCGTTTCCCTACATACGGGAACGACATCGACTAGGGGGCCGAATAGGGATCTACTGGGGGGCCCAAGAGTGTGAATAATCCGAGATTTACAAGAAACGATTCCGGACGCGGGATGATTCGTTATTATGTGGTGATTAACTTTCGTTATGATGAACTTTACAAATGTGTTTTCTGTTCATGTGTAAAAATGTTCAAGGTTGGGAATTCACTAGACTTTTTGGTCTAACCATCGCTTTCAAACTTTTTAAAACCCATTTTCAAGTAAAGAAGTTGTTGGGGCCTCATCAAAAGGGAAAGAAAAGTGTTAATAGCTAGAGGGAGTCAGTGATGTCGGTTTAGAGGTGGTGCTCGTAGTGAATCTTAGTATCTTGGTTGTGGTAGACTTAAATTTCTTTTGAGCTATGTTAATCTTTCGTTTCCAAATGCTTGTATTGGGACCCATTTTGGGAGGTTGAATTTATGTTACATTATGCTCACTTTTGGGATGTTACAGTTGGTGACGGTGACGGTTGGTTAGAATGAAGAAGATGGCTAAAAAATCAATGTTCTTGGAGATAAAGTAGAAACAAGTAAAAAGACGAAAATGCTTCTCGCTTAAGGGGAACATGAAAGAGTTAAGGGAGCCCCAGGGCCGGTCCTAAGGTTTCTGATGCCCTGGGAGAAAGGTCAAAAAAATGGCCCCAAAATATAAAAAACCAAAAACCAAACATACTATGATAGAAATATGGCTCATGCCCAAGAAAGAAGAAAAAGATACATAGAATGACAAAAATATGAGTTTAGTGTGTCTACATGACGTTGTTCTTAGGATGAAGACCATATATGAATATACCACGATGTAATCACCAAAAAGGTTATGAGAAATTCAAGCAACAAACACTTAGGGGGCGTTTGGTTCGCAGAATGTGATGGAATCTGGTGGAATTGGAATGTTGAATTTCTTTGACCATATTTCATTCCCTTGTTTGGTTCAAGATTTTCAATGGACGGAGTCTTTGAATTCCAATAAGTTCCATAGATATAGGATTTGAACATTCCATCATAAAACTCAAGGATTTCAATAGAATGGAATCTCATATTTTGATAATTCCAAAGTTATCATTTACCCCAAACTAAACCCTACTGATATTGATTATCAGCAGACACCAACTCTCTCTCTCCTCTCTCTCTCTCTCTTCTCTCTCTCTTTCCTCTCTCTCCTCCCCCTCTCTCCTCTCTCTCTTTCCTCTCTCTCCTCCCCCTCTCTCTTTCCTCTCTCTCCTCCCTCCTCTCTCTCTCCCCTCTCTCTTTCTCCTCTCCTCTCTCTCTCTCTCTCTCTCATCATTCGTGTGCTAAAATAATCAAAGCAATTTTAGTTAAAAATTAAACTATTTAATGATTATTTCATTAAATTAATTTTTGTTTAAAAAATTAAAATAATCAAAAATGGCATTTTGGTCATTTACCAAAATTTCATTCCAATTCTGAAGCTACAGTCTGTGAACCAAACAGAAAAATTCCAATTTCATTTAACAGATTACATTCCAATTATGTCAACCAAACAGGTGGCCAAACCTGACAACATTCCATTCCAATTCCTTCAAAGTCAAATTCCTTTGACATATCTCATTCCATCCAAAAAACATTCTGCGAACCAAACGCCACCTTAAAGAAGGAAGATTAATGAAAATGCACTCAAGGAAGAAAGATTCATGAAAAACACACTTAAGGAAGAAAGATTCACAAAATTGAAATGATTATAACTTGCAGATTATTAGATAAATGATGACCTACATAGCAAATTAACAATCAATATAATCAGTAATCAAATTCATAAAAAAATCTAATCTAAAGCATAACATCATTAACAAATACAATAAAAGATCAACTCAAAATCAAAAATCAACTCAAACCACAAGCATAAACTTATTTAAGCACATCTTCATCATAAATAAACTGTGAAAAATAAAAAAAAAATAAGGATTAAGGTATCAAGAATTTACCAAAAAATTAGATTCCAAGGTTGCTCCTTTATAGAGACCATAGTCTAGAAAGCATAAGTCATAAGAGAGGAACAAAGCGATAGATTTAGGGAATTCGATTAAGGGCAGAGATCTAGAGCTGAGAGTCCATAAGGTAGAAGCAAGGTAGAAAAAGGTAGGCAACGACGAATCATAGAAGTCAAAAGAGAGGAGAAGGTGTGGGTAGGGCAGAAAATGAGAGCAAGGGAGACGATAGTCGAGAGGCAGGCGTGCGATAGAGAGAATTTTCAGAAGCGTCTATTTTATTTTTTATTTTTGAAAATTTTCAGAAACCCAACCTAGTCAAGCTAATATATATGTTGGGCTCTGCTGCCCCTTGGGCTTTGCTGCCCTGGGCGGTGGCCCACTTCGCCCTATACAAGGGTCGGCCCTGGGGAACCCCATCTAACGATGTTATTGGGAGGGACAAGTTTGGGCAAAAAATACACGATTTTTGTACCAAAAATGTTCTTTATGATTTGGAGGACGAAAATCAAAAAACAGCTATTCACGAGGGACCAAAAATGTAATTCACTCTTATAAAAATAGGACTTAAAAGTCTTTAACATCTAATTCAAAGGAAAAAATATCAAGAGTCCACCTTCTTTTTCGTTTACTCGTTTCTTTTCTTCCAATATTTTCTTCTCTTTCATCAACAATTCATTGATACATGCGCCACTTGAACACGATTACATAACATTGTTAGATACCTTCAGTTTTTTTCCACTTTTCTTGTAATGTGATTCACCAGCTTCATTTTCTAAATCGATTTTCTCCAGTAATATTGTTGACATGGTATCAATCTCATTATATTATAACAATGTTTCAATGTTGGAACCGTTTAGTTGTATGAAGCAAAAAAAATACTTTCATAAAAAAACCAACCTAGTTTTAAATATGATTCAAAATTATGAAGGTCAACAAAACAAACTTTGAAGATATTAGTCTATTTACATTCTTGTAAATTTTTTGATTTCACAAATGAAACACTAAAACATCTACTTGTATATATCAAATCAATAAGCTAATATTAATATGTAGATTTACTGTCCTTTACGAGTAACAATGTAATATCATAATAAACAACACCTAAATGTTCTTTTAGCGTTGTGGGTTAAGACCCTAAAAAAGAAACATAGAAATGAGAATTAGGGTGATAATAAATCATGAAATTACAAAATAGATAAAATCAAGAGTAAATTGATATTGGAAGAGTAGTTGGATAAAATACTTGCATAAGAATATAGGGGGACTTCTTTTGATATCCGTACAATTTGTGAGATCCGTAAATTCAGTTTAAACCACAAAAAAATAGTTGATAAATAAAATTTAATATTAAATAAAAATCTCTCCCTCTCTCTCTACTATCTCGACTTTTTTTTTGTCTCATCTCTCATATCGTCTCTCTCCTATTTTTCTCTCTCATCTCTCCATAACAAATACGTAAACACATAATTAAATATACACAATTAGTGAACACATTGTAAACACTTTCTTAAAAGTATTATTATAGTTTGTGAACACACTATGAACATATCATAAATCTAGATTTGATATAGCTTGTAAACATATGTGAACATCAACTACATCAATACAACTAAATCTATCACTTGTGAGCATCATGTGAACCTTGTAAATACATTATGAATACACTAGTAAAAATTGTCATAAACTTATATGTATTGTGTTCACTTTATGAGTTTATGTGCACAATTAAACGTCACTGTATGTTAGAGAGAGAGAGAGAGATATGATTTTTTTTTAATACTAACATTAATTATCTTAAATTGATGGTTTAGGATGGACCCTACGTAACGTATCTCACAAATTTTGTAGTTCTCAAATGATTAAGCCCCTAATAATATATGTGTACATTGGTGATGAAGTTTCGATGTTCTTCGACATATTTAGCAATCTTTAAAGATTGATCCTATTTGTCTCACTTACTACAGAAAAAAAAAACATAACAAACATATAAAGTCAATACAATATCATATAATTTAACAAAAATAAACAAAATAGCGAGACAAATCTACTGAGAGGAAAAGAGAGAGGTAAGTTGTTACGATAAAAAAGTGAAAAAGACAATAACCATTAGGTAATAAAACCCACTTATTCTTAAAGAAATGAAAATGAATAATTACTTAAAATAAAGAAAAAAAAATGAATAATTAACATAAATTATAATAAAAATTGTTAAAATTAAAAATAAAAAACGAATGGTTAATAACATAAAGGAGAGAAATAAATAATTAAATGAACATAGATTACAATAAATATGCAAATTTACTAAAAAAAACACTTACTTTTAATAATAATAAATACATTTAAATTGAAAAAAGAACTTAGTTGCAGAAAACAAGAGATCACCGTTGCATTGCATTGCATTGAATAGAATAGTACACCCGTGACTACACCAAATGAAATGTGTTATCCATTTGGATTGTTTGTTTGTTTCAGGAACTTACCTAGCAACTATTTTCACTTTTCTCATATACCAACTATCCATATTTTTTTTTTTATATTTTATCCCCTAAAATATATAAAGGCAACGAAATTTGTTTTAAATCTTCTTTAGGAAGATTTTTTTTTTTTATCTCAATTAATCAATGCGATAAAGATTAATTTTTTTTTAATTTAGCAAAGTTTCTATTTTAATCCATTTTGACCGCCTTATTTAGGGGTGCTCAATAAACCGACCAAACCAACCCGGAAAAAAATCAATCCAAGGTAACCCAACATATAATCGATACAAACACTACAAAAAAAACTACTTTTGCCGGAGGAAAAAGTCGCGGCAAAAGGCTCGAAAGTCGCCGGTAAAAGTTCAAAACCTTTTGCCGGCGAACTTTTCCGTCGGCAAAAGTTGTCGTGAAAAGTTGGCCGCTAAAAAGATTTTTACCGGCTAACAACATGGTCCGCCGGTAATGATACCTTCACCGACGAAAGATAGTCGTCGGTAAAAACTAAAGTTGTCGGCAAAAACTTCTCTCAAGTAATCGTATAAAATCTTTTTACCGACGACTAAATACTTTTGCCGGCATAGTTTTTTCCGTCGGGAAAAGTTTTCTTTGACTTTTTGGTCAAACATTTACCGGCCCAACAATCCGTTCACTACAAAAAAAAACAGAAATTTCCGACGGCCCGATCCGTCGGTAAACGCTAAAATCCGTCGGTAATCGGCGTCGGAAATTATCTCGTAGGAACTTGATTTACCGACGGATTACCAAAGGTATTTAGCGACGGATTACCGACGGTCAATATTACCGACGGATTAACGACGAATAAGTGACGACGACGTTTACCGACGGATAGTTATTTACCGACGGCTTAGCGACGACTTGATTTTACCGACGGATTACCGACGGCCATATTTTAGCGACGGATTAGCCGTCGGTAAATTTATTTAAATTAAATTATATTATTTAAACATACCGACGAATTACCCGTCGGCAATCCGTCAGTAATTGATATTTTAATTTTTAAAAAAATAATTAAAAATACCGAAAATCTGTATAAAAACCTGTTCAAAAACATTGGTAATTCCTATGCAAAAACCATTACAAAACACTATTGTCTTTAATGCAATATCATCTCAAAATATGTAATACAATATCTGCCTTTTCACACTGTGCCTGTGTTGGATTCATCTCTTCAGGAGGCAATGCATCCTACAAGAACACACAGAGCATCACAAGATTAAATGTTTTATCTGCCATGAGCTTCTAAGAGAACTAACGAATGTGAAAGCATCGCAGCCGACCCGATCAACCTACCTCTTCATCGATCATCTTCCACCTTGTGGACATGTCCATCACTGATTTCGAGCATATCGGACAACAAAACCTGTTTAAAATGCCGAAAAGTTTACCAAACTGTACCAACCAAGGACACGAGCGTTTCTCTATAACTAGAATTCTTACTTTTCTCGCTTTATCATCTCGTTATAACATTCACGATGCATCGTGTGCCCACATTTCATGACCACAATAACTTTCATTGACTCGAATAGATACTGTAAAACGTAGTTGTACCAATAAAGTTCCGCAAGTTTTTAGAAACGATAAACGATCGAGATAAGAGAAAAGGTGCAAACCTCGTAACTATGGGACAATGATGACCCATAGAGTTTTCGACACATAAATGGTTATCGCGTAAACCGACCGCATAGCAAGATCCTGGAATTCAACATTCAAAACGGGGGCTCGAAAGAGGGATACAAATCATAACATATATAGCGTAAATCATAATCGATGCATACCACATTTTTTGCAATGGAAAAAGTTCTCGGGGCCACCAACTCTGTTCACGTTAACGATGAACATCAAATAACGCAATGATCATTCTTTTTATAACGAACAAGATCAAATACAGTCGTTAGTTGACAAACCTGCAGATCCCACAATCGTCGCAATGAAACAAACCCTTTTCGATCTGCAACACGATGATTAGAAATTTTGGATCAGTAAATCGAAAAGGAAAACCCTTAAGGAACACAATACATAATTTTATACATCGTCATAGTAGAATTTGCAGATTTCGCAGAAGTATTCCCCCATGTTAACACCGCAGTTCGTGCAGGTACGACCAACCTGGAAAGCAAAGAAACAATTTAACTAAATAAAGGTCGTTTACTAACATCAAACCCGTAAGGTTTTCAGTTATCAAAATAGCAAGTGTCTCAGCGTTGGTAAGATTCTTAGTTAGCAAAATGGCAGGTAAGATTTCCGGTTACTAAAATAGCACAATAAGGTTGTTGGTAAAAAACCATTATTTGTGACGTGTCAGCGTCTCTGACCCAGTTAGAGAGAGACAATAACTGTTTTGTTAACAGTAATACGCAGTAAATGTTTAGTAAACGGTCCCTAAATAAGCGACCTTTGTATATCGAGTAAATGTAACATATCGATTGCTCTGTGTCGCAAACCGAACAAATAACATGCAACAAACATAATTTCTAGCTCAAAACTGTGTTCATTATCTTGAGAAAAGTTGAAAACTGGAAGTTGCAAGGTCTGGAACATACTTGCTTCACTTCAGTTCGAACAAGTTCATGGCGATCGAAGTGGTTCTTCATCATGTTCTGAACAGATCAACAGATCAAATCAAAACACGAAACATAAACGACACCGAATCGATTCAAATCTCGATAACCAGCACCTAATCACCCTAATTTACTCTTAATTAATATGAAAACCTGATGAAACAATCTACTGGCAAAGATCTACACAATCGAATTAATCAAGAAAACCAACAAAAAACCCATGAAAGCGAAGTAATCATACCGTAGCCTCGTTGTGACAATGACGACAATCGAATATCTCATTACAACAAGGAGCACGAATCATACATCTTCTTCTATAGTGCTTGCATCTAACAACAAGAAGATTCATATAAAAAGATTATAGATACAGACTTATATATATATGTGTGTGTGTGTGTAGAAAGCTATATATATATGAAGAAATTGAAGTAAAGAAATGAAAGTTTTACAGTAAGTGCAACAACTTATGGCCGATACTCTTATACTTGAGGACAAGTTAAAATGAAAACCCACTATAAAGTTGAACAAATAGAGTGAAACATGAAATGAAACAAGTTAACCTTCTGAAAATCAGCATCAAAACTTCTAAAACCCACAAGAAAACACTCGATTTCAGTTGGGTTTTTTTCAAAATAGACGAACACACAAATGAAATTAAACCCAAATCTAGAAGTGTGAATTATGAATTGTGAACATAACATATTCTTACTGTGAAGGGTATAACATAGTGTGAACTGTGAACCCAAATCTCGAAGTGTGAACTAACATAGTCTAACATAAACAAAATTAATAGTCTGAAATAACATATTGATACCTGTGGGGGTGAAGGGTGAATCAACCGGAAGTCTGGAACAGAAATCTGCTTGGCTGCTGCGTGAAGGAGAAATCGAAATAGATTAACATAACAGAACTCCAAAAGAAGCAATGGCTCTAAGGTAACCGATTCCCCTAAAAATAATCCTCAAAACCCTAATCCCCTGCCTCAAAAACAAAGATTACGAAGATCTTTGAGTGTCAGCGCTCTCTCCTAGATCATTGATTAAAATTTGAAGTGTGAACTGTGTGTGAAGAAAGAACAAAGAGGGGGCGGGAGAGAGGAGGGAATCGTGAAATAATTGGGGGGGGGGGGGGGGGGAAATTTGGGGGGAGTAAAATTTTAGAGGGAAAGGAAAAATTTTAGATAGGTTTTTATCAGTTTTGTTTAACTTATCGGGTAAAATTTTTGTCCATTAAAAAGACATCATATATGCAAAAATTTAATTTATCCAGTAAGCACTAAGCGTTTAAAGCCCGATAGATCTATTAAGACTCAACGAAACCCTTTAAAGCCCCTATAGATCCATTAAGGCCCAATAAAACCATTTAAAGCCCAATAGAACCATTTAAAACCCGATATATCCATTAAGACCCAATGAAAACATTTAAAGCCCCGATAGATCCATTAAGAACCAACAAAACCCTTTAGAGCCCGATAGATCCATTAAGGCCCAATAAAACCATTTAAAGCCCAATAGAACCCTTTAAAACCCGATAGATCCATTAAGGCCCAATTAAACCCTTTAATGCCCAATGAATCCCTTTAAAGCCCGATAGATCCATGCAATCCGAACTAACTCTTTAAAGCCTGGTAGATCCATTAAGGCCCAATGGAACCGTTGAAAGACCGATAGATCAATTAAGGTCCAATAAAACCTTTTAAAGCTCAATAGAACTATTTAAAGTCCGATAGATCAATTAAGGGCCAATGAAACCCTTTAAAGTTCAATAGAATCGTTGAAAACTCGATAGATCAATTAAGGCCCAATGAAACTAGGGGTGTGAAAAATCCGAATAGTCTGAAATCCGAACCCGAACCGAAAATAAGGTGTTTGTGCAAAACCCGAATACCCTAAAATCCAAAAATCCGAAAATTTGACTTTTGGGGGCTATTTCATTGGGCCTTTATGGGCTTTAACGACTCTTAATAAACTGTAATGGGTCTTGATGGATCGTATTAACTCAGTGACTGTTAATTAACCTCATTGGGTCTTTGGTGTGCTTCAATGACTCTTAATTAACTATATTGGGCCTTCATGGGTTGTAGTGGGTGGAAATAAACTATATTGGAACTTATTAAGTCCCGATATAACCTATTAAAACCCAACTGAACTGATTTAAGAACAACTAAATCGATTTAAGCCCAATTGAACCGATTTCTTGTCAAGTTTCTCCTTCTTAGCCTTCTTCCTCTGTTCCTCGACAAGTAAACCAAGTAATTTAAACATAAAATAAGAAAATCGAAAGATGAACTGATGAAAGAGAAAATTAAAAGATTGATGGAGTTACCTCTTACCAAGATTCAGTGGAGGTCTAAATCCTGGAGGACAATGGTGGTGGACAGTGGGATAGATCCATTAAGGCCCAATAAAACCCATTAAAGCTCAATTGAACCTTTTAAAGCCTGATAGATCCATTAAGGCTCAATAGAACCCTATAAAGCACGATAGATCCATTTAGGCTCAGTGGAACTCTTTAAAACCCAATAGAACCTTTTAAAGTCTGATAGATCCATTAAGACCCAATGAAACCCATTAAAGCCCAATAGAACCCTTTAAACCCCGACAAATCCATTAAGGCCTAATGAAACCCTTTAAATCCCGATAGATCCATTAAAGCCCAATGAAACCCATTAAGGCCCAATAGAACCCTTTAAAGTCCGATAGATCCATTAAGGCCCAATGAAACCCATTAAAGCCCAATTAAACCCTTTAAACCTCAATATGACACTCTATGACTTATTAAGGTACAATAACATATACACATGAATATATACATATATACAACACATATATACATCATTAAAACCAATCAAAGTCCAACTGGACCGATTTAAGTTCAACTGAACCGATTTAAGCCCAACAGAACTGATTTAAGCCTAATTGAACTGATTTAAGATCAATATAACCCATCAAATCCCAATTGAACCCATCAAAGCCCATTATGATCGTTGTTGACTTATTAAGGCCCAAACATACAAGTGATGACTTATTATGTGTTTAATGGAGGTCTATATATTGTATGCCAAAGAGGCCTGAAGTCAAAGGACCAATTCTTATCAATCTATCCCCGTCTTAACCAAGTTTTGCGTTAGCCTCTTGGTTCAGTCGAGATCTGTTTCAGTCGACACCCCCGGTTTGGTATAAAAAAGTACTATATGTACATTACCCTTTCCTACCTATATACATTTTAATATTTAATATTTATATAAGTTTTAACTTAATTAATTTATGTGCGTACAAATGTGCATTTATTAGTTATGTACCTATCGATTAATATTTCACTTTTAAGTTCAAGTTAGGTATTTTAGATTTAAAAATAAATACATAATTTATTTTAGTTTTTAGTGATGGAGTATTTTGTTTTTTTTGTAATGGGTTGTAGTTACATATTGGGTTACATTGGGCAGTAATGGGTTGTATGGGTCATGTCGATCGTATTGGGTTCTATTTGGTTGTAACGGGTTATATATGACGTATTGGGTTATAATGAGTCTAATAATGACGTATTGGTTTACATTGGGTTGTAATGGGTCGTATGGGGTCACGTTGATCGTATTGGGTTCTATTGGATTGTAACAGGTCGTATTGGGTTGTAAGGGGCCTTATTAAGTCATATTGGTTGTATTGGGTTTTATTGGATTGTAATGGGTCTTATTGGTAATATATCATATTGCGTTATGTTGGCTGTAATGGGTTGTATAGTCACATAGTGGGTTACATTAGGTTATAATGGTTTGTATGGGGTTGTGTTTGTTGTATCGGGTTCTATTCAGTTGTAACAGGTCACATATTGACGTATTGGGTTACATTTGGTTATAATGGGCCGTATTAGATTGTAATGGGTCTTATAATGACATATTGGTTTATATTGGGTTATTCGTATTGGATTATATTGTTTTGTAATGGGTCTGTATTGGTAGTCATGTATCTTGTTCGATTATGTTGGTTGTAATAGGTCATTGGGTTGTATAGTGACATATTGGGTTACATAGGGCTATAATAGGTCATATGGGGTCATGTTGGTCATATTGGGTCCTTTTGGGCTGTAATGGGTCGTATATTGACGGATTGGGTTATATTGAGTTACAATGGGTTATATTGGATCATGTTGGTCGTATTGGTTGTAGTGGGGTGTTATGAGGTGGTAATGTGTTGAATTCCGTATGTTGGTTATAGAATTTAGAGATATTTGGTTATTACGGGTCGTATTGGGTTGTAAAAGGTCTTACTGGTTGGTAATATGTCGTATTCGGTTATATTGGTTGTAGTGGGTAGTAATGTTTCGTATTGAGTCGTTATGGGTAGTATTGTGTCATAAAGGATCTAGTGGGATTGTAATGGGTCATATTGTGTTGTTGAGTCTTATTAGGTTATATTATGTGATATAAATAAAATTCAAAATGTGTTTTTGTCGACGAATTTGGGAAGTTAAGTGGCATGATTGCAAGTATTTTTTTTTTTTGAAATAAAAGTAAGATACATTGTCCACGACTTAGGAATAATTAGTAAAATTATCGTTAAAAATTAAAAAAATAATTAAACAAGTAAAATACTTTTGCCGGCGGCTTTGGGAAGTCTCGTTGACAAAAAATGTAAATATAAAAATTATTAATGAAATTAAAATATTTTTGCCGGCGACTTTAGGATGTCCGTCGGCAAAAGTGTATGTAAAAATTATTATTAATGAAATTAAAACACTTTTGCCGGCAATTTGGTGAAGTTCGCCGGTAAAAATGTCATTAAAAAATAATTAAAATATAAAAAATACTTTTGCCGGCGAGTTTGGGAAGTCCGTCGGCAAAAGTTTAAGTGAAAAAAATATTAAAAATTATAATTAAATAACTTTTACCGGGAGTTTGAGAAATTCGTCGGCATAAGTAACTTTACCGACGACTTGTACGAAATTCGTCGGCAAAAGCGTATCTTTGCCGGTGGCATTTTCCGTCGGCAAAAAGTTAAAATTTTACCGGAGCCTTTCGTCTAAGTCGTCGGTAAAAGTAACTTTTACCGACGGACTTCCCAAATTCGTCGGCAAAAGCGCATCTTTGCCGGTGGCATTTTCCGTCGGCAAAAAGTTAAACTTTTACCGAAGGCTTTCGTCTAAGTTGTCGGTAAAAGTAACTTTTACCGACGAACTTCCCAAACCCCCCGGTAAAAGTGCAGTTTCTTGTAGTGAAAATTAGGACAATCCGAAGCTATTAGGTTGATATTGGGTTAAGCTCAAAGTAACCCGACCAACCCGATAAACGTTTTAGTGACTTCTTTAAAATTATTTATATTTCCCTTTAATATGTATTGGTTACCAAAAACAACTCGTCAATAACAAGAAATAGAACTCATAAGAGGACATTATTGGAAAGTTATATGTAATATCTAAATATTTGATAAACTCGTATATTCTTTTGAATGATGAATCGTATTTCAAATAAAAATTTCCTTATTTTTATGTTTTCAATATTGCTTTTACTTTGCTTAAACACAACCCAACTGATCCGACCAAACCGATCAACCCGAACGGGTTGGGTTGGGTTGGGTTGCACTTTTGTTTGGGTTGGGTTAGGTTGAAAATTCTCAAACCGTCAACATTGGGTTGGGTTGTTGAAACGCCTTCAACCCGATCAACCCAACTCGTGAGCACCCCTAGCCTTACTGATCATGTAACATTTGATAATGTGGATGTCAAGTTATCGTCTATGCTTAATTATTTCAGAACTCTATAATATGTGAGATCCATGAGATCTATCCTAAGTCACTAATTTAAGATAATTAATGCTTTTAGTTAATTATTTATTAAATAAAAATTAAATGCATTTTAAGAAAATTCCATACTTGTTTCTCTCTCTTTCACTCCTATACTCGTATTAACATATACATCGTGCACACAAAGTAAACACAATGTAAATATCTTAAATAATTTTTTTACTAATGCTCACAAGGTTCACATTGTGTTCACAATTAGTATGTCTAAATGTAGTTTATGTTCACAATATGTTCATAAACTAATATCAAATCTCGTAGATTCAAAGTGTATTCACAAACTATAGTAGTATTTCTAAGAAAGGGTTCACAATGTGCTCACCTTTATGTGTGTGTACGACCCACGAGTATATCTTAAATAATTTTTTTACTAATGCTCACAAGGTTCACATTGTGTTCACAATTAGTATGTCTAAATGTAGTTTATGTTCACAATATGTTCATAAACTAATATCAAATCTCGTAGATTCAAAGTGTATTCACAAACTATAGTAGTATTTCTAAGAAAGGGTTCACAATGTGCTCACCTTTATGTGTGTGTACGACCCACGAGTATGCTATGGAGAGATGAGAAAAAAAAATATGAGAGAGAAAAGTTGAGATGGGAGAAAAAAAATAAGAGAGAGGAGAGAGATGAAGAGGTTTTAACTTATATTAGATTTTTTAAGCCTACTTGGGTATTGAGTATTTATTTGTAAGAACTGAATTTTTTGCACTCGATAGTTTCAAACTGATTTTTTGTGTTTTAAATTGGATTCTATGGATCTCACAAATTAGCAAAGAAATGGAGGGAAAAAAGGGAGGGAAAAGAAAATATAGGAAATGGAAGGAAAATAAAGGGAGAGAAAAGAAAGGAAAAGGAAACATTTTTTTTTGTGTATTCTTAAAAAGAAAGGAAAATTAATGAAAAGAAAAGAAAGAAAATAATTTTTCATGTTTTTGAACAAGAGGAAAGGAAATGAATGATATCATTTTTACAAATATACTATTTAAAAGAGGTGGGTTAAATATTGGAAGTTTGAAGGATGCCAATTAGGGGTTACTTGGTAAGTGGTGGTGGAGGTTTTATATCGAGAGTGAGTCATTGTGGGTAAAAGTGATTAGGAGCCTTTACGGGAGGGATGGGGGATTGGTAGAGGAACCACTAAGGAGATTGGGCGGGAATACGGTTTGGAGTAATATCTTAAAAGTGAGGAAGGAGTTGAACAAAGAGGGAGTACCTTTTTTGGGATCATTTGGTAAAAAAATTTGGGATGGGTAAATGATGAGTTTCATCAGCTTTACTGTCTAGAAACTTCCAAAAATGTGACGGTTTTAGAGAGAGGGGAGTGGAGAGCTGAGGAGTGGGTATGGAGGTGGGGATGGAGGAGGGAACCAAGGGGAAGGGAATTAGGAGAGTTGGAAAATGTGGGCATCTTAATCCGAAGTGTCATACCAAAAAGGGAGGTTAAGGACCGAGTATCATGGAGCTTAGATGAGAATAGAGGGTTCACAGTTACGAAATTAAGGCATATTCTTGAAGAAAGAAGAGCTAGGGAAGGGCCGTTTGGAGAGGTTACTATCTGGAAAAAGGTTACTCCAAAAAAATTGGCATTTTTGTGTGGAGAGCGAGGTTAGGGAGAATTCCTACGCGGTCGGTTCTAGATAGTATGGGAATAGAGTTAGAGGCTACGTTATGTCCGAGGTGTGGAAATGATGTAGAAACGGTAGATCATGCTCTTATTACATGCGAAAACGTGATAAATTTGTGGCAATCAATTGGGAGATGGTGGAATCTTAACTTAGACTCGATGGTTTCCCTTAGTGATTTGTTTAGAGTAGTTGGGCAAATGGGGGATAACCCGAAAGGTGTACGGAGATGGGAAGCGGTTGCTTGGTGCATTCTTTATGTCATTTGGGCCCATAGTAAGAAATTGATTTTCGAAAAAAGAACGAGGCAAGATATTGGACAAATTTTTCGAGATTGAAATATAGATGTTCGATTGGATAACAAGGAGGGATGGGGAGTTGGCAATCGATGGGGCAAGTTGGTTGTCGAATCCCGGAATAAGGTAGGGCGGCTAGTCCAGAAGCGAATGTTCATGGCTTAAGCCGGAGAGGTCGTAGAAATGTGATTGGCATCGTTGGGGCTGCAGGAAAGTGGCGGTATCAAGGCTACTGCTATTCTTCGGCGTGCAGGGAGCATAGTAGGGGTTGCATCTTCCGTTTGCCTCTTGCAAACGATCCTCCATTAATACATCTGATCTCGTTTGAGTGCTCTTCGACTGAATTTTTTTTTATGGACTGTGCCAAAGTTCGGCTACTGTACTGTGGTTATGAGGCTTATGCCTGTTTGTGGTAATAAAGATATCCTTATTTGCTGCTCAAAAAAAAAAATATATATATATATATATACTCTTTAAAAATATATTCTTTAAAGTAAAATATTGAGTAATTTCGTAATTTTAATAATCTTTTTAAATGGTTTTAATTTATTTTCCTTCATTTCCTTCTGTTTCCTCCCATTTTTAGGAGGAAATTTTGGAAGGAAACTTATAATTATTTTTTTTTTCTTTTGAAAAATGTTCAAGAATACGAGTTGTTTACTTTCCTCTCATTCATTCCCTTTCCTCCATAAAAAAGATTTCGAGAACACAACGTAAAAGGATCCTCTTTGTTATAAACATTTCATAGACGAATATCCACATCATAAAATATTATAAAATCAATATTTTACTACTCAAAATTGATATAAATACTTATAAAATTTTGTTGCATTGATTGAGAGGGAAAATATTATTTGTTTCATTAAGTAAAAACTAAACCAAATTTTACTACATTACTTGTTATATTTATTGAAGTATTTCCATTCATTTATTTATTTACAACTATCCCATATTTCGTATTTATTTGTAATTAAATATTTTCATTCCTTGATTTTAATTAATTGTCGTCGAGATCCACTTTGCTAATTAAGAAATTCTATGTCGATGCACCACCACCCAGATGTCACAATCACATTACGTGTATACCCACCTTCCTAACATATCTATTTAGCAGTACATGAATTATGACGATTTAATGTAAATATTTTCTATGAAACCCCCAGACATGATATGAAGATCATGATAAATCAAGAGATTTTTTTCTCTTTATTACTAGGAATTATCGAAATTAGCAATTTCTAACAATCGCTTGAAATTTAAACAAAAAACACTTAGTTAGCAGCTTAATCAGACTCACAGCTGTTTGGTAGTAGCTTAATGATATAGAAAGTGGCTTATTCAGTAAGATTTTAAGGGGGAGCTTTATGCAGAAAGCCAAGTTTTTTCCAAACCAGTCTCTCCCATTAAAAAACACGTTCATTCCATCTATGAAAAAATTTCTCAAATAAAAACCTTCTAAATCTATACAGACAGATTAATCCATACAGACAACTTTATCTATACAGAACTTAATGAAAAAACAACCAAACAGCCCCTTAGTAGTAAAGCAAATTAGCCTTTAAACTTATCATGCAAAAAGAAAAACATCCCCTTAAATTGCAGTGTTAAAATCATAATTTTCAAATAGAATTGACGCTACACTTGGTACAACTTTCTTTCAAATTTAGTCAAGTTCTAAGAACAGAAAACGAGTTAATACCTTTTTAACCATCTCACTTTTTCTTATTTAAAAAAATAAGCACACACACACACACACAACTTACAAGGATAAATTTTACAGGAACTGACATGTACGGATACCACAATTAGATTCGGACTTGACAATTTAGTTCTTGCAAATTAAAACATTTCTAATTCTCACATAAACCATCATTAACATACAATTTAGCATGATTTAAAACGATAGTTCAAAAGATTAATCACACAACTAGAGATTGATCACAAAATAAATCCGGAACCTAGGATGATCAAGCCAACTTTTATGAATTCGTTTTTAAAAAAAATACCGGCCTGAAAAAACCCAATCAAACCCTCTCAACCACAAGGCCCAGACTTTTTTTCAGTTTACTGATAATGGGTTCAAAAGGCCCAGGGTAATCACCCTCTAGAGTTTTAAAGGGTGTCGAAAAATCACAAAAAATGTCATCTATTTGCAGAAAATTCACAACAAAGGATCATAAAAAAGATGGCAAGAGCCTAACAGTTTCAACAGAAACAATGTGTTACAAGTCCAAGTATATGCACCTCCGGGGGCACAAAGGCAGCAGCATCTGATACCAGCCCAAAAGAATCATGTCACCAAGTGTGTCAAAACTTCTTGTTTTCTTTGCCATGAACACAAGAACAAAACAAACATAAAGTAAAAGCAAAACAGCAGTAAAATGAGTTATTCATTTGATCTATCTGTTCTCGTTATTCTTGTTTGATACTGGAGAGAGCAGAGCGGGTGAACAGGAATGCCGTTGATTTTTATGATTTTCATTTTCGCAATCATGGAAGTGTAGCTCTCACTTCTTTCCTGTCTGTTCCAAAAGACTGCAAGACACGATTAACAAGTTCGATTAGGGAACAGCAATTCAAAGGGATTTGTTGCCTAAGTAACATGTTATGATATGGGTCCTGCTGAATTGTCCCCACAGAACGGGGATGAAGTTTCCATAATAAGGTCACAGGTTCAAATCACCCCCCCCCCAACTCTGCCGTAGGAGACTGATTTACCTCCTAATGATGGTCGTAGGATGCTACGGTAGAGCAGCTCAACAAACATCCTACCCTCCCCTGACCCCACCCCATCCCCTGGGGGGATATACCGGGGTGGTTTGGTTTGGTTTGTTAGGATATGGTGTGCCCAAAATTGTTAGATAGGTGGGGGCATGCCCGAAGGAGCAATGCACCCCTAAGATAAAGAGGGGGGTGGGGTGGGGGGGAGGAATACGCCACCCTCTGGAGCGCACACATAACACTGGTCCCTGGCCATCATGGGGAAGGAAAATCACTGCAAATCAGCAGGTGGTGGTGGTGCACAGGTTTGAAGCTGCCACCCAAAGTGGCAAACAGTCTGAGAGGGAGCAACAAATAACAAACACTGAACAGAAATTGGGTACAAAAGTGCAACAAGCCATGTGGCCAATGATGAACCCACAAAAAGAATATTCAGGATTCTTAGAGAACAAGAACATGAATAAGGTTACATATTGGATGTAAAGAATGATGGGCAGGTGACTTTTAATACTTGTAATTCACAGGAGATATACTCTCCCTTTCTACGCCAACCTTTATCTTAGACTAGAGCTAAATCTTACACCGGAGACAGATCAAAAGGAGAACTTCCATTTTGCAAACCAGCAAAGAAGCACATTCTATATCTCTATCTATGCAATCCGTGTGCAAAAATAATACGCAAGGTTGCAAGAGAGATCTGAGGTGATGGTATTTAATTGTGTTGTGCATAAGCATTGGATAAAATTCTTCCGGTCCACCATAGTTGTGAAAAGCACGCCTGAGGTGTGCCTAGGCGCATATGGCGCAAGTCCATGGGCTTTTTGCATGTTGAGGCGAGGCATGTGTATGAGGCGCACCAAGGCGCTGCGCCTTGGCTGAGGCACTGTATGGGCCTAGGCGGGCCTTGTGATTTGTGAAGGTTACCTTAATTTTAAATAACTTTCTTGTCTACAAAAAAGGAGTTATTAAGCAAGTCAAACCCTTATATTAATTATGTGTTATAATCTCCTAGACTTCTACAAAGAAGAGTTATTAGATAAGTCTATTCAATTCTCATCTCCTACAAAAAAGAGTTATTAGATAAGTCTAATATTAAACAAGCGACAAGTCTATTCAATTCTCATATGCTAGAACTTCGAAGCTCCCTATAAATGTGTCCCATACCTTATACTTCTCCCTCACAGCTTTAAACCCAAAACTTCTTCCTCACGGCCTTAAACCTCTCTTTCTTCTGGTTGTTGCATTGGAGGCTTGTACTTTTACTTGAAATTGAACCATGTTTTATATAATGGCATTTGAGTTGATATTACTACTTTTTATATAATGGTATTTGAGTTGTGTATTACTATGTGTGTATGTGTGTGTGTGTGTGTATATATTTATTTGTAAGATGCGCCTCGCATTCCTGAGGCCCGTGCTTCACGCCTGCGCCTCGCGCCTAGGTCCAAGACCCCTTTGCGCCTAAGTAAGCCTTGAGCCTTTAACAACTCTACGGTCCACAAAATTTTGGATGCCAAGAAATCCATGCTGAAGAAAATATGTCTATTGGATTATTTTGGAAACCAGCAAGATTGAGGGAGAAGCAAGAGGTAAAATCAAGGGGGGAACGCCAAGGAAATATCCAAAGATGATAAAGTTATACAACTTCATAGTAATAGCACGATTTTAAGGCAGCAGAACAAGATACTAGAGGTAAACTCCTCTCACCAATTTGTAAACTTGGAATCTAATGAAATTTTCTAAGGTCAGGTTTTCTTCTTTTTAATTTTTAAACAAGGTGTCGGTGGTTAACAAATGAGCTGGGCACTCATAGGCAAGGTTTAAAAAAACGGAAACGAGCCTCGAGGCGTTTTTTGAATTGGTACTCGAGGCGTAAGCCTCAAAAAAATAAAACAAAAAAATCATAAATTCACAACACTTAAGAAAAAGACATAATTTTATATATCCATACAAAAATATCCAAACCATAGAATCCATAATTCAATAATACTACTAATTATAAGAAAAAAAAACTTTAAAGAAAAACAGTAAAGAAAAACTTTAAACATATTCAATGTACAACAGTAACATACAAACAGTATGTAATAAAAAAAACTCAGTATATTCACTTAACGTTGAGTGTTCAGTACGCTGTGTACTTGTTAAAAAAAAATAAAGACACGGCAGTTCCAGTGAGTGTGACCAGTGGGAAAGAGCTTTGAATGCAAAGAGGAGAAGTTGTTGCTTGTTGGAAACGTAGAGAAAATATGTAGAAGACAACTTTTGGTCTTCTTATTAATAAGTTAAGTGTTAGGCTGTAAAAGTGGACTGTGGTAACTTTCCAGGCTGTAAAAGTAAGTTGTAAATAGGCTTTTTCAGGTTGTGGTTTACAGCTGTAAACTTAATTCAGGAAAATTTAGTAATCTTAGAGGCGTACGCCTCATTGCCTCACTACCGCCTCATGGTAACAAGGCGTAAGCCTCGCATCTGGGCAGAGAGGCGGCGCCTCGGGGGCGTTTTTACACCGCCTCGCCTCGAGGGCGCGCCTCGAACGCTTTTTTAAACCATGCTCATAGGCATACTTCCAGGACTAGTTATTGTATATGTTAATTGCAGCAAAAATAGCAAGGGTAAACTTTGTTAAATAAAACAATCAACAAAGGATAAATAAGAAAATACCTCGACCCCAAATCCTTTACGGTAAACATTGGTGAAGAGCTCAGGATCATCTGGCATTGGGCTTTCCTGTAGTTTTAGAGAAAGAAAAAAGCAAGAACGATTGCCCATCAACGGTTGTACATTAAACCAAGGAGTGAAAAGAATATAGTTCAAGAAATGCTTAATATCCATTATTTGAGCTGCTATTCAAACCCTGCAAAAGATGGTTAATTTTTTTATTTTTTTTTTGCTAGGCTTGTTACCTTTGCCTTGGCAATGGCTTCATCAACTTCTTTTCTGGCTAGTTTCTCTATATCCTGAAAAGGATATCAAAAGCAGAAAAACACATTAGATTGCAGTCAACTGCTTGACAAATAATCCATAAATCCTCCAATTAAAACAGAGGAGAAGTAACATGGAAGAACAAACAATATAAAATACTCAGGTTCTGAAGATCTGATGTAAATCTAAATGCAGAGCAGCTCAAGGGCGCATTGCTATTCATTTAGGCAATATAATATTCAACATTTCATTTTGTTTTATGTGGTGTGAAGATAAGATGTGATTGTGGGCCCATTTACTTGGTGCGAGGAGAATTGAGATAGGACCTAGAATGGAGATTAACAAGAGAAGGTAAATGGGATAAACAAATATATTTATGAATACGAGCATCACCTTCAGCTCTTTTTCAGTAGCCAGATCATGAGCCAGTATCAACTTCCTTATTCTTTCAATGGGATCACGTTCCTAGAAGTGGGAAACTAGACATCAGTAACATGGGGTGAATAAAATGATGCTTTGACAGATATTTAACAGATGAACCAACCTGTCTGACACCACTAATCTCATCACGTGTACGGTAGGTGCTACCAGGATCAGACATAGAGTGACCATGGTACCTGTAGGTGTCCATTTCCAGAATCTGAAAGAAAAAATCAAGATGAAACAGTTAGCCACGTGATTATTAGTTCCAAGTTCCAACTTAAAAACAAGCGCTTGTAAGAAACATTTTGTGATGTTTGTCATGATTGTATTGCACCGAGTGGGAGGAGTCTGTAATATTTTTATGCAAAACCAATTCCCCAACCAAATAAAAGCTTCTTAGTTGTACATTTCATCTAAAGGAACTTCCTTGGTAGTAAATTTATATAAAGAAAAAAAAAGACCAACCAACCCTACTGAAACACTTTTTAAGGTTAGAACAGGAGATACAACAGAGCAGCCATGCTGGCCGGCTGGCCCGAGTTAGGATTTAGATAAATGATGCTTCTGCATGTATTTTAGACTCTATAGAAGTCATACTAAGCCATTTGATACAGATTAGAAGAATAAAGAGGAGAGGGACCAGGAAGTTCAGTAAATGAGGCAGTTTCCCACAGAGGGTATATAACACTTGACAAGAACCTCCATATAAACTAAGGTAGTGCTCAGATCATATCATGAATCTCAGACAAGCTTTTCAAAGCATATAACTCCATGACTATTTACACTGGATCCAAATAAAAATATTAACAAGGAAAGAAAGAAAAAACTGAGAAAAGAAAAGCAATATGATCCTAGATAACCAGGGCAAGAAACACACTACAGGAACAGCTATGACCACAAAGAATGAGATGCAGTTTCTAACATGAGGATATCTTGACATGAAAAGCAGACATAAAATCTGACTACTCACAATAGGTCCATTCTTTAAAGCATGTTCCTTTGCAAATTTGCAAGCTTGTTTGACAGCAAATGCATCCATACCATCTACCTGCACAAGGATATGAATTACAATCATCAGCAATAAGTATAGAGCCAAATTGAACACATGAAAGACTTGATAATCGAATCTTGATATTTATCCTTGCAAATAAGAAAATTGTGGCTTTCATTTTAATGCACTAGTGTTGGGTCTGACATTGGATACCAAGTTTTCTTTTTGGAAATGGGTGATCCAACCCATGGTAAGTTACAACTGTAGGCTTCGCACAGATGGATGGTACATGTCTACAAGAAATACAGGCCAACTACATCTTTCCTCCCCTTAAATAACATATAGAGCATCAGGCCATCAGCAAAATGAAACAACATATTTCAAAATTTTCACACGGATGGATCACATACAAAAACATATAAGCATTACTCCATCCAAATGACATTTCTAGGGCATGCTTCTTTGGGAGATATCCAGTCCACTAGTTTGCAAATATATGATTAAGTTTGAAATGAAAACCTCCTTAAAACAAACTGGAAAATACAACTAAATGGACAAGAAACTTCTGAAGTTGTGTCAAGGGGCCTTGCTGCAAATTTCATGGCAAGAAGATGGTACTACATATAAACACTTCGTGCAAAACAGTAAGTAGTTGAAGGCGTTAGTATGTCTCGGCTACAGGCTACTTTTTTTTGGGTAACCGTTTACGGCTACGGGATACCTTTTGTTATTTCATCTTTGAAAAACACAGTCATCTCAAAACCTTAGCTACCAAGAGCAAGTCCATGCAGAATTTCCAAAATCAATTCTAAAACATCATCAAATGATCAAATGTGTTGATGAGATAGCATGTAGAGTTACAGCACTTCTAACGAGAGATGCGAGAAGCAAAAGTAATAGAGTCAAACTAACCACCAAGTATTCTTAAGAGAACTATTGTACGAGCCATGGTGCGTTAAATACTTAATGGAACGTTTTATTTCACCAACTCCACTTTTACCTTGCTTCTTGGCAAAGAAGATAATATGCAACCCCCAACACTTTTCTGTAAAAAGGCTATAAAAACTAAAGGACACGAAAAGCAGAATATTATCACCTAAACCTAGCATTCAAAATATTCCTGAGAATATAGTCACTAAAAACAGAAAGATAATGGTACTTCCAACCAGAAAAATAGTACACCTTAACATCTATAGGGAGAGTAAAGACAATTCTTTTGAACAGATTTACAATTGATTATATCATTTTACAAGTTAACAAAATGATTTTATAAAATGTTTAAACAAAAGAAGGTAATTTAGTAACATATAATTTAATCTAAGGGTCAGATCTGAAATACTTTTATGAGACAAAGAAAATTGTAAAGCGATTTTTTTTTGAGAGATGGATGGAATGGTGATAATAATATTTAACCCCATCACAATATAAGGACCAAGCTCACCTTCAATCCTATGGAATGGTGATAATAATATTTAACCCCATCACAATATAAGGACCAAGCTCACCTTCAATCCTGGAACATAATCTCCTCGCTTGTAATAGGAAGGACTCTTTGCAGCTCTCCATTCAGCTGTACCCATACCATCTGCACGCGAATCCAAGAAATCTCAGTTGCATATAATGTGTGAGCATGTGTGTCCGCAAGCTCAAGAAACAACCAAAATATGAACACTGATTTACTTTTCTATTCCAAGTCAATCAATAGATACAGACAACCTCGCATGATTGATTTATAAATACCACTCCCTGTTACCCTGTATTTTTGAAACAGGCTTCATTGACCACTTGCAAGATTTTATGTTCTGTACTCAATTAACTAAAAACTATGAATTTCCAACCCAGAAACTCTTTGAAAAGGTATAAATAAAAGAATGGGGCCTTACCACCTGGAACTCGTTCAATTATGTCTTTGAAAGTACACACACACATTTCTCTAGTTTCTCTAAATTTGATTTGCTAATTAGTATCATGTCAATTCATGCCCCTAGAGCTAGAGCTTGAAGTTCAAGTTAAACCTCAATGTATATGGTTCAAAAAACCAAGAACACAATGTAGACGGATAGCTTACTATAATATAAGTCTATAACCAAATAAAGTGGTACTACCAACATATAAATATAAAAAAATCTTCTGCCAAACAAATCAGACTTAAAAAAACCTGAATAACATTAGGTGCGTGTTCAGAAGAGCTGAATGCCAAAATAATTAAACACTTCTATACTCCAGGCCAACCAACTGATCCAATAATATATCTCACACTAAGTACATATGCACATGTTTGATATCTCCATTAACTAGCTATGCTATGAGGATCACTTCGTAAATCTCTAGATGACGTTTATGAGTGTTTTGACTAATTTCAATTCCAAAACTTGAATAACAAATCAGCATACACTCAAGTCACCAAGTTTATTGATACGTTCCTATAATCAAACAGAAAACACAATCAATCATATTTTTTTTTGAGAGATAAAAAGTCTTACAGTGATTGTTCTCGCATACCAAAATGGCAGGCAAGTCCCATAGTGCAGCCATATTAAGCGCTTCAAAAAGCTGTCCTTGATTCGCAGCACCATCACCATACATGGCAAAAGTGACATGATCTTCCTTCCTATACTTCTGAGCAAACGCCAATCCACACCCTAACGGAACCTGAGCTCCAACAATCCCATGGCCTCCAAAGAAACAAGCATCTTTCTTATAAAAATGCATCGAACCTCCTTTCCCCCTGGAGCAACCCGCTTGTCGACCCATAAGCTCAGAAAAACTCTCCAACAGCGTCCCACCGCGCCCTAGAAAGATACAATGATCTCGATAGGCGGTAATAATACAGTCCTTCTTCGTAATCGCAGCCTCCATCCCTATGCTCACAGCCTCTTGTCCATCATACAGATGACAAAACCCTCGAATTAACTTCGATTTGTAGAGCGAGTCGGCGGCTATCTCCATACGGCGCATAAGTGCCATATCGGTGAAGAAATTCATGAGTTCTTTAGGAGTAGTATCAACAGATCGAGACGGCGGTTCGCAGTTGTGACCGGTGAAAGGGACGCTTGTTTCGATAGTGATGGTGGTTGAGTCATCGGTGGAGAAAGGACGGCGATTGAGAAAGGAGGAGGAGGAGGATGCGGTGGAGAGAGGCTTGAGAAGATTGGAACTCCGGCGAGCCAAAGCCATAATCGTCGGCGGCTTAATGGCCGATCGATAGATCGAAACGGTAGGTTTGGTGAAGGGGTGGGGTGGGTGGATGCTGGAGAAGGGAAGAGAAGAGAAGAGGCGAAAGACAGAATAAATGAATATAAAGTAAATCAGAGTGGGAATGAAATGAGTTTTATAAAGTGGGATTTATATTACATTACAAAAAAATTTAAAATTAATTAATTATTGGTAGGGACCCACTCCTGGTCAATTGCGAACCACTTCAATTCCGAAATTTGTTGGCAAATATTCTACCAATCCATTTTGGTTTAACTTTTTTAATTCAGTAAATTACGTTTTCTTAGTTTGTGGTTTTTTTGGTTTCCTATGTTTTTCGTTTATATGTTTTAAAAACTACAGTAGTGTAGTTTCTATGATTTATAAAGCCGTTCAAAATTATTTCTGTAACACAGTAAAAACAATTGGCACAAATGGCTATATTACATTAAGGATTGTATCTCCTAGCCAAATCTCTCCAAGTTTTGCAAATTTAGCCTTAGGTCCGCAATTAGGGACCTATAGGTCCGCAACCTGACAGCTAAAAGTCAAAAAAGTCGCGGATTACGGCATGTCCGCAATGGGTCGGGTCACCCAGGTCTGCAATCCGTAATATCCCGACACATGTCATCTCCATAACAAACATTAATACAAGTCCACAATCAGACATAAGTCCTCAATTGCGGACCTAGGATCAAATCTGCAAATACGGGAGAGACATAACTAGGAAGTGAAATTGGAGGTGTAATATGGCTATTTGTGCCAATTTCCCTAAAAACAATTGTTAAATGATAGATATTATAGACTTTTTTTTTACTTTTTTAATCTATTTTCCAATATTACTTTTGTGAATTAGTGTTAGAATTTTTTTTTGGTAAATGTGGATTTTCGAGTCTGTTTATGCACACCAACTAATGCCTCAAGTGACGGGCAATGGCTTGGAGTCATCACAGATGAATCTCCATGGTCACAAGGGTTTTGGCAACGCCTGGATTCAAACTCGAGAACGACCTTGAGATCGGATGTCCATCAAGTCCATGGCTAGCATGCCTTTTAGTTGCAGAATAGGTCAGTCCACAGATATCTGAACCCCAGTCACACAATTCACGACTTTTGTATGTTATGGAGAGGTTGGTTGTGCATTAGTGCTCAATACATTTTGAAGGTGTCCCTTCGGTACTAGCCAGGCTAGTTCTTTTCGCAGGGCTATACACTCGTCCGTTGTATGTCCATGATCGCTATGAAAGTCTGTTAGTCCAAGAGTCAAGCAATTAAACCAATTAAGAACACAATATAGAGAGAGTTTATAGAGAGAGAAAGCGTATGTCATATATCTCACTTAATCACATATTACACTTACTAAAATGCTTACCCCACGCTTACAACAAAGACAAAGAACAACAAGTTTATATATAGGTCAAACAAGCCTTGATCTCATATAAAGCAAAGCTTAGAAAAAGTCAAACTTTACATTACAAACGATCTAAACACAAATACACTAACAATCTCCCCCTTTTAGATCAGTTTGTAAGTCTCCTGACGCGATTGTCTCTGATTCCCAACAATGTTTCAAACCTTCTTATGCCTCTTCTAAAATCAATTCTGTCATAAAGAGCCTCAAGAATCCTCTGCATCACCAACTTCACTCTTCTGGGTAAGTGTTCAACACCCTGCATTCTATGTCTTTCAGTTTCTTTGTATCTTTCATCGAATTGTAGTCTGATCACCTTGAGTGTTCCATCAGAGAACTTTGCAATCTCAGAAACTCTGAAGAACCTCTTCTCCTTCTCTCCATTCTTGTAGACTACACCCAATTCTGGTTCTTCCAAGACAGTGAACAAAGGATAATCATCAATGTCAGATAGAGTCAAATTTGGCTTTGTCATGTTGACTCTCCTATGAGTACTAGTAGTCTCTATACCCAACTGAAAGTCATAACAGTAGGTAAAGTAGATGTGTCTTCTCATAAACCTTTTGATGGCTTCCAAAGCAAACAATATGCTTTCTCCCCTTATGGCTATTGATCTGAACAAATGATATATGTACTCAAGATCTTCAACATTTAGATGGTTGAATTTTGCTTCTGTAAAATGACATTCACTCAGATCTCTTCTTTGAACATAGAACTCAGGATACCAAATTGTCATGAACTTCTTCAACCTTACTTCTTTCACTGTCAGAATGCCAGATTTGTTCTTTACAGCTTTTTCAGTCTGTCTTAACCAGTTTATCATGTTAGCATACTCCTCCTGATATTCTTTTGGCTGATTATAAACACCCAACACCTTGTATTTATCCATAGGTCTGATCCTGTGAACAAATGTTCTCTTCATCTACTCTTCTAGAAAAGGAACTCTAAGAGCATGTCTCATCTGTCTAAGTTTTGCTTCAGAAGGAATTAAAGGTGTTTCAGGTTCATTGGCATTGGTATTGGATGGTCCGGATTCATTTTGGTTAGGCATAGTAAGTATATGAACATCAGCTTCTTCTGGTTGATCATTCATTGGTTGAGCATCTTGTATTAGACTGGGAGGTCTTGCTGGGCTTGGATGGCTTATTGGTCTTGGATGGCTTGTTAGGCTTGGATGGCTTGTTGGCATATCAGCTGCATCAGAAAAGTTGAATTCTTTAAAAACTGGAATCACTGGAGCTTCATTGGTAGTTTCAAGAATTTCATTATGAACTGGACTGAGTTGAATGTCATATGGATTCCCCAATAAAGTATCTAACACATTTGCTTCATCATCAGAAATACCATCTCCTTCATCATTAGAATCCATCAAGTTCTCCTTATTTTCTTCTTTAACCTTCCAGAACTTATCATATTTTTCATTGGATTCCTATTCATCATCTGATGACAAATCTATCACATCAACTACATCCATTCCTGTAACCAATGTGATTTCAGCCCTAGTAGCAACCTTAGGCTTTGCTACCCTTGGTTCTACTTCTGAATTCACATACAAAACCAATTCCCTACATTCATTTTGCTCATTATGTTCATTCTGTCTGTCTGACTGATGTTGAACATTCTCTTTTTCTTCCACATTCATAGACTGAATATTTGCATCAGAATCTCCAGCGGTTTTCTGTCTTTTACTCATCTCCCCCTCATGATCTTGACCAAGATCATGATCATGTCTCTTTCTGGTAACTGCTTGAGATTTGCAAGAAGACTGGTCAACATTTGTGAGCTCTTGAATAGACTTGACAACATCTTCTTTGAAATTTTGAAATTTTTCCACAGTCACTACACCTTCTAGAACTTGAGGAACAACTGATTGTGATTGCTGAGACCTCAGAAGACCTAT
The DNA here is from genome assembly GCA_954870635.1 of Arctium minus. NCBI lineage: Eukaryota > Viridiplantae > Streptophyta > Magnoliopsida > Asterales > Asteraceae > Arctium > Arctium minus. The sequence goes on from OX941084.1 coordinate 45,723,025, forward strand.
CAAATCAACATCAGATTGATCTTCAGGTGCTTGTGAGAGAAACTTGGCATAGAGCAATGACTTCAGATTATCCACAAACATATCTACTGGTTGTACTGGTGGAGGTGGAGGTGGAGGTGGAGGTGGTTGTTGTTCTTCAGTAACTGGATCCATGCCTTTGAGCAATCTTTTCACTTCTCCAATCTCCTTCTGAAATCTTTCAAACAAACGATTTTCAATAGCTTTTAAGGCGCCATCGAGAAATTCCTTTGACACGAAGTCTAGGATAGTAACACCGGGGTACTTAAGCTCTCTGTTGTCACAGCAGTTGACGAAGAAACTGTGTGGCCTGTGTTCTAAGCTGGAAAGATGTTAGCAATGATAGAACATCCATCCAATCCTCGTAGTTCAGAATGTGAATCTACTATGGATGTTCCGATCGGGTCACGAAGACTTTCGATATTAGCAATTTGTATTAGTGTCCTAGGAATAAAGATAGATGTTACAATTGGCTCTAGACTCGATTGTCCATTAAAAGATAGTGAGAACTGGGGCTGATGTTCTTTATTTTCAATATCTAAACTCTCCGAGTGAGAGCCATATAGCAGTTGTGCTACATCCCCGTGAATATCTGAGACTATCACCTGTTGTGAGGTGACAGAATGGCTGGCTTGGGTGTGCAAGTGCATAAGTGGGCTACTTATGTCTGTTTCAATACCAGAACTCAACACATGAGTTCCAGTAGCAGATGTGGCTGCCCTTTTGGAATGGTAGGTTAGGTTGCATACTCGCTCACCATATTCTTTTCCGTCCTTTTCTCTCAACCTCACATTTTCTGTATTTTCAACTAAGTCTCCCTCGAGTCTCCATATATCTCCAACCACATTTTGAATGGTGGTTTCAGCATCAATATCCATAGGATCATCATTGAGAAAGCTAAAGTTGTGACCCATGTTGTCATCATCATCTCTTTGATCATTCACATTTGTATCATTTTCCTCATCTGTGTCAGCAGTAGCAGATGGGATACTCTCATAATATGTACTTGTTGCATGATCCGACTCTGTTTCAAAGTTCTGACCTTCCTCAACATTCTCTTCCTGATGGCCCAATTGATGTATGATAGCCTGCTCAGGTTGAGATGTGGAACCCACTTGATGAGTGGAAATGACAGCCTGAGATTCCACAGCCTCCAGTCGAGAAGACTAACCCACTCCAGTTCCCCTCTCAATATTTTCTCTCAGCTCTCCCCGTTCAATTACCCCCGTGGTAGATTGAACCCTCACTGACTTCGCTCGTCTAAGGTTTGAGTCTGGGGTAGGGGCAACCGGTTTTGGTCGTCCTGTATACTCTCTATAAGCTTTGACACTCTCTGAGTTCGGATCAGCATAAGCAAGTAATGCTTCTGGAATTGGCATAGAGTAGTTGAATGATTGTTTCTGCTTCTGTAGGTACCTCATGACAAACTCAGGTCCTACCTCAAGATTATTTCTTTTCGGAACATCTCTATTTGATCTAATCATGCTCATGATGATGAGTTGTAGAAACCTCTGGTATGGAACAAAGATAGGATTCTTTGTTGTTCTCTAAGATTGAACTCTTTCATACAACTCTGTCCAGAATGCTATAGAATAGTCCACGTGTAGATCGTACACAATGGCATGAAATAGTCTGAGCATGTGCATAATGGTGTTGTCAATTCCGGTGTGCTTTGCGGTGAAACACATGTTGATGATAGAGAACATCTGATACAAGAAAGGTGGCAGATTGGTCTTCTTGAATTGACTTATCTTGGTAAGGTCACCAACATATCCTAAGGCTCAGATGCCTTCAAATACTTCATAATCAACTGGATATGAGTCAAAACTGGTTCTGCCTTCTCTTGAGTTTTTCTCCGGAAGATCAAGAATGAGCCTCAGTCTTTGATAATTCAGAATTGATGTAAAGTGATCAATTCTAATCTCAAAGTGCCTGTTTCTGATGTTGTTGTCGTTCACAAAAGAGATTGTCTTCCAGGCTTGTTGAAGGTACATTAAAGGTATAGTAGCAGTAGCAGTCAGTGCATAATAAATAGGATGACATCTGAAGATATCCAGCACCAATGGGTCAATGTTGAGATGACCAAAGTCAACATGATGGTTGTTTGGGTACAGCAACAGATAATCAGTAGGATGGATCAGTGCAAGATCAAGATTTTCACCAACAACAGATTAGTAATGAGATCTGGATGATGGCATAGGTGTCTCCTTAGAAACATTCGGATCATTCTCATCCATTTGCACAATGGAATCAGCTGAATTTTCACTGCCATTATATCACCTGCAAAATTTAAAAGTATTGGATATAGATCCAATATGTCAGTAAAATCCCAAAAATTGATTTTTCAGAAAACTTTTTGAAAAATTTTCTAAGTCTAGAAGTCGCAGACTTAGGACTAGAAAACTTGTCTCAAAGTACTGAATGAAAGTACTTGTCGCAAAAAGAATGAAATGGCCAACTTGTCGCAGAGTACAATTGCAACAAAAACTTAGAAATTTTTTGACACCTGAAAGAAATCGCAAAACTCATAAGACATGGACTTGTCGTGAAAAACATTGAACACCCCCAAGAACTCGCAAAGTTCATATGAAGAACTCGTAGAGTTCATAACTTGGAAAAAATTTTAATTTCAAAAATCAAACATTTCAATCACTTAAAAATCCATTAACTTTGATTCTGATGAGTTCGATTAAGCATTTTAAAGGTGATTTAGTACTTTAATTTTGTTAAAGTTCACTATTAAGTATCATTAAAGTCCAAATAAGTTCATTATAAATCGAACAGTCCCATAACCAAAACTTCCAAATCCAAAGTTAAGGAGCTCAATTTCAGGTTCAAATATAGTGTTGAAATGATCGATTCAATAAACCCAGTAACATTATCAAGTTTATTTTGGGAATTAATCAACATTTGTCAGTTCATAGTCCAATATTCATGAGTTCGGTTCGAAGGGTTTATCAAAAAGATGAACAGTCAAAGCTTAAACCCTAAATCGAATGTCTTGAATCTGCAAACAACATTGAAATATACACAAACAATGATTTGAACAATGATAAACAAGAATAAAAATCAAACACCTACTCTGAATCGATTGAAGTGAATGAGAATATGAGAAGTCTTGAAATGAAATATCGAGAGAAAAATCTAAGTGCAGAAGTTGCAACCAAAGTTTTGAAACAAGTGGGAATAATGAATCTGAAAACTCGTATATATCCTTGGAATATGGGTTAACACGTGGCACGAGTGGATTTGACCTCCCACTTGTCGCAAACTGAAGAAAAGTTGAACTTGTCGCAAAGAATGACAAGTCGTGTGTGAACTTGTCTCAAGGCATGATTTGCGACAAGTTGTGCCTATGAAAGAAGTCGCAAAGTGTGTCATACGAGTTCTAGGAAGTCGCAAGTCGAAGGATACGAGTTCGTCACTTGTCGCATGCTTTGGTTTGCGTCAAGTAACTTGTCGCAGACCATTTGTTTGCGTCAAGTTTAGAATTCGCAGACAATGGCTTGTGTCAAGTAGCTTGTCGCAGACCAAAGCTTGTGTCAAGTTACTTGTCGCAAAGCACTACTTGCGAGTTCAAGACTTAGAAAATTTTTGAACACTTTCCAAATATGGAAAATTTGACACTTTGACTTTTGACTTTCCAAAATTAGTAAATTTGCAAAATTTCACTTTAAAGCTCAAAATAGTATCTCTCACTTGAATTTTTTTTTAGATTTTCAAAACTTTTGAACATACATACACTTACACACTTACATATTTTTATCTGATACTCCCCCTTGAAGTGTGCATAAATCTGTATACTCCCCCTAGAAATATGCATTCAGCTCATCATACTAAAGTACGAGTCTTGATCTGAGTTGATCAGAAGTCAATGTCCATGAATATGATTTGCTAAAATTTCATGAAACTGTTAGACCTACAAAACAGATGACAAATCTTGGTCCTCATTGAACATGAGTCCACATTGGTTATATGTATCAGACTTAGAAAATATCATCCAACCAAAAACACTTACACAAACATTACAAGAACACACTCCCCCTCAATAGAAGATAGGAAAATATTTTCATGCATTCAAATTTAACATTCCGAGTTTGCTGACTAAGAAATTAAATCTCTTTTCATCAAGAGTTTTTGTGAATAGGTCAGCAACCTCAAAATCAATTAAAACAAAATACATTTCAATATTACCTTTTTCTACATGATATTTGATGAAATGATACATGATATCTATGTGTTTGGTCTTGGAATGTTGCATCAGATTTGTCGTGATTGCTATTGCACTTTTAGAATCGCAGTAAATGGGAACTTTGTTCAACTTATATCCGTAGTCTTTAAGTTGTGTCTTCATCCACAACACTTGCGAATAACAACTAGCAGCCGCCACATATTCTGCTTCGGTCGTAGAAGTTGATACGCAATTCTGCTTCTTCGAAGACCAACTGATTAATTTTTCTCCCAAAAACTGACAGGCTCCAGACGTGTTTTTTCTGTCTAACTTATTTCCTGCATGATTTGCGTCTGTGTAGGTAATTAGTTCAAAACTATAGAATCTTTTGGATACCAAAGGCCCAAATTTGGTGTGCCTTTAAGATACCGTAAAATTCGTCTAACAGCAGCAATATGAGATTCCTTTGGATTCGCTTGATAACGAGCACAAAAGCAAGTAGCAAACATTATATCTGATCTACTTGATGTCAAATAAAGAAGAGATCCTATCATACTTCTGTAGGTTCGTTTATCTACTGATTTTCTGTAGATATCAACATCTAACAAACTTCCAGATTGCATGGGAGTCTTCATAAGTGTTAAATCAGTCATATTAAATTTCTTTAGCATATCTTTGATATATTTTGACTGATTAATGAAAATCCCTTCCGAGGTTTGTTTAACTTGTAAACCTAAGAAAAAGTTCAATTCACCCATCATTGACATCTGAAACCTACTCTTCATGATGTCTTGAAATTCATCACAAAGTTTAGGATTCGTAGAACCAAAAATAATATTGTCTACATAAATTTGCACAAGAATCTCCTCACCTTTCTTTTTCAAAAACAAAGTGGTGTCGATAGTACCTTTTTCGGAATCCAGACTCAGAAAGGTAAACTGTCAAAGTCTCATACCATGTGTGTGGTGCTTGTTTCAATCCATAAAGGGCTTTATCGAGCACATACACATGATATGGATACTTTGGATCAATGAAGCCTTCTGGTTGACTCACATACACCTCTTCGTGTAGAATACCGTTTAGGAATGCTAATTTAACATCTATCTGGTACACTTTGATATATTTATGAGCGGCATATGCAAGAAAAATCCTTATTGCTTCAATCCTGGAAACGGGTGCATAGGTCTCATCATAGTCTACGCCTTCTTGTTGGTTATAGCCTTTAGCAACCAACCGTGCCTTATTTCTGACAATTATACCTGCCTCGTCCTTCTTGTTCCGAAAAACCCATTTAGTTCCAACAATGGTTTTATCCTTTGGTCTTGGTACCAACCTCCACACTTCGTTCCGTTTGAATTCATTCAACTCGTCTTGCATAACATTTATCCAGTCCGGATCTTTCAGTGCTTCAGACAACTTTTTAGGTTTCATGCTGCTTAGAAAATTGATGAACATACAATAATTCGCAGATGCAGATGAAAATCTGGTAGACACTTTTGCATTTGGATCACTAATGATATTAGTTGGAGGGTGTGCCTTTGTCCATCTGTGTGTGCTTGGTAGATGGTCAATATCAGTCCGATTGTTTGTCTTATCAAACTCATCTTGTTCTGCAGACAAGTCAATTTCATTTGCCTCTGTACTTTTTGCACTTGGTGATGGAATTGCTTCTTTAGGTTGTGTTCCTGATGGAATATCTCCAGACACAGCTGATGTTGAAGTTGGTTCAACTGACGGTAGAACCGGATCAAATGAGTTGTCTGGTGTAGCACTTCCAAAAACAACTTGTTCTTGACTAGCAGAAGCCTCCCCAACTCCTTCAGATGGTCCAGATATGTCTGCACTTGTGGTAGGTGTGCTAATGTTCGTTGAATTATCTTGCTTGTTATCATCTGCAATTATATTATTAAAAGCATCAAAGAATAACAAATCAAGATCTGATTCAGTTAAGGTTTGAGATTTAGAATTCTTATTCTGTTTTATCTCAGGTTCTACACATGTTGATGTAGAAGCTATGTCGCTAGGTGCGAGTCCTGAACTGGAATGTTCATAAGTCCTTGTTGAAGATTCGTCAAATGATACGTTGATGATTTCAATCACAGTCTTTGTCCGAAGATTGTAGATTCTGTATGATTTGGATTGGAGAGAATAACCAATATACACTCCTTCATCAGCTTTCTTTTGAAACTTTGATGAATTCCCTCTGTCATGTAGCACGTAACACCTGCATCCAAACACACGAAAGAATTTAACCGTTGGTTTTCGACCATTTATAATCTTATAAGAAGTTTTATTAAAACGCTTATTAATGATGGTCCTGTTCTATGTGAAACATGCAGTGGATACTGCTTCTGCCCATAGGAACGGAGGTAGATCTGAATAAGTGAGCATTGTACGCACTGCGTCCACCAACATCCTGTTCTTTCTTTCAACAACACCATTCTGTTGAGGTGTCATTGTTGCCGATAAATTGTGTGAAATGCCAACAGAATCAAGATAACTCTGAAGAGTTGCATTCTTGAATTCAGTTCCATTGTCACTTCACAACTGTTGTACTTGGCATTGAAGAAGAACTTGTATTCTTTTGATGAATTGGATGATCAGATATGTAGCTTCTGACTTTTGCCTCAAGAACTCTAGCCAAGTATATCTTGAATATTCATCAATCATTACAAGGATATATTTTTTGCCATTGATGAATTGTGTCCTCATTGGCCTACAAAGATCCATATGAATAAGCTGAAGAGATCCTGTACAACTTGATAACATTTTCAGCTTATGTGAACTCTTTTTCATCTTGCCCATTTCACAAGCTGGACAGAGTGAATATTTTTCCATCTTCAATTCTGGTAAACCAGTAACCAGATTCTGAGTTCTGAGCTTGTTCAAATCTCGGAAGTTTTGATGAGATAATCTGCGGTGCCATAACCAACTGTCTTCTATTGATGTTTTAGAGATTAGACAAACCGGCCTTGTAGCTTTTAGTGTTGGAAAGTGAACACCATAGAGTAATCACATTCTTCCTGCCTTTATCAACTGTGCTCCACTTTGATCTTTGATGTAGCAATAATCTTCATCAAACTCAACTTTGCACTTCTTCTCAGTGAATTGACTGATAGAGAATAGATTATATGGCAATCCTTCCACATACAGAACCTTTGATATAGTAATCATACTGTTCTTGATAACACCGTATCCTCTGACGTATCCTTTCAAATCATTTCCAAAGTTGACCGAACCTGCATAATGTTCCACATAGTCGAACAGTAGGTGCTTGTGTGCTGTCATGTGCCTTGATGCACCAGAATCTATTATCCACACATGATAAGCCTACAAGAAACAGTCACTTCAACTTAGGTACCCATAAGTTGCGCCATTTGGATTTGTCTTTCTTAGCGTTGTCTTTATCACTTTTCTGCGGCCACTTAACATTCGACTGCACGTTCTTAAGAGATTCGAACCATCTTTAAACGTTCCCTTGAATCCGTAAGAAGAGATCTTAGGATACTAAGGAAATTTAGGCGTCGAGGCATTTTTCTTTTTGTCAAATCTCACGTTGGAAATTTGTCTTGATGGTTCAATCTTAGGAATTTCTCGAGTCTTGAAGTCAGGCTTCTTGACACTTGTGACCTTTTGTCGTCCGAATACTGCATCGGAAGGCCACATCGTCCTCGACCCGCATGTAGGCCAAGGTTTTGGCTCAAACGTCTTCAAAGCTTTTTGGTAGATACTTCTGTCAGGTCTGTGTACATATCTGCACTATTGTCAAGACCTCGCTTGTAAGCTTCGATTGCAGTCCTAACGTCGCAATTGCGTACATTAATCATTTATGAATTGAAACGATTGAAGTAGCTTCAGACAGACTCGTTGTACTTCCGAGTGATACAATAGAAGTCGCTAGTCTGTTTCTCCATCTTACGACTGCTAGCAAATTGTTGGAAAAATTGGTTGACTAGCTCAGCAAAGTTGTTGATAGACTTAGGCTTGAGATTGATCAACCACTGAAGAGAAGCGCCTGTGAGGGTCACACCAAAAATTTTCACATGCACGCCTCTTGATACTGGTGGGGGGTTGATACAGTCTACATCAGCTGCTTGTATTGTGCGATGTGCGATGTTGGACCTGTCACTCTAGAATACTTTGGAGTGAAAGCGGGGATGTTGTACTTCTTTGGACGTCGACCATAGCTATCTCGTCGATGAAAAGAGATGTTTGAAATCCAGTGTGTGGTTCAATGTCGATTGGTACAGCGACTCCAGATAGTTTAGAAAGTAACGACATCATCTTCTCATTTTGTTCTTCCAACAGTCTTAATCGTCAAGTGACCAGGTCGTCGAGATTAGGTTCATTGGTCGCCAACGTCAGTGCTGGGACAAATCCTGATGTAACACCCGAATTTTCGGTATTTTTATCTCAATCTCCACATTTATATTTCGACCTTAGAATAACTCTTGGTATGAACTTTGAGTTGGTGCAATGTTTTAGGTGAAAATCAAGCAACTTAAATTTTCTAGAGAAGTTTCATGCCTAGGGAAAAATCTTCACGCCTAGGAAGTCTCCCTCGGGGGGAAATCTTCACACTCGGGAAGTTCGGGCAAAAACTTTCTGATCATTGGACCCATCAACTCATTTAAAAACGTTTTTTTTGCCCTAAAACCTCATTTCTTTTCATTTTTCTTCTCTTCCTTCTTCTTCCCTTCTCTCCCACCATTGAAATTGGAAGAGCTCTTGGATCATATTTTCAAGGATATTGGCAGCATTCAAGAGGAAACCAGAGTTTCAAGATCATCTTCATCTTCTCTACCTCTTTTCCACCATTGTTGACTTGTTTTAGGGTTTTTCTCCTAAAACCTATTTAGCCAAATTTCTAGAAGATTAAAGAGTCTTGGAGATTAAGATTCAAGTTTGTGGGTTAGGGTTCAAGATCTTCATCTTCCTCACCAAGCTTTCCACCATTGTTGACCTAGTTTCTGGTGGTTTTTCCTAAAAACGAAGTGTAAGTCAATCTTAACTTTCTAAACTTTATTCTGTTAAGACCTTTCATTTTAACCTACTAGAATATCCCTTTTGATGTATCTTCCATATTTTAAAGTTTTGACCAAATATTGGGTATTTTGGATGATTAGGGGATTTGACTAAGGTTTGTTATGAATCTAAGTTTAGGGTTACTTTTGGTACATCTCTAGGCTTTGGTTGTAACCCATATAAAGTTTCAAGAGATGGGTGTTGATGGATCTAAAGTCTTCACCAAAGGAAGCTCAAGATTTGGGGTAAAATCTAGATTTAGCCTAAATCTAGCAAGGTAAGTTCAAGTTGTTTTGTGAAAACTATGAACATGCCAAAAATGTCTATTTTGAAGTATTATTGTAATTTACTTGATATTTATTGAATATGTGGGTTATTTGGTAAGATTTACATATTTGGTTAATAATTCTTAAAAATGCAGTACTCGTTATGTTTGAGTACTTTGACAAATAAATCATACGTATGGGTTCTTTGTATTATTTATCTTATAAATGGATATTATTTGGTGATAAATGCATTTTTAGTGTATTTGTTTTGGAAATTGCATATTGTTATGTTATGAGACATTTTGGAAATATGAATGGTATGGTTTTAATTGGAAAATGATTTGTTCCAACCAATTTTGCGTTTTTAAGTTAATCATGCCTTTGGAACATGTATTTGCATAAACACTGGTTCAATGTGTTTTATTGCTTTAATGACCTTTCTTTAATGGTCAATTGAGTTTTTAAGCTTTTGGCTCGGTTTTGACTTAAAAGAGTCGTCAGGATGTTAATCCGGTTTATTTCGCTCTATGTTGGGCTTTTGGTGTTATATGCATTTGAGGCATATTTATTTATAAATTAAATGTTTTGAGAGTGTTGGATATTCTTTTGGAGTCATGTAATTTAGACTGTGATGCATTGGATCCATAGGCATGTGAGTCAGTCTTGTGTTGATGGTCATGTGGGTATTCCGAGGTTGTACTCTGGGACTCTTGTTTCACGACCTTAAACTTTTCAAGTAAGCACTAGGAGGGTTGCTTCCGGAAGTGCTGTCTTGGTGACACACCAGGATCTCGCCGCTTGAGGTGTTACCTTTGAGGTAGACACTAAGTGGGTCGAGCCTTGAGGTGGAATTCGCAAGAATAAACATTAAGGTCAACTGACTCTTGAGGTGAAACTTGTTAAGGAGTCGTAGGGATATTTAGACTTCAAGTCTTGAAGTGTTATGTGATTAACATTGTACGAGTGATACACTTATGTGTTCCCGTCACTCTCTACGGGTACGAATCTCCCCTGTTGTTATTAAACGTTATTTTCATATAGTGTATCATCCATGTCTTAATGTTACTTGGGTTTTGGCAAGTAACCGTAATTTATGATTTTTGATATATTGGATCCCCTCCATATATTAAGGTTTTGAATAAAATGGTTATTTCTGTTAATCCAAGATCTTATGAATCCTAGAGATAGAAAGTAGAGAGAGAGACAATAGAGCGCAAAGTAGTAATTGATTAAAGTGTGCGTGAGATTCTTACAACAAACCAAGACCAAAGGGACTTAAATACCCTTGGTCAGATACAAGACAGATAAGCACTAAACACAGTATTTGACCAAGCTCTATAAATACAATGATTACTATAAAATCAGACCTAACAATCTCCCCCTTAGTAATCATTGGCGCTTTGGTCTTCAAAAATTGTCTTCTATAACAGCACGGACCAATAAAGCGACTTTGTGAAGCTTTCTGACTTTTTAAGAAAAATTTCTTCTCAGCATCTTTCAGATAAAGTTGTCTTTACTGTTTTGAGCTCTAGAAGATACACCTCTTTTGAATGATCTTGAATGAACTGTGGTGTTCGGAGCAAAAACAGCAAAAGAATTAGTTGTAGCTGAGAGAATAGAATCATTGAGCGAATCTTGATCAACAGATAAACATTTGAGCTCTTTGTCTCTTTAACTTCTCCCCCTCATGACCTTGATGATCTTGATCAACTTGGTCATGCAAATGTTGGAGACGAGACAGCTTAAGATCTGCAAAATCAAAGAAACAGAGAAAACAGAGGAGGTTTGCGCTTCATGATGGACGCGCAAACCAAGATTTGCGTTTCATGTTGGACGCGCAAACCAAAGTTTGCGTTTCATGTTGGACGCGCAAACCAAAGTTTGCGTTTCATGAAGGGAGCGCAAATCAAAGTTTGCATGTCATGCTGGAAGTGCAAAGCTGACTTAGACAAGATTTACCTTTTTAAACTCTTTGACTCCCCCTACACAAATGCACTAGATGTGACAATTCAAGTTAGCATTCATAAAAAGAAAATCAGATACTCCCCCTCAAAAGCATATATAATCTTTGAAAAAAATATTCTCTTTGTTCACTCCCCCTTGAATAATGCATAAACCCATTAAAATATATTTATGAGAACACAATGATCAAATATTAATGTAGAAAGAAAAATATACTGAATGTAAATTTTGAAACAACTAAACATATTAAATTTTAAACACTAAACAAATAAAATTCTACTTAGTAAAATATTACAGATTTATCAATCATTTGAAATCAAACATATGTTGTTGGATACAAGAACAAGTTTCATTGCATATCAAGTTAAAACATGTTCAGTTTCAAAAACTTCCATCAATCTATTTAGTGTGCACACATGCGAATCTTCGATTAGCTTCAAGAAAATGCAATTCTAAAAATATTATAGAGAACTTTGCATGTACTGACACTAATTCATCAAAAATTAAGACTTTCACAAATTTACAGGTTTATCACAACTCAAACATATCACCAAGTATCATGAGATGTGTGCTCATTGGCATCTTTTTAGCAGTGTGCACATTGGCATCTTAACATGAGTGTGCTCTTTGGCATCTTTTAAGCTTGTGCACTTTGACATCTTTTGATCAAAAAGTTTATTAAGTAAAGAACATGCCATAAACGTAACTTTCTATCTGACCCTATTGCAGGATTTGGGTCAGCCGCTCCCAGACCAGTTGGCCTTAGGAGACTAGGTGTCAAGCACCCCTTGGAACTTACTCTCCCAGATCAGAAAGGCTACATCGACATATCCTAAACCCATTCATACCAGTAGAACATGACTTTCGATCTGGTTCTATTGAAGGATTTCTGTTCGATCACTCCCAGACCAAATGACCTTAGGGGACCAGATGACAAGCATCCCGAGGAACTTACTTTCCCAAACCAGAAAGGTCACAGGTACAAACTTTTAAACTTAGAGATTTCTGTATTTTAAGAATTTAATAATCATCTCAATCACTCAGATCAACGTCTAAATGCTTAGCCCATATTTTCATTCCGATCTATAATTCTGATAATTTAGGTAGTCTAAGCAAAGTAAACTATAAAAATTCCGAATCACACAACTTTAAAACAGTAATAAAAGTTTCAATCATGTTGCTGACTTTTCGACTTTTGTAAGACTTGAAATTTGACCATATAAAAACTTTAATATAAACAAAAAAACTTGAAAATTTATCCTAGACACATATTTTATTCAAAGAAAAGAAAAAATGTAAAAACTTTACTTTATAGAATAAAATTTGTAAAAATTTAAACTTTTAATAGATATTTAGTTGGAACAAAATAAAATTCAACTATTTCATCTTTCACATTTAAAAAAAAAAATTGTGTCTCAAATTAAAAAAAATTGGTTTATACAAAATTAAGAAAAAGTTGAACAAGCTCAGATTCTTGAAAAAAAATGAGAAAAAAACTGGAACACATCATAATCAGAGATAAAATGCAGCGGAAATAAAATTGATGTACTCACAGTATCCCATATAGTCAGAAACTTAAATCATTGAAGAACGAGTTCTAAACTGATTTGTTTAGAAGTCATTGTCTATGAAGTACGGGTCCTGAGTTAAAGTACTCAGAAGCCAACTTCCCTTACTCCCCCTTAACATGTGATGCCTGCAACTTTAAATCAGATAAAGATTTGGGTACCCACTTGAATTTGGGCCCGTGTTTGTTAGTTGCAGTTCGTATGGAGAAATATTTATCAGACTTAACATTCAAAGCACGAGGAATATGATCAGAAAAATAATCACAACCATCAGAAGAGAAAACATAATCATCAGAACTAGAATATGAGGAAGAACATGAGACATGTTTTGAAATTTGAATCATTTGCTTTATAGAGTATTTTGAAATTTTATTACATTTAGCAAATGAATCACTGTTATAAAGTTTGTCTACACATTTATCCCCATCAACAATAGATTCATCAGATGTCCGCCTCGCTCTCCAGATTTGCTTCTTTGACTTGCTCACAGTCCTATCTGAAAGAATAGAATTGGAAGAACTAGAACAGTCAGAAATAACTGTATCTCGTTTCTTCGACTTCTTTGACCGTCTTCTTTTACGCTTAGATTTATAATATTGATCATTTAGCGTAAAAGAATCATCAAGAATTTTAGACGAAATATTTAAATCAGAAGAAATAAATTTATCCAAGCAACCAATCTGATCAACTAAAAAATCTGAATTAGCCTCGGAGTCTGAAGAATTTGGAGAAAAGATTTTAAAATTTGAAACTTCCTTTTTATTTTCCTTAGAATCAGAAGATAGGCTAGAAATAAAATCTGATTTTTGAGAAAATAAATTTTCTTCAAGACTAGACGTCATGAAAGAAAGAATAATATCAGATTCAATTTTCTTCAAAATATTTTGATCTCATATCTGATCTTCAAAATCTATGATTTTTCCTTCTAATACTAATGGAGGAGTATATTTCTTCGAATCATAAATTATTGGAGAAATATTTCCTTTATCAGAATCAGGTGCATAAGGAGAAATAAAATCACCAGACATTGAAGACTTGATAGGAGATATATCATTTAAAACTCTTCTTCCTCTTCTTGATTTTTCAGGAAAATATTTTGCATTTTCACTTGTATAAACAAAAGGAATTTCATTTTTCTTGTTATTTGTCCTTTTCTCATGTTCGATTTCTAACACTTGCTTCTCATTCATCCAATCAATTTTAAATTGAGGAGCATAATGATCAAGAGTCAGATAATCGTATTTATATAATGTTGGGGATTTTTCAATCGCATTGTTTAAACAATGAGGATTTTCAAAACCAAGACCCCATCTTTGTTTTAAAGCCTCTTCACTCCTCGGTTTGTTCATATAAATTGTTTGTTTAGATTGGTCTCTTCGATAAAGCTTTTCTTCTAACTTATTTATTTTATCTGAAAATTCATCTTTTAAATTAGTCATAGCTGTCAAAGATTCAAGATAAGTCTTATTTGAATTTTCCAAATCCTCCAATTTCTTTTGAAAGATGTCTTTTGTATTTTGTAAAATGGATTTTTCATCTTTCAAAGAAATTTTCAGTTTGTCAATCAAATCTGACTTTTCAGAATTTAGATTCTTTTCAGATAAAATCTTTGAACGCAAATCAGATAAAGCAGTTATCATGATATCAAACTGAGAGGTAATAAATTTGTAATCAAATTCAGAGTATACCTCATCCTCATCTGTTTCAGAGTCGTCTGACTGGTCATCTCCGATCAAGCACATCTGAGCGATCTCGACATTTGAAGCTTCATCATCAGAATAATCCAGCCAGAATTCTTCCTCGGCCAGCAAAGCAGTTCCGTTCTCTCTCTTTTCAGCCAATTCCACTTTCTTTCTGTAGTATGCCGAATCCCTAACCACCTTTGCTCTACACTCCTTTGACATGTGACCCGGATTTCCGCAGTTGTAGCAAACAACATTCTTTAGCTCGGGTACTTTCACTTTAGGACCGGAAGTGAAGCGAGAAGAGTTGGAACCCGACTTTGGTTGGAACTTCTTCTGGTAGTGCTGAGAAAGAAGGATCATTGCTTTTTGTAGAGCCTCACCATCATCTTCAGTTGATCCGGTGTAAGCATTTTCAGACAATGCTTGTTCAGATATTTGCTTCGTGAGAAGAGCAACCGGATCTACTGTTTTCTTCTTTTTGTCCATCTTGGCCTTTTTATCTAACACCAAGCTTTCATCAGTCATCAGAATCTCGTAAAGTTCTTGCATCTGCATTGTGGAGATTCTGACATCATTCCTTAATCTGTGGCATGATTTATTCCACTTAGACTGAAGAGCATTAAGGAATTTCAGATTCGTCTCAAAAGCAGTCTTTTCCACTTTAATCTTTCTGAGATCATTAATCACAGTGCAAAACCGGTCAAAAGTAACTTTCAGATATTCATTGTCCTTAGCCTTAAATTCTTCAAAGTTGTTCATGAAGCGTGTCTGGCGAATCTGAGTAGCAACTGATGACCCAAGCATGATCTTTTCTAATTGAGTCCACATCATATTTGGATCATGTTTGAAACAATCAATTCGATTGTATATCGTGTTAGGCAGAGCTAGCATCAAATTGGACTTTGCTTCTCTATCGGCTTTTTCGCGTTTGATTTCATCAGCAGTCAAAGGAATGTCACCTTTTGGCTTGACAAAAGGTCCTTCAGAAAAAGATTTCATCATACTTTCTCCGTTACTCTGACGCTCAATGAAATTTATGAACCTGTCTTGCCACTGTGTAAACTCATCTTCGTTGATTAAGACTGGAGGACGAGTATCTGTTCCCAATTGCATCATCAGATCATTTGAGTAGAATCTTGCTTGGAGAGCAAATTTTGCAGAATCCATTTCTGATATACCAGAAAATCAAAAATCAGATTGAATTGAAAATATTCGAAAAAAAAAATTGAAAATTGAAAATTTGAAAAACACTTGTTATGACACAAAGTTTAAAAAAAAATAAAGATGACACACTAAAAAAAAAATTCCAGACTTTTTTTTTTTAAACCAAGTGTGGAACAAGCGCAAAGTAGAGGTTTGCGTTTCAAAAGAGAACTGCGAACTAGAGGTTTGCGTTTGCTTAGAGAAACGCAAAATGAACTTTGTGGGTGAAGCTTTGCGTGAGAAGAGGGAAACGCAAAGTAAAACTTTGCGTTTGTGAAGAGATGCGCAAAGTAGACTTTGCGGGTGTAGGCAGAAGCGCAAACTGTGATTTGCGGGTGAAGACTGAAACGCAAAGTAAACTTTGCGGGTTGAACTTGAAACGCGAACCAAGAATTTTTCGGTCGAAGGCAGAAACGCAAATCAGACTTTGCGTATGTAGAGGGAAATGCAAAGCAACATGAATGACGCGCAAAGCTATATGAATGAAACGCAAAGTTTAGATCTTGAACAAACCGAACGCAAAACACAAAAACTTCTAAAAAAACGATTTCAACACTGATTTTGAAGAAAAATTCTTATACCAAAACACTCGAAAACACTTTTTTTAACACAATTCAAACAAAGATTTCGATTAAAATCCACTAAATCTGAAAATCATGTATGTAACAGAACGAAAACTCATTTTCCCAGAAAAATTCAATTTCTCAAAATCGATGATCTAAACTTGAATTTTATGCAAAACTATATGAATCAAACATGATTGATTATAAAAAACGAGACTAATGAACCAAAAATCAACCCAATTCGATCACAAACAGATCCAAATTTTATGAGAAATCAAGAAAACGAGATTTTCTTGAAAAATTCAAGAAAATCGATCAAATTTTCGATTTCAATCACAAATTCAGATACAAATAATGCAATCTCTCAATTCTCTCAAGATTCAGTTGGCTCTGATACCAATTGTTAATCCAAGATCTTATGAATCCTAGAGAGAGAGAGACAATAGAGCGCAAAGTAGTAATTGATTAAAGTGTGCGTGAGATTCTTACAACAAACCAAGACCAAAGGGACTTAAATACCCTTGGTCAGATACAAGACAGATAAGCACTAAACACAGTATTTGACCAAGCCCTATAAATACAATGATTACTATAAAATCAGACCTAACAATTTCCATGTTTTCAGTATTTTGATTTTAATCCTGTTTGTACTTCGTGTGAGTATTGGGTTTGGTTCTATAATTGTGGGGTATTTATATTCAAGTGTTTTATCACGAATATGGGATTTTGGGAAATATATCACTTTTTATTCTAATTGTGTTTCATGTTGGAACTTGTGATTTAAATAATATTCTTTTCGTTTTACCGTTTTTATATAACTAATGAAAACTGTTTGAATTCACTAGGCGTTAAGCCTAACCTTTTTCTTTTTCTTTGTCGGCGTGTGCATTAGGTCCCTGGGGTTATGGTACTAGCAACACTGTGTTGAGTTGAGTTCTAGTTAGAGGCACGAGAAGGAACTAGCTAATTAGAGATGACTTCTTCTGTACCTTGGTAATGGTGAAAATTATTGGGTTTACCGTCCTTAATGTAGACTTTGTGTAAGGTTTGAATTTCTACCGTTTGATGTTAAATCTTAGATTACTGTTGTAGGAAATCGACGGTTGACAGTTATAAAGGAATAAATTCTTTATTTGATGTTTATTCGAAAATTTTAAATTAGTCGCTTTTTTCAAGTTTGAGGGTGTTACACCTGAATCCTGAAATGTTATGTCGACCGTCGTGTAAAAGCCATTTCGATGTGACGACTCAACAGCTTCACCGTTGGTTGGCACGGGCATCGAAAGGAACACCATTGATGACATTGGTAACGTCGGGATCGACATTGTTGGAATGGGATAAACTGCAACATAAGCGTTCTGAGTCGGCCTTGGATATGGAAGCAGGGGAGGTTGGAGACCTGGAAAATACACATTAAAGGGTGGTCTTGGACCATTTTGTGATCCAAATAGGTTCCTGTGTTTTGACTCCTCAAGAGTGCAATTTCTTCAGTTGCCTTGCGATTTTGTTCATCTAGTGCATTGATGTCGTTGTGGGCAGTGTCTAGTTCCATGCGAATTTGGGCAAGAGCGTTGAGAATTGAGATGAGCTCCTTGTCCTGACATGCTGTCAAAAAAAAGACTTCAAGAAATCGTTAGTTGGACGCACTATTTGTCGAAGATTTGCTCTAGCTGGGGCCCCACGGTGTGGCGCCAAACTGTTAATGCCAAAAATTACCCAAAAGATAACTTAAGGTCGGTTTGGAGCTTTTAACAACTAAAGTAAAGAATCTTTCGACAAATCGTGCGACATAAATTAAATGAAGGAAAAGGCACAAAAATTGGTGATGCAGAAAACCCCGTCGAGGGTAAAAACCGCGGACGATAGCAGAGATAGTCAATTCACTATGGACATCAAGCAGGGGCGTCGTCCTTTAGAAGGAGCAATCGAGAGTACAATGAAAAATAATACAACTAAAAGTGAACAAATCATAAGCTTGTCTTGGATGTCGTGAAATATTATAGCTTTGTCGTGAGTTTCCTCAAGAGAGAATGATTTTGATTGGCTTGAATGCCTTGTGAGTGCTATGATACTTTGTGTCCCTGGTGTTCTTCGTTGCCATGTATATATAGCTTGGGTCTTAATAAATGAGTTTTAATGTCACAACGGTCTCCGTATTGAATGGTCTTGATGGCGGTCTTCCGTTATGACCGTTGTCCATTAATGTTTTATGACCTGAAATAAATAGACATGGAAAAAACGTTTGTTGATAGTTAATGGGTCATGGTTGTTAGATACCTCGCGATAGTCGTAAGATACTTGTCGACGAGAGATTTTGGTCCCAGGTCGTCAGAAACTTAGGACCAATACTATAAGTGACGACCATAGTCCTTGGTGTATGAGGTCGGCATGACCTTATCTTAATACAAGATTTGTCTTAAGATTGGGGACGTTTGGTATTCTGTCGTCGGTCGATACTTGTGAAATTTTACCCAAACAACGTCGCAATTGCGCATTGATCATTTCTGAATTGAAGCGGTTGAAGTAACTTCGGACAGAGTCGCCGGTCTTCTGAGTTATGTAATAGGGATCACTAGTATGCTTCTCAATCTTCCGACTGCTGGAAAATTGTTGGAAGAATTGCTTGACTAGCTCGGCAAAATTGCTGATGGATTTGGGCTTGAGTTTGATCAACCACTAGAGAGCAACACCTGTGAGGGTCGCACCAAAACTTTTGCACATGCACACTTCTTGATCCTGGTGGGGGATCGACACAATCCACATCAGTTGTTTATATTATGCGATATGTTATGTTAGATCTCTCACTCTAGAATATTTTGGAGTGAAGGTGGGGATGTTGTACTTCTTTGGGATGTCGACCAAGGCTATCTCGTCGATAAAAGGAAATGATTGAAATCCAGTACGGGGTTCGACGTTGAGTGGTACAGCGGCTCCAGGTAGCTTGGGAAGTAGTGACAACATCTTCTCGTTATGTTCTTCTAATAGTCTCAATCGTCGAGCGACCGGATCGTCATGATTGAGACCATTGGTCACCACCGACGGTGCTGGGATAAACTTTGAGTCTTGAGAGTTTATCCCGATCGTCGTGTTGAAGCCATTTCGATGCGACGACTCAGTGGCTTCACCGTTGGTTGGCTTGGGCATAGCTGGAATTGACATCGTCGGAATGGGTGTTAATGCCAAAAATCATCCCAAGGAAGATCTAAGGTCGGTCTGGAGCTTTATCAACTAAAGTAAGTGACCGATTAATAAATCGTACGACAAGGATAAAAAGTAAATAAGAGACACATATTTTGGTGACGCAGAAAACCCTGTCGAGGGTAAAAACTGCGGACGATAACAGAGATCGTCAAATGCACTGTGGACGTCAAAAAGGGACGTCGTCCTTTGGAAGGAGTGATTGTAAGTACAAATGACAATATTACAAACGGAAATAAGTAAATCGTAAGCTTGCAGCTACCTGTCGTGCGATTGGAGCACTTCGTCAAGAGTCTTTGTTTAGGAGAGAATAAGCTGAGTGATGTAGATGAAGTCAAGTTGATTTGTGTTCTTCTGTGTCCCTCAATGATTCTTCAAGTCTTGTATATATAGCTTTTGATCGATATAAATGAGCATTGAATGTCCAACGGTCTTGACAATGATTGATCTTGATGATTGTTCGTCTGTTATATCTGTTGGCATTTATGTGCTTTAAAACCTGTAATAAAGAACCATAAAAGAAAACGGTCGTATGCAGTAAATGACATAATCGT
Source organism: Arctium minus (assembly GCA_954870635.1). Taxonomy (NCBI): domain Eukaryota; kingdom Viridiplantae; phylum Streptophyta; class Magnoliopsida; order Asterales; family Asteraceae; genus Arctium; species Arctium minus. Next base: position 45,743,238 of record OX941084.1, read on the forward strand.
TAGCTACGTTACAGAGGTCGTATGATAGGAGTCATCGAGCGACTTCCTGGTGGCGGTCGAAAGAAACTCACGACCATTGTTGCAAGTAACGACTACGGCCCTCGTTGTGTGCGATCGTCAGGACCTTATCTTAATACAAGAATGGTCCATAGATTGGAGACGTTTGGTTTTCTCATGTTGGTCGTGTTTTGTGAAATTTTACCCAAACAATGGGCCTCGTCAAGATTACATCAACGACATCGGCATCTTTGGAATTGACATCGTCGAGACAGGATAAGCTGCAACACTAGGGTTTTGCATCGGCCTTGGATATGGTGGAAGATGAGGTTGAGGACTTGAAAAAGACACGTTTAAGGGTGGCCTTGGACCATTTTGTGATCCAAAGAAGTTCCATATGCTTTGATTCCTCAAGAATGTGATCTCTTCGACTGTTTTGCGATTTTGTTCATCCAACGCGTTGATACGGTTGCATGCAGCGTCTAATTCCATGCGCACTTGAGTAAGAACGTTGAGATGAGCTCTTTGTCCTGTCATATTCCTGCCAAAAAAGGCTTCAAAAGATCGTTAGTAGGACGCACTCTTTGTCGAAGATTTTCTCTAGCTGGGGCCCCACGGTGGGCGCCAAACTGTTAATGCAAAAAATTACCCAAATGATAACTTAAGGTCGGTGTGGAGCTTTTAACAACTAAAGTAAAGGAACCTTCGACAAATCGTGTGACAGAAAATAAATAAAGGAAAAAGACACATAAATTTGGTAATGCGGAAAACCCCGCCGAGGTTAAAACTGCGGACGATATAAGAGATCGTCAAAGTACTATGGACGTCAAACAAGGATGTTTTCCTTCAAGAGGAGTGATCGAGAGTACAACAAGTTACAATATAAGTGAATATTAAATAAATCGTAAGATTGTCTATCGTCGTGAGATAAATGAAACTTCATCGTGAGTTTCTTCGAGAGAGAATGAACTTGATTATATTTTAACATCTTGTGAATGTTCTCGGATTGTGTGTCCTCTAGAAGTTCTTCGTTGTTTTGTATATATAGGCTTTGTCGTCATAAATAAACTTTAATGCCACTAACGGTCACCGTATTGAATGATCTTGATGATGGTCTTCTGTTATGACCGTTGTCCATAAATGCTTTATGAACTGAAATAAATAGACATGGAAAAAATGTTCGTTGATAGTTAATGAGTCATTGTCATTAGATACATTGCGATAGTTGTAAGATACTTGTCAATGGTAGATTTTGGTCATAAGTCGTGATAAACTTACGACCGTCATTATAAATGACGACCATAGTCATCGGTGTATGTGGTCGGCAGGACCTTATCTTAATACAAGATTTGTCTTAAGATTGGAGACGTTTGATTTTCTGTCGTCGGTCGAAACTTTGTGAATTTTTACCCAAACAATACCCCTAACTTAATGGGGATAAAGTTAACAAAGTCAGATAAGGGACCCGATCCGTAACAAAAATGAAACCACAATGACGATATTTGTAGTTATTTCGTTTAAGAGACCCATCCAAATATGTATAAAACCACATGGAAGAAATTTGTGATTTACTGTTAAAAATAATTTTAAACATTTGATAATAACTAAATACATTCAATAAACAATGCAACAGTCAAAAATTACATTTATTTCGGTTTGCTTCAAGTTTTTAGCCAATCATCATGTAACAACCCAATCTCACAGAAATAAAGCATGAACGAAATAATATAAAACTTTGCCAAAACGACCCCAACAACAATTCAAAATCCAAGGTTTGTGGAAAACAACCTAGTACACAACTGAGAATAATAGAAGGACAACAATCTAAATCTGGAAACTATGGCATCAATCCTCTAGTCCAATCCTCCTGCTCAAACTTGATTGTTCCTCACTATTCTCTATGATAACTCTTAGCCGCCTCCAAGAATGAATGAATTGGTGAATGAGAGTTTTAGGGTTAAATCCCTTTTATTCAAATTTATAAACTAGCCCCCACACTTTAGGCTTTGAACAAACACTCACCCATACTCCCAACTTTATTACTTTGGTCATGGTTATTACAATATCCCCCCCCCCTCAAAAGAATTCTGTCCCGGAATTCTCGCCTCGAAATAAACTCGGATATTGGGACCTCATGTATGCTTCCACCTCCCATGTTGCCTCTTTCTCTTTATGATATCGCCATTGCACTTTCACAAGACGAATCTCCTTAGTCCTTAGCTTCTTCACTTTGTGGTCCAAAATGTCCACTGACTCCTCTACATAACTCAACTTCTCATCCACGCGAACATCATCCAACGGTACAACCACATCAGATTCCGCCATACACTTCTTCAGATTCGACACATGAAAAGTGGATGGATTCCTCGCAGATCGTCCGGTAGGTCTAGCTTGTAAGCTACTTCTCCAACCTGCTCAATGAAAGCAAAGGGTCCAACGAACCTAGGTCTCAATTTCCCTTTTCTTCCCGAAACGGATAACACCCTTCCAAGACAAGACCTTTAGCATTACCTTGTCTCCTACATGGAACTCGATTGGTTTCTTCCTCTTATTCGCATACATTTTCTGACAGTCTTGCGTTGTTCTCAATCTTTCCCTTATCTGATTTACCTTATCGGCAATCACTTGCACGATTTTCGGACCTGCCAATTGCCGTTCTCCCACCTCGTTCCAACACAAAGATGTTCTACATTTGCGCCCGTATAATGCTTCAAATGGTGTTGCCTGGACACTAGCATGATAACTGTTGTTGTAGGAGAACTCTATCAACGACAGATGAACTTCCCACGAGCCTTTAAAATCAATTGTGCATGATCGAAGCACGTCTTCCAACGTTTGGATGGTCCTCTCACTCTGGCCATCTGTTTGAGGATGATATGCGGTACTCAACTTGAGTTGCGAGACCAACTCCCTCTAAAGACTCCTACAAAAGGATGACGTGAATCGGCCATCAAGGTCCGATACTATAGATGATAGCACTACATGCCTGGATATAATCTCATCTATATACAACCTTGCCAACTTTTCTAAAGAATCAGTCTTCTTAATCGGTAGGAAGTGAGCTGATTTGGTGAGTCAATCCACAATCACCCAAATTGCGTCATGCCCCTTTGGTGATCGGGGTAGACCTGTGACAAAATCTATCGCAATCTCAACCCACTTCCACACCGGTATTTCTAATGATTGGAGTTATCCATATGGACATTGGTGTTCTACCTTGACCTTTTGTCACGTCATGCATCGCTCGACGAAGTGAGCGATATCTTTCTTCATCCCTGGCCACCAGTAGCACTATTTCAAGTTATGGTACATCTTATTGGTTCCCGGGTGTATTAAGTAGCAAGACTTATGAGCTTCCTCCAACACCCTATTCCGAAGATCCCCCAACTTAGGGACGCACACACGGTCCTCTAAGCATCTCACCCCGTGACTGTCAACAGTTAACGAAGCTACTAACCCGACAATTCTCTCACCTTTCAAGTTCTCTTCCATAAGTGCTTCCTCAACTTCTTAATTTCATCCAAGAAGTTAGAGGTTGCTTTGACCCGAAAATCTATTACCTTTGTTGACTCTCCCCGCTCCTTTCGACTCAAAACGTCGGCTACAACATTTACTTTACCCGGATGGTAGAGAATTTCGCAGTCATAGTCTCTTAACAACTTCATCCATCTCCTTTGTCTCATATTCAACTTCTTTTGGTTGAATAGATGTTGGAGGCTCTTGTGGTCCGTGTAAATCTGACACTTAACCCCATATGAATAGTGCCTCCAAATCTTTAAAGCGAAAACCACCGCTGCTAACTCCAAGTAATGCGTAGGATAATTCTTCTCATGATCCTTCAACTAGCGAGACGCATAAGCAATCACCTTCCCATCTTGCATGAGCACACACCCTAAACCCAATTTAGAAGCATCATTATAGATTACGAATTCTTCGGATCCGTTGGGTAAGGATAAGATCGGAGCACTTCTTAGGCTTTCTTTTAGTTTACAAAACGCATTCTCTTGGGCTTTAGCCCACTCGAACTTAACGTTCTTCTTAGTTAAGGCAGTTAATGGCGTAGCTATTCGCGAGAAGTCTTTAATGAACTTCCGGTAATAACCCGCTAAACCAAGGAAGCTCTTTACTTCTAACGGTGATTTCGACGCTTCCCAACCCTTAATGGCCTCAATCTTAGTCGGGCCAACCTTGATACCGTCCTCCGATACGATGTGTCCTAAAAACTGAACTTCCCTCAGCCAAAACTAGCACTTTGAGAATTTGGCATACAACTTCTCGCGCATTAGCAACTCCAACACCGATTGAAGATGTTCCTCATGCTCCCTCATGGACCATGAATAGATTAGAATGTCATCGATGAATATGATCACACACTTGTCCAATAGTGGACTATACACTCTATTCATCAGATCCATAAATACGGCTGGGGCGTTAGTCAGACCGAAAGGCATGACTAAGAACTCATAATGCCCGTACCTCGTACGAAAGGCCGTCTTGGGTACATCTTCCTCCCTTACCTTCAACTGTTGGTATCCAGACCTCAAGTCTATCTTCGAGAAGTAACTTGCTCCTTACAGCTGATGGAAGAGATCGTCGATCCTCGGAAGCGAATATTTGTTCTTGATCCTCACCTTGTTGAGTTCTCGGTAGTTTATGCACATATGCATAGATCCATCATTCTTTTTGATGAACAACCCTGGCGCTCGCCATGGTGAAGAGCTGGGATGTATGAAACCCTTGTCGAGCAGCTCTTGCAGTTGAGTCATCATCTCTTTCATCTCGGTTGGTGCTAAACGGTAGGGTTCCTTTGCAATTGGTGCCACTCCAGGCATCAAGTCAATTATGAACTCCACTTGCCGATCAGTGGGTAGGTTAGTTAAATTCTCCGGAAACACCTCTGGGTGTTCTCTTACTACCGACACCGACTCTAGACCTCTCTTATCTTTCTTAGCATCGAGGACATATGCTAAGAACCCCAAACACCCCTTCACTAAGCACCGCCTAACTTTAATCATTGAGATTAAACACGACTTCCTATCCCGACGATCTCCATAGATCACCGCCTCCTTCTTATCAGGTAGGGCGATGCGGATCAACTTCTTATTACACACTATGTTGGCATCGTTAGATGCCAACCAATCCATATCCACGTTGACGTAAAATTCCCCCATACCCATCGTGTATAGCCGCAACGGGAATAAATGACCATCAATGTCCATCCTGCACCCCTCATAAACTTCCCCCACTAAGACTCGATTATCATTCGCTACCTCAACCTCAAACCCATGACTTAACTTCTTGGGTTCTACATGCAATTTCTGAACAAACTTCGAGGACACAAACGAACGGTTTGCGCTTGAATCAAACAACACCTTAGCAAATGCCGAATCAATAAGGAAAGTACCTGTCACCATGTCTGGCGTTTCCACCGCCTCCTCAGCTGTCATATGGAACGCCCTTGCTTTTGCCCGGGCCGGTTCCATTTTCCTTTCTCCTCCCTTTCCTTTGAAGCCCTCAGCTGCTCCATTCTTCAACTATGGGCAATCCGTCTTGATGTGGTTTGGAAAACCACACAGGTAACACGACCTCGGTCCATGGAAGTCCCAAGACATATGCCCCGTCTTTCCACACTTGAAACAACCATCTCTGTCCATCATACATTCCCATCGGTGAATCCGATTACATTTCCCACACGACGTATCCCTAAATCTTGGTGTTACCCGCTACTCGAGCCTTGCATTCTTGGCCCTCTTAGGGTCACGAGCAGGCCCTTCCCATTTACTCTTATCGCCACCCCTCTCGGTCATCTGACGAACTTTCTCTTTTTCTATCATCTCAACCGCGTTAATGGCTGCTTAAAAGGTGGTAGGGTTTCGTGCAGGCGTTAAATCTCTGATAATGCTCTTTAGCCCATAGATATACATCTCTATGCGTCGCTCCTCATTCAGCACATTGATTTCAGCAAAGCGAGCCTTCTCGAGAAACTTGGACGTGTACTCGCGAACTGTCATCTCTCCTTGTTATAACCCCAGAAACTCTTCCTCCAACTTCTTCACGGCCTCTAATGGGCAAAATTGCGCCTTGAATTTGGCGACGAAGGTATCCCAAGCCATACCTCTTGCCGCCTTCGAACCCTCTCCACCCATCTTGGCTTCCCACCAGAAAACTGCATTATCTCTCAGCATAGACAAAGCAAACAACACCTTGTCATCATCAGCACACTTACACGTTTCGAATAATAATTCCATCTCTCGAAATCCACTTCATAACTACCTCTAGGTCACATTCCCCTTTGAAGCTAGGGGGCTTGCAAGAGGATAATGACTTGTAGTTGTGACTCTTATCCATCATTGATTTAGCTGCCACATACGGAGTCAGTTGAGAATGACTACCCACTACAGTTACGGCTGGGCTAGACATCTCCGTTCCTTCTCTTTCCTCACTCTTATCTTTACTCCCAGATGTCGTTCTTTCCTGATGCGCCAACAGGGTTTGCAAGGTTTCCTGAAGTTTTCCCATCTCCGTGGCGAATACCTCTCGAGTTACAAAAGCTTGAGCCCGTCCCCGACCACGACCTCGAGAATGCCCCTCCCTCTCGTAGTAGTTGAACTTTCCTGCTGAGATAAATCCCGATCCGCAGGGATCTCTACGCTCCTCGCTCGACGGTCACCTTGTGCCATTTTTTGTCCCCGAGTTTCCATTCCGGTTTCATTTAACTATGTGGCAGCCCTCCAGGACGCTCTCCCTCACCCCCTCCCACGACCACGACCCCTTCCCCGAGTGTCTTCCTGCCTCAGAGGAGCAGTTGGTCCATCCACCACTACCTCATTCACCGATATTGCTTCAACAACCGGCACATATATGCTCCTCATTGATCGCTCTGACATCTTGCTTACTGTAAAGACACAAACAAGATATATAACCAACAGTTCCAACAAAATAAGGCAAAATAAGCACACACATGTACCTGTAAATTCGCAATTACATTGACCAGATGTAATTCCGAATTTACCTTACATGTTAGTCCTCACTACCCTATTATTCATGTCCCTGTTGAGGTCTCCCTAAAACCTTCCTATTTCTCAGTTGTGTTTCTACTCTCTCGGTTTAAGTCTAGGCCCGACCAGTCACCTAGATCCCTTAAACTATGGCTCTGATACCAATTGTAACAACCCAAACTCACATAAATAAATCATGAACGACATAATATAAATATTTGCCAAAACGACCCCAAGACAACAATTCAAAATCCAAGGTTTGCAGAAAGCAACCTAGTACACAACTGAGAATAATAAACGACAACAATCTAAATCTGGAAACTATGGCATCAATCCTCTAGTCTAAGCCTCCTACTCAAAGTTTCTCTTTCCCCTTACCCGCACCGTCTACTTCGCGTCTCCCTGAAAAGTTTTTAGTTTTGAAAGAGTGATGGTTAGACCGAAAGGTCTAGTGAGTTCCCTCTAACAACGGATCTATGCCAAAGCAACATATAAAAGATTTATAAACAAATACAAACCGGTTCAGTTTTATTAAAACATTATACTCACAAATCATGCTTCTGGCACACACTGAAGTCACGCAAAGGTGACGACGTGTTTAGCTCATACTGCCTCATTCTGGGACACATCCCCCAATGGCATATACGAAACACCCCCCCGGTATGAGGACAGTCGGGATTGCCATAAACAATGTATGCATACATTCAACACGATAAAACATAACGCACGTTTAATAAATCTCGCATGCATAAAAATAACATAAATATCGGTAGTGATTTTGGTTAGAAAACTCACCTGTCGCTTGTGCTTTACTCTTCGAACTCAAACTTGATTCCTTAACTCAAACACCTAAGAACACGGAAGTTAGGGTGGTAAGATACCCAAGGCTACAAAATATACCACTACATAAACTCTCTCAAAGCTCACCTGACATCACCCCCAAGCCTACTTCACCGATCCGACCACACACCCAGGGGCCTCCCCCTTTTCGGGCTTGGCCTACTCGAATTCGCCTTCCAACTGCCCCCCACTCCCAGTTCCACCCGGGTCTCTCCTCGGCCCGACTCCCGGGTCTCTCCTCGGCCCGCCTCCCAGGCTGTTCCCGTTCCACCCGGGCTCACGACTCCCGGGTCCCCCCGCCTCCCGGGCCTTCCCCCTACCTAGGTCTTGACCAACCAGCCTCCCCGGTTCATACCACCCGGGTTTAGCCACACTCGGACTCCTCGGGCACCGCTGGGTTCCCATCTCCCGGGTTCCCGGCTTTTCCGAGTCCCGGGTTCGACGTCGATCGGGAGACGATCTCCTTCGATGAGTTTAGACGCACAAACACACACACAAATCCGATTTCTCCCCAACCATAGACCCAATCGATTAGATTTCAACAAAAAAGTGTAAGGTCTAAACCCACCAAGGAGCAATAACAACAGAGATAAAAATACCATCTAAATAGGGCAGGCAACCGATTAAATCCTCCATTAACACTCAAATATTGCTTAAACAAAACTTCCATTTATCAAACAATGATTGGCAATAGAAGGGTTAGGGCTTACCTTGAAGAACAAGTGACAAGAACCTCCTCTATGCTCATCTCCTTCTTCAATTTCTCCCAAACTTGATTGTTCCTCACTATTCTCTCTGATAACTCTTAGCCGCCTCCAAGAATGAATGAATTGATGAATGAGAGTTTTATGGTTAAATCCATTTTATTCAAATTTACAAACTAGCCCCCACACTTTAGGCTTTGAGCAAACACTCACCCAAACTCCCAACTTTATTACTTTGGTCACGGTTATTACGCATCATAAGTGTTACAAATACAAAAGAAGTTTGATCCTTCTCAATTATTTTTTAAGTAGGAATTATTAGAGGGTTATTATAAGAGGATTCACAATGACAAGTACTCAATTTATTACATTAGTATGTTTTTTTACACATTTCATGGAAATTGGCTCAAATAGCCTAATCACATTTGTAATTTCACCTCCTAGCCATTCTTCCCTGGTTTTTGCAAAAATAACCTCAGGTCCACATTTGCAATTATGGACCTAGGTCCACCTCCGAAATTGCGGACCTAAGGGACATAGGGCATCCTCTACTTCGCTCACTGACACATAACATAATCCAACTTGGCAGATACACCACCGCGATAGCGGACCTAGGTAACACATGGACCCGTTGCAGACCTGCTGCAATTCGTGTTTTTTTGTCTTTTTGTGAAGGTATTGCGGATTGAGGACCTATGGATTGCTGACCGGGGATATTTTTTCAAAAACAAGGGAAGAATGGCTAGGAGGTGAAATTACAAATGTGATTAGGCTATTCGAGCCAATTTCCCTAAGAGCATCTCCAACAGCATTGCTAAAATAGAAAAAATTGGGTTTTTGTTTTCTACATCTCTCCAACAGTATTGCTATCTTGTTTGCTATAATAGAGAATAATGAAAAAATCTCTAAATATAGAGAACTCTCTAAGGGGGCGTTTGGTTCGCAGGATTCCGATGGAATCTGAAGGAAATGGAATGATCAATTTCATTGACCAAATTCCATTCAGGCGTTTGGTTTACCTATGGAATGAAATTGAATTCCACACATTCCACCATTAATGGATTTGGTCATTCCATCACAATTGAGAAGGAATTCAATTCCATTCCATCCCATTTTCTCAAAAAGACAAAACTACCCTCATGTTCCCTACTTGATTTACCTAGACCCATATGAACCTATGCCGACTATCGTCAATATGAACCACAGTCGACCACCATCAGTCTGAACTACCACCGACCCCCGCTGACCACCACCGGTCTAAACTACCACCGACCACTGCCGACCACCACCGGTCTAAACTACCATCGATCACCGCCGACCACCACCGGTCTACCATCAATCCCGACCGCCACTAACTACCGTCAATTTGAACCACTGCCGACCACCACTGGTTTAAACCACCACCGACCACCACCGGTATGAACTACCACCGACCACTGTCGACCACCATCGGTCTGAACTACCGCCGACCACCACCGGTCTACCACCAATCCTGACTGCCGCCAACCACCACCAATCTGAACTGCCGTCAACCACCACTGTTGTGAACGGTCGTCGACCACCACCAATAAGAACCGTCGCCGACCACCACCGTTCTGAACCACCGCCGACTATCACTGATCTGAACTGTCACCGACCACCACCGTTCTGAACTGTCGTCGACCGTCACCGATCTAAACCGCCACCGACCACCACCGTTCTGAACCTCTGTCGATCACCACCGTTCTGAACCGCCATCGACCGTCACCGATCTGAACCGCCTGACCACCACCGTTCTGAACCGCCGCCAACCACCACCATTCTGAACAGTCGTCGACCACCACTGTTTTGAACCGCCACCGTTCTGAACCGCTGTCGACCACCATCGATCTGAACCGGCGCCAAACCACCACCGATCTAAACCACCGTTCTGAACCACCGCCAACCCCCACTGATCTTAACCACCGCCGACCACTACCGATCTGAACCATAATAGTTGGATTTCGATTTCAAAAGTTTCAAAAAGGGTATTTTGGTAATTTACTAATATTTCATTCCAATTCCAAAGCTACATTATGTGAACCAAACAGACAGATTCCAATTCCTTTCACAAATTCTATTTCAATGTCTGTCAACCAAACAGATGGTCAAACCTGATAATATTCCGTTCCAATTCCTTCAAAGTCAAATTCATTTGACAAATTCCATTTCATCCAAAAACATTCTGCGAACCAAATGCCCTAAAACTTGATGGTAGGAGAGAGAATGATTTTATTCATTCCCACCAATGATATTCAACTTTTATCATTTCATAGTAAATTTTTTAATAAAAGTGTATTGGGATGATAAATTAGAGAATATTATAATAATATAAGTTGTTTTAACATTTCTAAAATAGAAAATCTGTTGGAGTTGAATGTAATATTTTTTTTTATAGATTTTCACTTTTGATTCTATATTTTAGAGAAATTATAGAAAAGGTGTTGAAGATGCTCTAAGTTTTCTTATCTAATCATATATTCATGTACGGATCCACGATTTATAAATTAAAGATTATAATAATTTGACGACTAATTTCAAATAACACCTATAATAAATAAAAATATACTAAATAACAATAGCGAAAATTTAAAATAATTATTAAGTAATAAGAATTAAAAGATTATTTGTTAAAAAATTAAAATAGACTACTAACAATTTTTGTTCAGTTATTCTAAAACATAAAACTCAATTTTAGTAATAAAAAAAACGGTTTTTGTCAGGATCTTAATTCTTAACAAGAATAAACACTCAGAAACAATATCAAAGGAGTTTGCGGAATAACACTTTGATATTCAATAATTAATGGAACACAGTAAATCAGAATAAGGACTTGCAAACTTTATTGAATGATTATAAAGTTACAAGATTCAACACACAACCTCAATATTGTTGAACAGGCTCACCAATACGAATTCTACTTCTCTAGAATTAGGATTACAAACATTGAGGTTGATTCTCTCTATCAAAAACAAAAACTCAGAATGCTAAAGTTATTAAAAGTTGATTTCTATCAATTCTAAACTATTCTATATATACTGAAGATAAAAGATAATTACAAATAATAAAGGATCTTCAAAATAATCTTCTATCTTTATCTTCAAGCTTTCCTTAATCTTCAAACTTGATCTGCACGAATCTTGATTATCTCATAAGCAACACTAAGTCTTCAGAAGTATTAATACTTTGAGCAGTATTAACATTCAGCAGTACTAAAATTGCTTAGCAGTAGTAATCTCCTCTAGCAGTATTAACCTTGACTTAGCAGCATTAATCTTGTTCAGCAACATTAACTTCAGAAGTAGTAATCTTCAGAAGTAGTAATCTTCAGAAGTAGTAACCAAGTTCTTCTAGCAGTATTAATTGTACTTGTCAAATTCTGAATTTCCCAACAATCTCCCCCTAACTTGACTTTTTAGGAAGAGAAGTCAAGTTCTTCAGATAATCTTCAAGATGCTCCCAAAACTTCATCAAGTCTTATACTCCTGTATTTACATCCAACCCCAAACTCTGATTTATAGTTCTTTGGATCAGATACTTAGCCATTTCTGAATTTGAAACACATCCTAGCTTCTTCTTCAGCATAGCATGAAGCTTCAGTCTGCTGTGATTGTACACTCTATCCACTAGGAAGTACTCTATGTGATTTAAGTCCATAGTTAGTGCATATACTCCACTAGTTTCATATAGAGTCCACTTGTTGACAGTTTTGAACACATTTCTGATGACATGCTCCACCTCTTCAGGCTTGAACATCATACACAGATACTCCATCACTAATTTTGTAAGTGAAATCTCTGGAGCTTTCAGTTGATCTGCATACAAATTCATTCCTATTTTAAACATTTCTTCAAGATCTGACCTGGAGCATGTTCTTACAATCTTTGCCCAAGTATTGTGTACTTCATACTTTTCATCCTTCCTCTTGAGCCTGGTGTACTCTTTACCATCAACTTTCAGTATATCCCAGAAGATGACTTCAGGAGGCTTCACACCAACAGGTTCAGCAGAAATTGGTTCAGGCACTTTGTCCATCACTACCATGTATAGATTTACATCATCAGACCTTGCTGATTCTTTCTGTTCAGATGGCTTAGGTCCCTCTTCTTCTTTAGCAACCTTCTCAACTTCTTCTGCAGCTATTCTAAGCTTCTTGATTGATTTTCTTCTTGCCACCATCTTGGTTCTTTTTAGAGTCCTTAGACTTTCACCAAGAGTTGCTTCTTTCTTTGGTGGTGTTTCTTGCTCATCTGGAAAAGGTTTTTCTATCATGAAATCATTGCTTTCTTTCATTCTCTTCTCCATTTCCACTTTTGCAGTTTCATTCCCTTGAAGCTTGAGCATTTCTGAATCATACAACTCTTTAATATGTTCAAATGGCATTGTTGAGAACATCTCCTTTCTGACTCCTACAGCACCTTTGAGAAATGTGATCATCTTGTTTCTCTCTTGGTTACCTAGGAATGTCTTTGAGGGTTGTCTCTTCTTTGCAGCCTTCTTGATCATCATAGATTTCTTAAGAGTTTCAGCTTTCTTCTGAGCCATTTCAGTTGCTAAGCTTTGTTGATAAGCTTTATTCAGTTCTGCAGCTAAAGCCTTTGCCATCTCCCTATCTTTGTCTACTTGAACCCTCTCTTCTTGCTCAAGATCGACTTGCATCTTCCTGGCCAAAACTTCATCTGACTCAACCAACTTTTGCTTTTTGATAGGTTGATCAGATTCCAATAGCTTAGCTTTGCCTTTATCTTTGCTCATCACCTTCTCAATGCTTGATTTCTTTACAGCCTCAGCTCTTTCTTTGATGACAACTCCTTTGGCCTTTGAGGTGACCTTGGGAGTATCATGCTTGGCTTTGATTAGAGTTTCAGCAATTTCAAGATCTGTTAGTACCTCTTGTACTATTTCTGCTGCTTCTTTCAGATCAGCAGTATTAACAGTTTCTGCTGCTTGGCTTGATTCAGCAGCATTAACTGTTACTGCTTCTTGTTATGTTACTGCTTCTTTCTCTTTTTCTGCTGCTTGTACAAACTCAGTTTCCACAGCTTGTTGCTCCCCCTCAACATCCACTTTCTCTTGCTCCCCTTTAGCTTTGGCATCAACTTCTGACTCCCCCTTTTTGGGAGCATCAGTCACTGGTTTCCTCCTTCTGAGCACAAATTGTTTCTTCTTCTTTTGTAGAATCAATTTTTTCACCATTTGCTTCAAGTTGACAATCTGTTCTTGTTGAGACAGAACTATCAGTTTCAGCTCTTCTATTTCTTTGCCCTGTTTGATCACATCCATGTTGATGTTTCCCATGGTTTCCAGCAATTCAAAATAGTTATATCTGTCCTCACCTTTTTGTAGTAGAGGTCTTCTGCCTAGCAGAAGCACCTGCTACCCCCTTGGGTTCTTGGCACCTGGGACCTTTGAATGATTGCTCATTCAAAGTTGCCATGGGGAAGGTCTTATTTATGTTACCACTGACCTCCTCTGTGCTAGCAGGAGTAGTGGCAGCCTTAGCACCCATATGCTCATTCATCTCCTTGTTGAGCACCTCCTTGGGGTTGGGAGACACCCCTGTGGTTTCCCTGTTGATATTCTCTAATGGAGAATTCTCCATTAGAGGGCTTAGAGGCTCTGTGGGTGAAGGTACAAGAAGGGAAGGAACCTTCTGTACCTTTTTCCTTATGTAAGTTTGGGTGATTGGAGAATTTGGCTTTTGAAGTAGGGACTGAGGGATTGATATGGAGGGTGAAGGTTGGGATTGGCTAGCAGTGGGATGGTCTAATGAGGGCCTTGACCCTGTTGCCATACATTCTTCATTGTGGGACACCACCATCATTGTAGAGAACAATGGGGTGTCAACTCCTTCCGAGTCCAATGGAGATCTTTTCATGTTTGAAAAGACCTTACCTTTGGGGATTTTTGGTACATATACCTCATCAAAGTGAGGCATATCCGTCAATTCATGGGTTATAACTTCCTGAACAAACCTGGGGTACATGAAAAAACTCTTTTTGCTTCCCAGGTTTGATACAAGATCACTAAAAATCATTTTAGAAAAATTGTACTTTCTGGCAGTGGCCAAGCACACCAAAGCATAAGCAATGGTGCTACTGAACTCACTCCAGCCAGTAGTCTTTTTGGAAATACAATGCATAAGGGTATGTACAAGGAAACGCCATTGGGGTGAAAATTTAGCTTTTGAGAACTTGAAAACACCCAATGGGCCTCCATACCCCATTCTTGTAAGAGTGGAAAACAGTTCATCATTAGAGATAGATGAGATACCAGAGGCATCGTCTAGACGTAGATTGATGCGAATTACCTCTTCAGTAATTGTCAAGGGTTTGCCACACACCCTTGTCTTGATCACTTGCACACCATTCTCAGTAACAATGGTGGCATTAGCCCAAAATTGTTGTTGGTGCTCGATATAGATTGATGGAGACACTGTCAGAGCATAGGTGATATGGCTAGACTTCAGAAAATCCACTATCTGATGAAATCCTGCAGCTTGCTTTGGCTTTTGTAGCATCGCGATTTCATTGTGCTCGTCAATAAATGCCATGGACGCCATTGAGCTTGAATATTCTGGACTGAAAATCACTAGGTGCTTTGAAAGAAAAGGGTTATAGAGTAGATGAATCGAAATCAAAGAGTCGTTATGGACTTTTGGGCGGGCAAACAGGGTATTTATACGATTCGGAACATAAGCAGTATTAACACCTAGCAGTATTAACTAACTAGCAGTATTAATTGAGAGCAATATTAACCACTAGCAGTATTAACTAACTAGCAGTATTAACTGAGAGCAGTATTAACCACTAGCAGTATTAACTAACTAGCAGTATTAACTGAGAGCAGTATTAACTACTAGCAGTATTAACTAACTGGCAGTATTAACTGAGAGTAATATTAACCACTAGCAGTATTAACTGTGCACTGGCAGTATTAAAACTGCAATGGCAGCATTAACTATACTTACACTTTGTGAAGCTTTGTGGTACTCTATGCAAGGTAATAGCTTCCTGGAAAAGATGTTAGTAGTACCAAAAAATAAACCAATAACAGGTATGAAAACACTTTTTAAACCAAATGAGCTTATTCAGAGTTGATCATGCCCACACTTGTGACCAAGAAAGTGAATCTACCCACATCAAAAGCTTTAGTGAATAGATCAGCAAACTGATTGTCAGTATGAACTTTAGCAACTTGAATTAACTTCTTTTCATTACAATCTCTGATAAAGTGATACCTGATCTCAATGTGCTTAGTTTTGGAGTGCTTGACTGGATTGTTAACAATGCTTATAGCACTGCTATTGTCAATGAAGATTGGAGTGTGAAGAAAGGTTACCCCATAGTCCAGCATCTGATTTTGAATCCATAGAACCTGAGAACATCAACTTGCAGCATCAATATACTCAACTTCTGTTGTTGATAAGGACACTGTGGTTTGTTTCTTACACTGCCAAGATACTAGTAAACAAGAATAACAAGAATAAACACTTAGAAACAATATCAAAGGAGTTTGCGGAATAACACTTTGATATTCAATAATTAATGGAACACAGTAAATCAGAATAAGGACTTGCAAACTTTATTGAATGATTATAAAGTTACAAGATTCAACACACAACCTCAATATTGATGAACAGGCTCACCAATACGAATTCTACTTCTCTAGAATTAGGATTACAAACCTTGAGGTTGATTCTCTCTATCAAAAACAAAAACTCAGAATGCTAAAGTTATTAAAAGTTGATTTCTATCAATTCTAAACTATTCTATATATACTGAAGATAAAAGATAATTACAAATAATAATAGATCTTCAAAATAATCTTCTATCTTTATCTTCAAGCTTTCCTTAATCTTCAAACTTGATCTGCACGAATCTTGATTATCTCATAAGCAGCACTAAGTCTTCAGAAGTATTAATACTTTGAGCAGTATTAACATTCAGCAGTACTAACTTCTAGCAGTACTAAAATTGCTTAGCAGTAGTAATCTCCTCTAGCAGTATTAACCTTGACTTCGCAGCATTAATCTTGTTCAGCAGCATTAACTTCAGAAGTAGTAATCTTCAGAAGTAGTAACCAAGTTCTTCTAGCAGTATTAATTGTACTTGTCAAATTCTGAATTTCCCAACAGTTTTCGGCTGAAAAAGCAAGTCTAATCCAAATAACATGAATGTGTCGTTTGTTTTTTAAGAGGTCTAAAGTCTGAAGTCTTATTTTAGTTATGATTAATAAGAGGTGGTGTGTAAAAAGGTCTCACCGATTCAGACTTAAGAGCCATTAAGAGTTTTTTTTTTAAAACAAACAACCCCGAACTGTTTGGCCAATGCAAGAAAGAAGGAAACCTGGAGAAACATGATGCCACATATGCTCTAAATGAACATCCTCTATTGTTAATAAATCTTCTCTACCAATTTCATACTCATATACATCATCAACAACCTTGTATGTTAACATTTCCATTTCCGTTGCACGAATTAATCTATATCATTCACATCTTATTGATGATTACTAGTACTAAGAGTGTCTCCAGTAGATTCTCTATATTTTTTCTAAAAAAACTATCTAATTCCACATATTATCTATTTTAAGGATTTCAATATTAATTATATTATTAAATTCATTTATCTCTCTTCACATTAAGTTTTAAAGAACTTTGAACTTGAACCTTTATCTAATTTTCTTTATTTTTGAATAACAATATAAAAAATATGTTGGAACAAAATAGAGAACAAAAGTTTCACTTTTGCTATTTTAAATAATATGTTGGAGATGCTCTAAAACAAATAAATAATTATCCTAAAATACTACATTTATTAATTTATTTGTTTTAAACATTAAAATTGAATATTATTTTGTTAAAATTAAATAAGTAAATTATATACTTTTATTAAAATTTATATGTTAAATTAATATCTTTTACACCACGAGGAATAATAATATTACCCTTACCCTTATGAACATGAAATGCATGGAAAACACTAAATAGACATGAGGAAAACACAAGTAAAATGCCTTTTCTATTTCCATAGCATCATGGCTTTTTCCTACCCACCAAAATGCAATTATTGTCACACATAATTTAACTGTTTATGTGAAAACAGGTAAATTCGGGTTATATTTATTATTAATTAATATAAAATGGATCAAATGGTTGTAAATACTTAGGAAGTGGCTCCGCTAAGTGTGGAAAAAAGCTGGTTGGGAGGGTGGTCGGAAGTACAGGATCACTTCAACTTTAAACATACATAATAAATGGTATTTAAAATCGACTCTAATTATTTAAATAATATTTTAAACATGTATTTTAAATATAAAGATAATCATGTAAACTGAATCACTGGTTTTGTTTTGGTATAAAGAATTTTGCAATAACAACCTAGATGTTCTTTTTCTAACTTGGTTAGACAATTTATCTTAGAATAAATAAAAATCCTAAAATAAATGCAAACTTTACCTTTTGAATTAATATTCAACCAATAATTGTTTATATATATATATATACACACATATATATATATATAATATTAGTAATCATCATAAAAATATTGATAGTATTAATTTCTGTATACATAGTTTTTTCATAATATTGTATATTTTTAACAAATATAGTAATAAAAAACTCTTTACTAAAATATATACCAAAGTATTTATTTGAAACTTTGCTTTATACCATGGATTTGTGTTTTAGTTGTTTGAAAATTGACTATGAAAATATCAACATTGTGACAATCCATCCCCCTCTTAAAATATGTCGATAATATTTTCCATTTCTTTTAATCTATGATGTTGATACTGCCTTTTGTTTTAATTATTTATTTAATTAATTGTAAAATGTTAACAGACATGACTTGTCATATTTGTTAACGTCAAAACTCTATTAAATGTACAATAAGATGTTTTTATCACTTATGTTAAAAAGGAAAACAATATTTTTCATTTATGGCACATTCAAAATAAAAAATATTAATTTATTTTTTCTTTTCAAAAATTTCATTCACAATTAGTTATTTTTCCTTTAAATTTACCAAAATTAAATCACATTAGTTTTGTTTTACAACATTCATTGTCTTGTTATAAATTAACGTTTGGTATGCCTATGGATAGGACAAGATTGGAAAAAACAAGTTGTTTGTCTGCTGTTTGGAATGATTAAGATTGGATGTTAAGTGCATTTTATGCACCTAACTTTGTATATATTAGCTGCATTTTCATTATGTTTTAGTGTTTAGTTTAGCTTTTTAATGCATTGCTTTTTAATTCTCTTATTTTCTCTAATCACGGTTGGTAATTCTTTTGGGGATAATTTTTATGCTTTTGGTATATGTTTTGTGCCGATTGTGCATAATTTTAAAGGTGAGGTGGGTGAAGAAGACATGCTTAAGATGAAGAAAGTAGAGGAAAGTCAGGTGTACGTGGGAGATAAAGTCAAGAATGAAGAACAAAAGAAGAGAATCGAGTGTAATAACCTGTTATAAAATTCTAATAAATTAAAGTTAAGGGGGATTTTGGGCCAAGACGCATAGATGAAGGGGTAAGGAGAAATTTTGGATTAAAAAGGGTTTCAACCCTAGTATCCCTCATTTGTGCATCTAGCGGCGTCTGGTAAAGGAAGAAGGGGAGAATAGGGGCGATCTTCGGTGTTGGAGCTTAGCAAGTGGGCATTTGATCGAGTCTGGTGAATTCATCTTTCTTCTTCAAGGTAATGTTCAATTTCATCATTTTCTTCAATGGGGTTTCTTTTTACATCAGACTTCTTCTTCCTCTTTTGGGGATGGGTTGTATGAGTTGAGTTTTGGGAGTAAGTTGAAATCTTAATCGTGTAATCTGTTAAAGAGTTGTTAGATGGTTAGTATTGTTTTAGACTTATAGCATGTTTCTCAACTTAGTTTTGAAAATCGATTCTTAATCGTTTATTGAACCCTCGAAGTGGAAACTGTTCGATCGAAAGTTTAGTGTGGGGGCCGGGGGACCCCGGTCGAAGAATTTGGAAGTCCCCCCGGTCGGCTATGGTTTGGTCGCTGCAGGCCCCGGTCGCAGACCTCGGTCGCTGCAAGCCCCAGTCGCAGACCCCGGTCAGGGGAGGGGAAGGGAGTTGGTCGATTCTCTTGACTAGGTACTGGTCACCGGGTTCTCTTAGACACCGGTCGTCCTTAGAACTTGGGCGAGGTTTTGTTGGGCCGTATCCCAAGCTTTCTGGGTTGCGAATTCGTTTGTTCATTGGGAACCTTTAGCAATCTGACCCATGTTGCAAAGTCAATAGTTAGACTCATTTCATCGTTTGGAATATTGTTCTTATTTGAGAGAGTCATTAATAGATGGATGGTCTTGAGAGTATGATCAGATAGATGGAAATTCAATCGGTTAAGTTTTAGGATGGGTTAGGGTCGGTTTCTGTTGCGAAGTTGTAAGTATTGAAATTTACCGGACAATGGTTTCTTTATAGGTTCCTTTTCCAAGTAGGCGTAAAGAGCTAATCAAAGGACTGCAGGTGAGTTTTCTGAACTAAACCCTTCTGTTAACGAAAGCATGCGAAGGTTTTATTTTAAACTTGATTTATATATGATGGCATGAGTATTATGAAAATTATATGCGAGCTTTGAATTGATGTTGCTTCAGTACTTACTTGCGAGTTTATTTAAATGCTAAAGATGTTTTCCTTATTGTTGACAAAGTGGAAGTGTATGCATACATGGTCCTAAGTGAGAAGGCTCTAAGTTGGGGGGTGTGGCCCGCCTGTGCTCATACCGGGGGGTGTATCCCGTTTATGCTATATGGGGGGGGGGGGGGGTGTCCCATCTAAGGCAGTGTGAGTCACAGACACGCCGTCACCTTAGGGTGGCGGTAGTTTGAGCAGAGAAGTTTTACTGAAAGTTAAAGGTTTTCCTTGAAGCTAAAAATGGTTTATTTTATGATAAATTCTTGATTGTTTGTTTGATGAGTTAAAACTGTTATAAGAGGGGACTCGCTAGACCTTTCGGTCTAACCCTCGCTCTTTTCAAATCTAAAACCCTTTTTAGGTATCCAGTGACAATAGAAAGAGCGGTTACGTTTTAAGAGAAGATGCGAGATGGAGCTGATTTAGAGGACCTCCATTGTAGATTCTAGTCAGTGTATTCTCAGTTGTGTACTAGATTATCTTTTCGCAAATATCGTATTTTGGGTGTTGTAAGGTGCCGTTTGGCATTTTTATTTAAGATTTAAGTTGCTATCTTGTTGTTTAAGGTTAGGTTGTTACAATTGGTATCAAAGCCATAGTTTAAGGGATTTAGGTGACCAGATGGACCTAAACTTAAAATGTGGAGTAGATGGACACAACTGAGATATAGGAATCCTTTAAGAAAGACTTTGAACAGTGTGAGGCATGATAACAATAGTGAGTACCCTCATGTAAGGTAAATTCTGAATCGCATCTGGCCAATGCCATTATAAATTTACAGGTACATGGGCATACTCAATTACTATTATTGAGTGTGGTTCAGGGTAGAGAGTTCTATCCATAGATTGATAGAGTTAGTCTAGCGTGTTGTGGGAGTTCGTCTTTGGTAGTAAGGTTAATATCGCTTAGGATGCTTATCGTGCAGGATGTAGATGTTTCGTTGAGAAAGGACCTCCTGGGTCCATATGGAATAGAATGATGGTAGGAGGTGGCTTTTGCCCCAAGGGAGTCTTCGGTCTAGTAGAGTGGTATGTTGGTTAGTGAGAAGCAGGAGAGTGTTAATTCAAGAATCGTATGATAGAGTTGAGGCTTCTAAAGTTGTTGTTAATTGAAGGGTGGTTGAGACACGATATCCGTGTTGACGGATAGCATGTAGAAAGGATTGGATGGAAATGAGTTATTACTGGCGGGTTGTTGGGCCAGAATGAGGACGTCTGATTTATGAATCAATAGTCACGGTGGTGACTAGATGTTGAGTTTCCAAGATTGTTAGAGGTTGATGGTGCCGAAGGTTGTGGCACAATAGAGGACTCTGATTGGTTGGTCGGAAGCAAGAAGTCTGGGATAAATTATAAGGAATGTAAACAGTTGACCTTGTTAGAGTGAATAACCTTCAATGTCATTGAGTCTCATACATTGTGTGTCAAATAATTTGCTGGAGATTTTTCATATCTTTCACTTCAGATATTTTTGCGTGTGTGTGCCTTACGAAGTAGTTGTTTTGAAAACGTGTCAACGCAGGTGAATATGTGTTTGAATTGAAAAGACCAGTTTTGACTTTGGGTGATAAATTTCGATTTTGGTCTGGGGGAAATATTATATTTCTTTATAAATGAGTTGACTTTTGGGTATGAAAATCGAAACAACATTTGATCGCATGAATTTATAAGTGAGTTTGGTACGAACATGTGTTGTCAGATCAACAAGGGTGAGAGTCGTTGGCACGCTCAGTGTAAGCAATTTTGTAGTATTTATAAATCGTGTGTGTAAAGTTCATCGGAAATATTTTCAAATGTGCCAACCCCGATTCTGGGGTGGTGAAGAGAAATTTGTCATGAAGTTGAAGTTGAAAAATACTTGAATTCATTTTACATGGCTGAGTTAGTGATGGGTCGTGTACACTCGAGTTGCTTCATAATGTAAGTATCTTCCAAATTTTCAAACATGTCAAGAGTTTAATTAATTGTGTGTCATGCATGAAGGCTATGAACTCGCTAGGTCGTGGGGAAGGATTGCAATTAAGAATGAGGAGGTTTTGAGAGTGGAAGAGTGGCGCTCGATCAGAGAGGGGTAAGTACTTGATATTGGTATTCTTCTAAGTCAGGGTGGTGAATAATGGAGGTGGTTAAGGGAGGTATTGACCTATGACATTAAGGATGATGGTACTATAGTGGCATACCGTGATTCCGAGACTTGAGATGTGAATGTCGGCAAATAGTTGTGCCGGGAGTGGAATTTGAAGTCGTAAAGATATTTGTTTTGCAGTTAACTTTCGCAGTGGGAGAGGTAGATTTCATTGGGGATCCTTGTGGGTTGGGGACATAGTGGAAATACCACAACGTCGACTGTTGCCGTGAAAATCAAAAACCATTTTCGTGGTGAATGGCGGAACGCTGGAAATGAAGGAGTAGTTATGATTAGTTTTGAGGAGTTTTGAGAGGAAGTGAAGAGTTATTCAGAAAAGGTGTGTACCTAATGCGATGTTGGACAACATTGTGCGGATCTTACAAAAATGGAAGATCTTTGGTTCGGTCGGGTGGTTCTTTACCGATGAGGTTTTGATGGCTTATGTGGGGGTGAAATTTATATATAGTACAACTGGGAGGGGTTATGCTTTGAGCATTTAAGTCTTCGAGATAGTACGCTTAATCCTTCAGACTATTGGAGTTTGATTCCAATAGGTCGTGTTGAGCCGACAAGGAGCGAGATCTTGTTGGGGGATTTGAGGATCATAGTGTTACGAGTTATTCAGGTTCGGAAAAGACGAGGTCGTGAAATACCTTGGAGTTCAATTTTTAATATTATGATCAGTGAGAAAATGACGGTATTGGTATGCAGGACAAGTGGTCGTGGAGATTTGCAGTTGTTCTGGGAGGAGGTAGTAGAGTGGTGGTTGCAACCATGAGTTGGTGATGCCTTTATCGCATATCTGGGAGTATAAATCATTAAAGTGGTAAGGAGCTTCCTTGAGGATATGTAGGAGGCGGGCGTATCGTTGCAGGATGAACGTCTTCGTCCGAAGATCTAGGGGGAATGAGTTGTAAGTGGTAAGATTGTGGTTGGGATGCTAATTTGAAAATAATTTTGTCGATTGATGGTTAGCGGTTATCCCAGAGAGGAGCTATATGTTCTGGTTTACGGCAAGTTTTGGGCAGGATTATCTTATATCCCTAGAATGAAGATTGAAAGTGTGAACTGTTTAGTTCTGGGAGATGTGCAGTAGATAGGAAATCCGTGGGCATGTTGAAATATTCTTTGGGAGTGAAGGGATTCTAGCCTAGTGGGCAATCTTGTTTGGTGAGCGAGATTTGTGCGGCGCTGTCGATTAGTGAGTAATGTTTTAGAAGAGTTGGTTGATTATTTCGCGTGAGAATTGTGGATAGTCTTTTAATCAAGCAAAGTAATGGAAATATGAGTTGGATCGTGTGGGAATCATCGAGGGTTAGAGTAAGTTATGTGGGCGAGCAGTGTATCTTGCAGCGAGAAGAGGGTAAAGATATCAGACGGAGGTACGTTTTTAGATGCTGCTGTTAGCAAGCATGTAAATCCTTCGCGTGGGTATGAGAGAGAGAAGATGGCGTTTCGGTGCGATGTGAGTGTTGTTAAATAAAAATCGTGCGGCTGACTCAAAGATTCATGCTTCTAATCAGTGAATCAGTCGTTAGAAATGGTTTGAAATCCTCAAGGAAGAAGATAGAGGTGTTGGGATATAGTACTTGGAGAGAAGGACCATAGTGTCAGCTTTGGCAATGTGTGAAAAGGGGATTCCAAGTGAGTCCGTTTCCTCGTGCTATCTATTTGGAAAGGTTCGTAGGAGCTTGGTCATTCCGTATCGAGCGAGTGAAGCTGGGTTTTATTGCGCATTTGGTCAGGTGATTGTGGATGCAATGGGAAATGGAAGTATGAGTCGCGTTAATTGTCTAGTTGGAACTGGTGATTTTCGAAGGTTTTGATTTATGGGAGTTTCTACCTAAATGTGAAAAGTTGAAGAGATGGCGCTGGAGTGATGTATATATATTTAGCGTGTAAGATTTGGATAATGCCAAGGAGTTGAGGTCATTGTGGTTCGAAAAAGAAAGTGCTGCTACGTTCGATTTATGTTGTGCTAGCAATAGTTGTATAACAATAGTTATCATGCCAGTATCCGAGTCGCTCCATTTGAAGTGTTGTATAGGCGAAGATGTAGAACACCTTTATGTTGGAACGAGGTGGGCGAAAAACAGTTGGCAGGACTGTAAATTGTACAGATGACCGCTGATAAGGTTTGTCATATCCGAGTAAGATTGAAGATCGCCTAAGACCGTCAGAAGATGTACGCAAAGAAGCGAAGGAAGCCGATAGAGTTTCAAGTAGGAGACTTTGTGATGCTAAAAGTTTTGCCTTGGAAAGGAGTTGTTCGCTTCGACAAGAAAGGCAAGTTAAGACCAAGGTTCGTTGGACCTTTCACCATCATAAAGCATGTTGGAGAAGTGGCCTATGAGTTGGAACTGCCCAATTCCATGCGAGGAATTCACCCAACCTTTCATGTGTCGAATCTGACGAAATGTCTAGCGGAAAGTGACATCGTAGTGCCACTGGAAGATATTCACGTTGATGAGCGGGTGAGTTATGTTGAAGAACCAGTAGCTATTCTGGACTGTAAGGTAAAGAAACTAAGGAACAAAGAAATTCACTTGGTGAAGGTACAGTGGAGATTTCATAAAAGGGAGGAAGCGACTTGGGAGCTGGAGTCGGTTATAAGGTCTCAGTACCCTAGTTTGTTCAACGAAGTGATTCCGGGGACGGAATCCTTTCGAGGGGGGAGTATTGTAATAATCTATTATAAAATTCTAATAAATTAAAGTTAAGGGGGATTTTGGGCCAAGACGCATAGATGAAGGGGTAAGGAGAAATTTTGGATTAAAAAGGGTTTCAACCCTAGTATCCCTCATTTGTGCATCTAGCGGCGTCTGGTAAAGGAAGAAGGGGAGAATAGGGGAGATCTTCGGTGTTGGAGCTTAGCAAGTGGGCATTTTATCGAGTCTGGTGAATTCATCTTTCTTCTTCAAGGTAATGTTCAGTTTCATCATTTTCTTCAATGGGGTTTCTTTTTACATCTGACTTCTTCTTCCTCTTTTGGGGATGGGTTGTATGAGTTGAGTTTTGGGAGTAAGTTGAAATCTTAATCGTGTAATATGTTAAAGAGTTGTTAGATGGTTAGTATTGTTTTAGAGTTATAGCATGTTTCTCAACTTAGTTTTGAAAATCGATTCTTAATCGTTTATTGAACCCTCGAAGTGGAAACTGTTCGATCGAAAGTTTAGTGTGGGGACCAGGGGACCCCGGTCGAAGAATTTGGAAGTCGCCCCGGTCGGATATGGTTCGGTCGCTGTAGGCCCCGGTCGCAGACCTCGGTCACTGCAGGCCCCTGTCACAGACCTCGGTCGCTGCAGGCCCTGGTCGCAGACCCCGGTCAGGGGAAGGGAGTTGGTCGATTCTCTCGGCTAGGTACCGGTCACCGGGTTCTCTTAGACACCGGTTTGCCTTAGAACTTGGGCGAGGTTTTGTTGGGCCGTAGCCCAAGCTTTCTGGGCTGCGAATTCGTTTGTTCATTGGGAACCTTTAGCAATCTGACCCATGTTGCAAAGTCAATAGTTAGACTCATTTCATCATTTGGAATATTGTTCTTATTTGAGAGAGTCATTAATAGATGGATGGTCTTGAGAGTATGATCAGATAGATGGAAATTCAATCGGTTAAGTTTTAGGATGGGTTAGGGTCGGTTTCTGTTGCGAAGTTGTAAGTATTGAAAGTTTACCGGACAATGGTTTCTTTATAGGTTCCTTTTCCAAGTAGGTGTAAAGAGTTAATCAAGGGACTGCATGTGAGTTTTCTGAACTAAACCCTTTTGTTAACGAAAGCATGCGAAGGTTTTATTTTAAACTTGATTTATATATAATGGCATGAGTATTATGAAAATTATATGCAAGCTTTGAATTGATGTTGCTTCAGTACTTACTTGCGAGTTTATTTAAATGCTAAAGATGTTTTCCTTATTGTTGACAAAGTGGATGTGTATGCATATATGGTCCTAAGTGAGAAGGCTCTAAGTCGGGGGGTGTGGCCCGCCTGTGATCATACCGGGGGGTGTGTCCCGTTTATGCTATATGGGGGGGGGGGGTGTCCCATCTAAGGCAGTGTGAGTCACAGACACGCTGTCACCTTAGGGTGGCGGTAGTGTGAGCGGAGAAGTTTTACTTAAAGTTAAAGGTTTTCCTTGAAGCTGAAAATGGTTTATTTTATGATAAATTCTTGATTGTTTGTTTGATGAGTTAAAACTGTTATAAGAGGGGACTCGCTAGACCTTTCGGTCTAACCCTCGCTCTTTTCAAATCTAAAACCCTTTTTAGGTATCCAGTGACAGTAGAAAGAGCGGTTACGTTTTAAGAGAAGATGCGAGCTGGAGCTTATTTAGAGGACCTCCATTGTAGATTCTAGTAAGTGTATTCTCAGTTGTGTACTAGGTTATCTTTCCGCAAATCTCGTATTTTAGGTGTTGTAAGGTGTCGTTTGGCATTTTTATTTAAGATTTAAGTTGCTATCTTGTTGTTTAAGGTTGGGTTGTTACATTGAGAGCAAGGAGGAAAAGTCATCGAAAGAGATGAAATCAGAAGGGCATAGTTGTTTCCGATGCTTCGCGGGTGCGAAGAAAACTATTTGATTCGTGATTGAAAGTTTATGTCCCGACTTCATGGGCACGAAGATTTCTTCACGGTCGTGAAGCACCGCTCCTGAAACACTTTTAATTTTCTGCTACACTTTCACGGGCGAGAAGGATTTTTCACGGCCGTGAAAGTTGATTGGACTTCTTGTTAATCATAAAATCCCAAACATATCAAGCAATTACTCAAAATATATCAATTATGTTAGAGCATTAATCTGTTGGATACAAGATCAAGAATACTGAAGATCAAAGTTGAAGAAAGTCAAATCTCATTAAAGTCAAACTCTTTTGTAATAAAAGTCAATGTATACTATTTGTATTTGTTTTTCCCTGTATTAGTTGTAGGTATAAATAGGTTTCCTTTCTTTGTAATTTGTAGAACGCTTATTGTAAAAAAAACGTATTGTAAGAATTGAGATTTAAGAGAGAATACGGTTTTAGAGAGAGAAAGAATTCTAGAGAGAGAAAGTGTAATCTTGTGAAAATCAAAGTAATCAAACAGGTAATTCATTGTGTTTTAATCTTGTTTGTTTGATTGTTATTGAATAGAAACTAGAATCTGGAACACACAATTGGTATCAGAGCAGATCCAAATCGAGAAAAATCAAGAAATGCGTATTTTCGTACTGTTCATCGAAGTCCAGATTGATTTTCAGTTTTAGTGAGTTTTTGGAGTTGTAATTGATTAGGTTTTGTTAGGAAAGTGTAATCGATCGAGTCTGTATAGGTGTTATCAAGAATTGCACTGTAATTCATTCGAATTTTTGAATTTTGTATGGTTTTTGTTTTCACGAGTTCTTGACACTGTTCTTGATTCAATTTTGTAATTCTTGTGTATTTGATCGAAAATTAGTGATAGTATTGTGTTCGAGTTGTATAGAAGATCAAATTGTCGAAGTTTAGAGGTTGAATTCTAGGTATAAATGAGTTTTTGGTGAATTTGAACGTTTTTCAAGGTGTGCGGGTGTTCATCGAATTGTGCGGGTTATTCATCAGATGTGTGTTTGACTCATCAAGATGTGCGTTTGATTCATAAAATTGTGCGGGTAATTCAGAGTGCGGATATATTCATCAAGACAAGCAAAGTGAGATATGCGTTTCTGTTAAGAAACGAGACTTTAAGATTTGAGTTTCTTTGAGAATCGAGAAGCTGAGGTTTTCGGGTCTAATGACAAACGCATAGTAGAGGGATTTAAGAAAAAGTGTGCCTTGCGGGTGTTTAGTGACACGCACAGAAGAAATTTGAGGTTCCTTTGTGACACGCACAGAAAAGGTGTGTGGTTCCTTTGTGAAACGCATAGTTGACAAAGTAGAAGGATAAGCAAAGTGTGCGTTTCAAACCTGACACGCATAGTGGAGGTTTACGGTTCATGTGCGACACGCATAGTGGGATGTGCGTTTCATATGAGACACGCATAATTGTTGAATGCGTTTCCTGAGTGACACGCAAAGTAGAGGTTTGCGTTCCCTGTGTGAAGCGCAAAGTGTGAAAGTCTTACAATTTTTTTTTTCTTTTTTTCTGAGAATTTTTCAAAACTGTAATATGGCCTTTAATAGTGAAATTTTTTTCTCTAGGGGGACATAGTTCTTTTTGTGATTAAAATTTCTGATTGTATATTTCAAGTTTTCTGTATTTTCTTGATTGTTTCATTTGGACTAACGATCAGTTTCTAGTTTCTTATTGCATATATTTTTCAAACAGGTTTAAACAAGATGACTTCCAAAGATGCTCTTTCCATTGGCACCGATGTCAAGCCTCCTGTTCTGTTCAAAGGAGAGTACGAACAGTGGAAAGACAGGTTTCTTGATTTTATAGACAGACATGAAAATGGAGAGAATATTATGTTGTCAATCACCGAAGGTCCTATGGCACCAATAACAGTTCAAATACCTGATGTTGACTCCTCTGATAGTGAAGATGGAACTGAGGAAAGAGATCAAAAGATGAAAACAGTGGCAGTGGATATTTCTCAGTATTCTGAAGAACAGAAAAGCCAATACAAAGCAGATAAACAAGCAAGATCCTTACTTCTTCAGAGTATTCCGAATGAGATCTACATCAAGATTGATAGTTACAAGGGAAATGCTAAGAATATGTGGGATCAATTGCAAAAGATGATGATGGGATCCAAGATCGGGAATCAGATGAAAGTGGCTAACTGCATCAACAGTTATGAGGAATTCAAAGCCAAAGAGAATGAAAGCTTAGAAGATACTTATGAACGGTTTGTCTTGCTTCTGAATGAGTTGTCCAAGAATAAGGTGAAAAAGAAGCAACTTGAGAACAATTTCAAATTTCTGAGCATCCTACAACCAGAGTGGAAGAAGCATACACGTAGGATGAAACAGATGAAGGATCTGAATGACATACCGTTACATGAGGTATATGAGACTCTGAGGCAGAATGAAGAAGAAGTGGAAGAGAAAAGAGCTGAAAAGAAGAAGGCAGAAAAAGCTCCCGATCCGATTGCATTGGTAGCTGGAGAGAAAAATAAAGAAAAGAAAGAGAAGAAGAAAAAGAAGAAAGTGATTACCAGTTCTGAGTCTGAATCTGAATCAGATGGTGATGATGGAGAAAGCCTCAAATAGGCTATGTTGTTATTGACCCGTGCATTCCAGAAAAAGTTTTACAAGAAGCCGGGATCTAACTCACAGCGGTACTATTCATCAAGTTCCAAGAATCATGAACACCGAGAAAAGGTGGAAGGAAAGAGATATGAAGAGAACAGATATGTTGAGAAGAAACCTGATGACAAGAAGAAGTATGTGAATGACTACACTGTTGCTGAAAAGCCAGCAAATGATTCAGTCAAACGCTACAACTGTGGCAAGATGGGTCATTTTGCAAAAGATTGTAGAAAGCCAAAAGTTCGTAACTCTCAATACTATCAGAACAAGTTGCTATTGGCAAAACAACAAGAAGCGGGAGTAGCTTTAATGGCTGAGGACGAATTTTGGCTCGATCATTCCGAAGGTGAAGATGAAGAGAAAGAAGAAACAACTCATCTTTGTCTCATGGGAAAAGAAGTCAAGTATGATGAATCAGATGATGAGACAGCTGATGAGGTATTAAACTTAACTGAAAAAGATTTTGTAACCAAAATGGAAGCTATGATGGTTGAGCTTAATGATCTTCAAGTAAAACTGAAGAAAGAAAAAGACAGAGTTGCTAAAAGAAACAATAAGATATTTGAACTCAATAAGTCGGTTATTGGGAATAAAGATCTGATTGATTCTTTACGCAAGTCTGCTTCTGATTCTAAATCTAAAGTAGATTGTTTTGAAAAGAAGATTTCTGATTTTGAAGTTAAAGTTTCTAAATATGAGTTTGAAAAGAAAGAATCTGCACTAATTGTTCATAAACTGCAGGTTGAAAACAAGCTTTTGAATAAGAAGGTAAATGGTCTGGAAGCCAAACTTTACGCAAGAGGCCAAACAGATCAAACCATTTTTCTTAATGCACCTGATGAAGAGGCTATTAAGGAAAAATGGGGACTTGGTTTTAAAAACCCCCATTACTTAAAGAAAGCCATCAGAAAACAACCAGCATTATATAATTTTGATTTTCTTGCTTGTGCTGGTAAACATACTCATTTAAAACCCAAATTTGTTACCAAATTACCGGAAGAAGTTGAGGCTAAAGAAACTGAAAATAGAAAGAATGTTAAGAAAATGCAACTACCATTTAACTATGCAAAGTTAAATGATAGTTATCTTTCAGAAACACCAAAAGTTCTTTCAAATGACTATTTTGCGAGCTATTCTGTTTCTGAGTTGAAGGCAAAACCTGCAGTTGCAAAGATTTATGTTCCTCCACTCATTCTTGAAAGCAAAATAGTTGAGTTGGAAAATGTTTTATTTGATGAAAAACTTTTGGTTGATATTCAACAAACTGTATTTTCTACTGTATTAAAGAACACGATTTTTCAATCTACATCTACAAAGTGTTCTAAAGTTTCAAAGGCACCTCAAACTTCAACTGATAACTTTGATGACTTATTTGAGTCTGCAAATGATTTTCTTAATTCTGATGGTGGGTGCATAGAAGAAATTGATATGTTTGACTTCAATGCTTCTCTTCCTGATCATTCTACTTGTCTTATAAATGAAAAGGTGTTACCAAGTGTTCTTAAAACTGCTAAATCATCAACTAAAGTTGGTGAATCGATTTCTGTAACTGCTGATTATTATTCTCAAGGTAAGAAACATAAGAAACAGCGATTACAGAAACATAAATACACTGGTACACAAAAGAAAACTCAGTCTCAGAAATTTGATTTTCCTAATAAATCTACATCTTATGTTTCAGATATAAGCAAGAAAGGTTGAAAGCTCGAACTGAATGGCGACCAAAAAGGAAGGGTGATGAGAAAGCTGAATCAGTTTCTGATAATTCTTGTAATAGATCAGTTAGTAGTGATACTGATGTAGTTGATCAATTTGCTTCAAATAAACAAAACCTTGTAACTTTTTACAAGCGATATTCAATAAAGCAATTGATTCAATTATCTTCTATTTCTACTACATCTTATCATTATCAGAGAAATGATTTTGCTTACTCTCATAATTCTTCTGATTGGTTCGGATCTTATCATGTTCATTCTTCAAGATCAAATATTTTTAAAAGTTTTCAAAAGAACAGAGGGTCCATTTTCAAGTGGATACCAAAATCTTGTGCTAATCTGTTAGGGCCCGTTTTTAAATGGGTACCTAAATCTATTGTTGCCTGATTTCTCTTGCAGACCCGACATATGTGGTACTTGGACAGTGGATGTTCCAAGCATATGACTGGGCAAAAAGCTTTATTGTCTAACTATACAGAGAAATTAAGTGGAAATGTCAGATTTGGAAACGATCAGCTTTCACCTATCTTAGGATATGGTGACATTATTCAAAACAACATAACGATCAGTAAAGTGAGTTATGTCGAAGGCTTGGGGCACAACTTATTCAGCATTGGTTAATTCTGCGATAAAGGGTTAGAGGTCAACTTTAAGTCTAAGAGTTGCTCAGTTCGTACTGAAAACAACACAGAACTCTTAGGTGGACATCGAAAGACAAACCTCTATACCATCAATCTTTCCAAAGTACAGATTGACAATCAAGTATGCTTGATGACAAAAGCTTCAACGCAACAAAGTTAGCTCTGGCACAAACGTTTATCTCATTTGAACTTTCGTTACATCAACAAGCTGGTTCGTGGGAAATTGGTCAAAGGACTTCCTGAGCTGAAATATGAACGGGAACACTTATGCGTAGCATGTGAAAAGGGTAAGATGAAGAGAGTCGCACATAAACCGAAGCCTGAACCAAGCACTAGTTCTCCGTTAGAATTGTTACATATGGATTTGTGTGGTCCAATGAGAACTCAGAGTTTGAGAGGAAAGAAATACGTGTTGGTCATTGTGGACGATTACTCAAGATACACGTGGGTCAAATTTCTTCGATCAAAAGATGAGACGCCGGAAGTTCTCATTATTTTTTTAAAGACGACCCAGGTGAAACTGCAACGACAAGTCAAGTTTCTTCGAACGGACAACGGCACAGAGTTCAAAAACAAGATAGTTGAAGAATATCTCAAATCGATCGGGATATCACATCAGTACTCTGCTGCTCGTACGCCTGAACAAAATGGAGTAGTCGAAAGGCGAAATCGGACACTAGTCGAGGCCGCTCGGACTATGCTTAGCCAATCAGACTTACATCTATTCTTGTGGGCAAAAGCTGTGTCGACTGCATGTCATACTCAAAATCGGTCTATGATACATCGACGTTTTCAAAAGACTCCATATGAGTTGATCAACAACAGAACACCAACTATCAAATATTTTCACATATTTGGGTGTAAATGTTTTGTGCTTAATGACAAAGAGAGTCTGAATAAATTCAGTGCTAAGGCGGACGAAGGCATCTTTATCGGTTATTCTTCAACATCTGCAGCCTATCGTGTTTATCTGAAGAAGTCAAAATCAGTTGTTGAGAGCGTTAATATCACATTTAATGAAGATATGGCTTCTGATCAAATCAGTTCAGAACCCGTTATCACTGGAGTATTAGCTTCTAGGCAGATCAGTCCAGAACCTGTTTCTACAGAGAAAAATTCGGATAACGCTTCTACTTCAGTTTCACATTTATCTGATTTAGATTTGTTATTTGAATTCTTTTATGATGAGTTTCTAGGATCTAATATACCTAAATTTGTTGTGACTGACAGGTCTGAAGACACAAGTTGCAATCATCCAGTCATTTCAGATGTCATAACTGAACAAGAATCCCCCGTTCAGTCAGAAACTCACATTCCTACAATTACTCCTACAGTTGAAGATGTACAAGTAACTGCTGAGCCAAAAGTAATTGTTTCATTTGGCTGTGATATCATGTCTACTCAACAGCCACAGTCTGTTGTTCCAACTGATGCTTCTGCACCTGAAACTTCAACTGCAAAACCCCCTCATGTTATTCAAACTGAAGATTCTGATAGTGGATTTCTAGATGATGATCATGTTCAATCAGTATCTACTCCACTTCCTCATGAGCA
Source organism: Arctium minus (assembly GCA_954870635.1). NCBI lineage: Eukaryota > Viridiplantae > Streptophyta > Magnoliopsida > Asterales > Asteraceae > Arctium > Arctium minus. Next base: position 45,776,698 of record OX941084.1, read on the forward strand.
TCGCTGGACCAAAGACCATCCTTTACATCAAGTAATTGGAGATCTTTACAAGCCTGTACAAACTAGATCAACGACTCTTAATCAATGTATGCATGATTCATTTCTCAGTAAGATTGAACCAACGCGAGTATCAGAGGCTCTTGCTGATTCGGACTGGGTATCTGCTATGCAAGAAGAGATCAATCAGTTTGAAGTCCTAAAGGTTTGGAGATTAGTTCCAAAACCAGAAGGTAAAACCGTGATAGGAACTAAATGGGTATTCAAGAATAAGAAGGATGAGGATGGTATCGTCATAAGGAACAAAGCTAGACTTGTTGCCAAAGGTTACCGGCAAGAGGAAGGCATAGATTATGATGAGACGTATGATCCAGTAGCGCGTATAGAAGCAATCCGCATGTTTCTAGCTTATGCAACTCATAAGAATTTCACAGTCTTTCAGATGGATGTGAAAACAGCCTTTCTGAATGGCATTCTTAAAGAGGAAGTGTATGTGTCTCAACCAGAAGGGTTCGTCAATCCAGATAAGCCAGATCATGTCTACATCTTGGACAAAGCCCTTTATGGATTAAAACAAGCCCCTCGAGCATGGTATGACGTCTTATCCAAATTCTTGGTCAAGTCTGGTTTTTCTAAAGGTAAGGTTGATATTACTTTATTCATCAAGAAAGAAAAAGCTGATATTATTCTTATTCAAATATATGTTGATGATATAATATTTGGTTCTACTAATCCAAAATTTTGTAAAAACTTTTCTAACCTCATGGTGTCACGTTTTCAAATGAGTATGATGGGAGAGATGAATTTCTTTCTCGGACTACAAGTTAAACAATTTTCTACGGGGATTTTCATTAACCAATCTAAGTACATTTTGGATATTCTTCGGAAGTACAAAATGGAAAATTGTAAACCAATTGGAACCCCTATGGCACCAGGTACTAAGATCGACATTGATCCTTCGGGTAAAAGTGTTGATGTTAGGACTTATAGAGGTATGATAGGATCGTTAATGTATCTTACATCCAGTAGACCAGATATTATGTTTTCAACATGTTTATGTTCTAGATATCAGGCTGCTCCTAAAGAATCTCATTTGGCTATTGTCAAACGGATTTTTCGATATCTGAAGAGGACTGCAGACCTTGGTCTGTGGTATCCTAAGGATACTGGGTTTCAACTGACTGCCTATTCAGATGCAGATCATGCAGGTTGCATGTTGGACAGAAAGAGTACTTCAGGTCATGTTCAATTTCTTGGAGACAAGCTCGTTAGCTGGGCATCAAAGAAACAATTATGCGTTTCCACATCGACTACTGAAGCAGAGTACGTAGCTGCTGCCAGTTGCTGCTCTCAAGTCTTGTGGATGCGAACACAGCTGCGAGACTATGGATTCAAGTTTGATAAAATTCCAATTTATTGTGACTCGAAGAGTGCAATCGCGATATCTGCTAATCCAGTCCAGCATACGAAAACCAAACACATTGACGTCAGGTATCATTTTATAAAAGATAATGTAGAAAAAGGAACAATTGAACTTTATTTTGTAAAAACAGATTATCAACTTGCAGATTTATTTACCAAACCCTTAGATGAAAAGAGATTTAATTTTCTTGTCTATAAGCTTGGTATGTTAAATCTTAAGACATAATCGGTTGTTACCTAATAAAGTTACGTATTATTATTTTTCATCATTTTCTTTATTTTTATGTCTGAAGGATATCTGCACTTTAATTGTTTGCTCATGATCTCAGGGGGAGTAAGAGAAGATTTTAGATGATCTACATTATTTTAAGGGGGAGCATAACTGATTTCTGCATTTTACTTAACTGACAAAATTTTTGTAATGCATGATTTTAGGGGGAGCTTATCAAAAGGAGTAAGACTATGATTTCTGATTGCTTAAGATAAGAACTCGTTCTTTAATCGTTTTACTGTTTTATGTTCTTTTATTGTTCGAATAAATTTTGTGAATAAATTTTTGACTAGACTTTGAGACTTATGCAGGATGAGAGAGGATGACACGATCATATCATTTTTTACTTCAGCTGACTTTATGAGTATTAAGATTGAGCGAAAAGGTAAATTTCTTATCTTAATATCAAATGTATCTGAAAGAAGGACAACTTTCAGATATAGAAAACATGTTCTTAAATGTTCAAACCACTTCTCGAATTTTAAACAGATTTTATAATTTGGAAGTGTGATTTTAAATGTTTTCATTTTATTTTTGTGCTTCATTGATAAACAAACCGTGTGTTATCCAAAGATTAATACTTGTGTATTGTCTTTTCATATACTTTCAAGTATTCACACACACTGGTTTGATTTCTTGTTCAAATAGTTCTTACCATGTCTCATATTGAAACATAATTTTTTCGATGGTAAGACACCCCGCTTGTACTTCAAAGAATTTTGAGCGTCATTTCATTTCAAAACGTCATTTCAAGAATGTCTATATCTTGGTTCATATAGACAATATCCATTATTCTTGACCTTAAGCTTTGATTGATATATCATTTCATTTCTGATCATTTTCATACAATGTCAGATTTTCAAACAAGTTTTTTTTTGCATTCATGTTCATTCATTCAGTATACTTGTTTGAAAATACTTCAATGTCTAAAAATGCTCAAATTTTTCATGATTATATTTTATGAGCATACATTCGTTTGACATTTGTATATGAGTTTTAACTGTTATAGTTAAATCATCTGAGCAACATTATGCTTTTATAGGAAATATGGGTTTTTTATGCTAGGAATTATCTGAACTTCTATGGAATCACGTTAACCAGTGATTTCTACCCAAGAAGTTAATCCATAGAGATTGAGTGTGAGGAGTCAAAAAGAAATGAGTGTGGGTTGTGCGATGAGGTAAAATGGAAAAGAGAGTTTGGTTAGTAGTGCGCTTAATGATTAAAAGAAAGAGGGTGTGAGATCAGAGTAAAAGAATATCAAACTCTGCATCAACTACTTTCTGAGCCGGGCAGCCACATTACTAATGTTTCACATTTCTTCGTGAACGTTATTGAAACAGGCAACTAGCCCATGCCAACTCTTGAATAAACCCCACAAGCTACTCATTTTCTTCTCAAAAAGAAAATGTTTCACATTTTAAAGGGGACGCAGCACATAATCTATCTGTTTTTCATTTGGAAAATCTGGATATTGAAAAAGAAGGAAGTCTGCCCCACCTTCGCACTTCAATCATGCACATTGAGTCTGTGTTTATCTACTGTTGTCTCAGTGGTTTACACAACTTTGATCCTTATTGAAAAGCAATCATCATGCTTAATTCTTTCTACACATGCACGAACACACAAAGAATTTGTTTCTTTGTCATAACATTCATAGAAATTGCCTTTGTGGTACTTCGATGATTGGATGGAAGCCCTGGGGGAGTGAACATCAAAAAGCTCCTTTATATTTTGTATTCGTTACACACAGTGACTTCGTGTTACTGACAGGCATTTTAACTGATTCATTTGTTGATTCAGGAGTTACATGTTCTTATTTTGTCTGGATTTGTAAAGATCTAGATGAATACTTGGTTATGGATCACAGAATCAGAGGCTCAGTTTGACATATCAGATTGGTCAAAGACATTTATTGGAGAAAGTTTTGATGATATAGATGCTCAAATCATCAAAAAGGGGGAGATGGTATCAAGAAATATTAAAGTTTTGAAGTTTGTGGGAGATGATATTAAGATCTGATAAAGATTTGTGAGTTGATTTTCTGAAATGTTCAAGTCAGAAAGTTCAAAGGAAAGATTTAAAGAAGATCAAAGAATTTCTGAAGATTTGAGGAAATTTTCTTTGAAGATTTTCTGCTAAAGCAATTCGAGCTGATTCTGAAGATAATTTCTTTCCAAAGACTGAAAGTTTTCTGTGAAAGTTTTGAAGAGATTGTTCATTGATTGAAGACAATTTTGGAAAGAATACAGTTAAAGAAAAAGGGGAGATTGTATTGACAGAGCTTAAAGTGAAGACTGAATTGCTAGATTTTTTAAAAGTGATCTTGAATCCAAAGGGGGAGATTGTTAGAGCATAAATCTGTTGGATACAAGATCAAGAATACTGAAGATCAAAGTTGAAGAAAGTCAAATCTCATTAAAGTCAAAGTCTTTTGTAATAAAAGTCAATGTATACTATTTGTATTTGTTTTTCCCTGTATTAGTTGTAGGTATAAATAGGTTTCCTTTCTTTGTAATTTGTAGAACGCTTATTGTAAAAAAAACGTATTGTAAGAATTGAGATTTAAAAGAGAATACGGTTTTAGAGAGAGAAAGAATTCTAGAGAGAGAAAGTGTAATATTGTGAAAATCAAAGTAATCAAACAGGTAATTCATTGTGTTTTAATCTTGTTTGTTTGATTGTTATTGAATAGAAACTAGAATCTGGAACACACAAATTAAGATCAAGAATTAGAGAGAGAAAGTAGATCTTGCATTAGTCACAAATCTCACACATACAATACGTGAATAGTTCTCTAGCGTTGTTACAAGATTCTTACAAGCCAAACCTATATATACCAACATCTAAACAAGACTTAATGACTAAGTAAAGCTAAACATACTTTGACTTATACAAGACTTTGACTATGTTGACTTTTACATCTTTTACATTCCATATTAAATCTTGGATACAATATTTAGACTTAACAATTTCCGACTTTGTATTCAAGATTTAATAAAAATTTGATACAGATCTTCAGCACTTGATTATTCAGCTTTTGTCACTTGAACTTTGAACTTTGAAGCTTTCACAGTCTTTACTTTTTCAGCTCTTGAAGAATCTTGGAAAATCTTTTGCACTTTGAAGCTTTGAAAAGTCAACATGCCTTGAACGCGAAACTGAATTCTTTAAACTTCTTTGAACTTGAAACTTCATCTTTGAAACAACTTTGTATCTTCATCACTCAGATCTCTGGACTGTCTTGATTTAGCTTTGAACAAACTTTCACGAAACATCTTGATTTATCTCTTTGAATCAGCGGAAGCATTTTGAACTTTTGACAATTCAGCTTTGAAATTGATCTTTGTAAAATTCTCCCCCTTTTTGATGATTGAGAACATCATAATCATCAAAATTTCTTCAATTTCAGCACAAACTTTGATTTCCCCCTTTGTGATAAAAAACAATCTCCCCTTTGACAGTTGGCGTGCTTTGATCTGAGAGTCGTCAATTCATGAAAGATATATATCCAAATCTTTTCAAATTCAGACATATTGAACATGGTAACCCTGAATCAACAAATGAAACAGTTAGAAGTGCCTGTCAGTAACACGGAGTCACTGTGTACAACGAATGTACAATATAAGGAGCTGGCTTGATGATGACTCCCCAGGACTTCCATTTAATCATTGAAAAACACAAGGTTTATCTATGAATGTTCTGACAGAAAAACAGATTTTCTGTGTGCTCGTGCTTGTGTTTGAAAGAATTAGCACAATGATTGTGTTTCATAAGGCTCAAAGTATGTAAATCACTGAGACAACAATTGTACATGGACTCAATGTGCATGAGAAAGGGTCGAAGGTGGGACAACTTTCCTTCTTTTTCAATATCAGTATCTTCCAAGAGAAGAATCAATAGATTATGTGTTGCTTCCCCAGAAAATGTGAAACATTCTCTTTTTAAGAAAAGAATGAGTAGCTAGTGGGGTTGTATGCAAGAGATGTCATGGGCTATTTGCCTATTTCAATGATGGTCACCAAAGAAATGTGAACCAATAAGTAATGTGGTTGCCCGACTCAGAAAGATGTTTGGTGCAGAGTTCTGATATTCTTTTAACTCTGATCTCACACCCTCTTTCTTTTAAACATATAAGCTCACATCTAACCAATCTCTCATTTCCATTTTACCTCAAATCACTCCCACACTCAATTCTTTTAGACCCCTCTCCCCTCAATCACTCAAAGGATTTCTTTCGGGGTAGGAAACACTGGTTATCGTAAATCCATGGAAGATCTATTAAGCACTCACACTGAATCCCATGTTCCTAAAAGTACATGCTGGTTAATGATTTTCTTGAAATGAAAAACACAAGAAATCATATATCAGTGTATGTATGCTCATTTAAAAATATGAATGAAATTTGAGCATTTGATCGTTGAAGATTTCTCAAAACAAAGATATGAATGAATAATCAAGAAAGAATAGAAATGTTTTAAGAATCTGACAATGATTAAAATCAGATCAAATGAAATAGCTAGGGTATCAAAGAACTGGATATTTTGTTTATATGAACAAATATAAACAATTTAGCAATAAAAGCACAAATATGAAAAAGATGATTGATGCTTAACAACTTTGAAATTCAAACGGGGGTATTACCATCGGAAAAATATGTTCGATATGAGACATGGTAATAACAAATTCAAATGAAATACTGAACCGGTGTGTGTGAATACTTGACAGTATATGGACAAGATAATACACAAGTATTGATCTTTGGAAACACACGGTCAGTTAAACATTAAGGCTCAATATTTGAAAAACATTTAAAAGTACACTTCTAAATTCATGAAATCGTTTGAGAATAGAGAAGTGGTTTGAACATTTAAGAAAACGTTTTTCATGCTTGAAAGTTGTTCTTCTTCCAAACAATCAGAGATCTAGGATCAGAAAATATTTACCTTTTCAGCTCCCCCTCAAATCATGATTAAATGATTTATATCTTTGAAGCTCCCCCTGGATATTAGCAGAATATCCTTTTCTGGTCATTGAAAAACGGGTCCTGATCTGTAATGTGATCAGAATCCATCACCTGTACTCCCCCTATAATTTATGCATTAGTAGATATATCAATTAAAACAAGAAAGAGATCCACAACTCCTTCTGGAATGCGGTCCGTCGTATCAGGAAAATCTATCAATGAAAAGTCTAGGATAGAGATCCATAATTCCTTCTGGAATGTAGTCCATCATATCTCTCTATTGCAGAAAGAGTGTACTCCCCCTTGAAGGTTGATGTCCTCATTTGAGTGTTGGAATACGATCTCTTATGATATCACGGGAGTAGAGGGCTTTAATCCTTTGAAGTACGGGTCCTAAGCTGATATACTTAGAAGCCATAATCTTTTAACTTTGAAGTCCGGGTCTTGAGCTGATTTACTCAAGAGCCATTATCTTTCTTACTCCCCCTTGACGTGAGGAGCCTGCAACAAAGAATCAGATTTCTTCTTTGGTACCCACTGGTATTTGGGTCTAGAAATGTTAGTTGCAGTTCGTGTGGGGGTTACAGAGTAAGAACCATACCAGAAATGATCACTGGTCTTGTAGATATAATCATGTGTACAGCAGTAAGAACAATAATATTTAGTACCTGAAAACCTGAGTAATTGATCTCTTGAGTATATTAGGTCAGGTTTACCTTTATGCTCTTTATTCTTCTTTTCTTTGTCAGAATGTACACATGATGTCTTCCTTTTCAGCTCATCTTTCTTGTCATCTTTGTCTGATTTCTTCATCCAAACCAGTTTCTCTTTCTTATAGCTTTTTCTTCTTGAAGATGTATCTGAACCATCTAAATATTCATCAAAGAAAATGTTAGATTGACGAATCTGATTAAAATATTTAACTGACCTTTGTGAAGAGACAGATTTCTGAGTAGAACTTGAAACAGACTTTTCAAGCTCTTTGATCTTTGATGCAAAGATGTCTCTTTCTTTAACAAGTTGGTCAATCTTCTTTGAGAACTCAGACTTCGTCCTTTGCTCTTTCAGCGCAGAAGCAGATAGTTCAGACAACTTGGAAGTTAGCCTTTTGATTTCAGACTCAAAGATGGATCTTTCTTCTTCAAATCCTTTTTCTGAATCATTTCTCTGGCCGGATAATTCTTTAAATAATCCTACATTCTTTTGTTTTATGGCCTTCTTTTCTTTATCAAATTTATCTCTTTCCAAAATCAATACTTTCTCAAAATCAGACACTTGTTGAGAAAGTTATAAGCATTTGAGCTCCACTTACTTCTTCTCTTCAGCACTCTTCCTGGAAAACTCAGAAAAGTTCTTAGTGAACTCTTTCTTTTTACTTTCAAAATCAGACTTTTCTCTGACCATCGTTTGTTCCAAGTCAGATATTCTTCTTTGAAGCCCAACATTTGAACTTTCTAAGACAGATATATTCTCTTTGAAAGCTTTCAACTTGTTTTGAAGCTCAACTAATTCTACTTGTAGCTCAGGTAATTTCTCTTCAGTTGTCTTTAGTAGGCTTTGAAGATTTATAATCTCTCTCACTTTCTCTTTTATCTCTTTTTCCTTCTCATAGACGATGCCTGAAAATTTAGACATATTATCAGTACACTTTATACATTCAGGAGTTTTAACACAGTTGAACAATTTAAGTTGCAACTCCTGAATCCTTTTGAGATATTCTGAATTTTTTATTTTCAGATCATTTCGTTCAGCTTCAATAACAGATATCTCAGATTTCTACAAACTTGACATCTTGAATAAGAAAACAGCTTGATAAGAATGATCGTTCCCAAACTGTAAATCAGAAAATATTTGATCACAATCAGAACAATGTCCCCCTCCGCAGACTTAGCACGTTTCCTGTGTGACTAAGTATGGAAATGACACTGTTTGCGCAAGATTGAGTTTTGCGAATGTAATGAGTTGCGCAAACCAAGCTTTTCGGAATCAACGTGATGCGCAAAGACAGGTTCTCGTAAGCAAAGAGTTGCGCAAAGTATGGTTTGCGTAGGCCGAAGGATGCGCAAAGTGAGCTTTGCGTGTTAGCCTTGATGCGCAAAGTGAGCTTTGCGTACACCGAAGGATGCGCAAATGTGACTTTGCGTATTTGCCTTGATGCGCAAATAATGGTTTTGAAGCGCAAGAAGAGGTTTGCGTAATCCAAGGGATGCACAAATCTGCAAGATGAACTTTGAGGATGAACTTGCGTAAACCGTCTATGAATCTTGCGCAAAGTGTATGAACTTGCGCAAACCGTGTTCTCGGCAGATTCTTTCTCAAATCAATCAAAACCTGCAAATTGAGCTCAAAAAACTTATCAGAATCATCGTCAAACAATACTAAACACAAAACTACTATCAATTTTCGAATAAAACTAACAATTCACACAAAATCAATCAAGAACAGTATTCGAACGAAAAAATCCAGAAAACTCAAATTTCGAAAATTGACATTGAATTAGTTGAAATCACAAGATGTAAACAATACAAGAATCAATCCTAATCATAAAACGAATACAATGAATCCATTTTATTGCATTAAAACCGATTTTTCAACCAAATTCGGATGAAACAGTAAAAACACGAGTTCTTGAAATTTTTTCAGAAAATCTCAAATTTTCGATCTAAAATTCCATATTTCAACTCAAATCATGATCAAATCTTTTATAAAAAGTTTGGTTCAGCTCTGATACCAATTGTTAATCATAAAATCCCAAACATATCAAGCAATTACTCAAAATATATCAATTAAGATCAAGAATTAGAGAGAGAAACTAGAGAGAGAAAGTAGATCTTGCATTAGTCACAAATCTCACACATACAATACGTGAATAGTTCTCTAGCGTCGTTACAAGATTCTTACAAGCCAAACCTATATATACCAACATCTAAACAAGACTTAATGACTAAGTAAAGCTAAACATACTTTGACTTATACAAGACTTTGACTATGTTGACTTTTACATCTTTTACATTCCATATTAAATCTTGGATACAATATTTAGACTTAACACTTCTTTTTATTTTTGGGCTTTTTCCTTAGGCTTTTTGGCCTACCCTTTTTAAACCCTTTTTAGGTTTGTTTTACCCTAGCTGTTTTATTTTTTTTCTTAGAAGACGTATTACACTTTGGTTTCTCTTGGTCGATTCCTTCATAGCTTGGGGAAGAAGACTCATTGATCTTGAAGCATATGCCATTAGAGATTGATTACATTCGGTCTTCATACGTTATTGAGTATCTTATTCCCTACCTCTTTAGAATAGTTCATTAATTTCCATCTTGTTTGAATATTATTATCTTAATGAATCGTTCTTAGTTCTTCTTCCTTGAATCACTATTTATTCCTGTTAATTTGTATTAAGTTTCGATTTTTCTGCAACTTCTTATCCCTTATTTCATTACTCTCTACTTTTATGCATCTCCACTCTCTCTACTCTATTTTAATTACTGCACATGATTCATCTGTGCACCTTTTTAATTTTCTGCACCCTTTTTATTTTCTACACATTAGGTTAGGTTTAGTTTTTCTGCACTTAGTTTAAATTTCTGCATATGTCCATCTAATTGTTCATTGTTCTTCTTTATTTTTAGTTAATGTTAATCGTTATTAGATCGTGTCTAATGTAGTTGTCTTGCTAGTTTGTTTATTTCAATGGAAATTTTTTTTGGAGTCTAGATAAGTGAATTATTTCTTGGTCTTAATTTAGTACTCATTTTATTGGGTAATCGTCCCTTGGGATCGAGGTCTTAGTATTGATCAATTGTTCTTAAAACGAATGTTGGGTTTTAATCCATTTCAATTTTAATGAAAGTTGAAATTGATTTAATTGGTTTTTAACAAGACATTTAGTTAATTCGATTGGTTTTTTATGAAACGGAAGTTTGGTCTTTTACTTGGATCAAATTGATCAATGACAACGGTCCTAACATGTAAATAGTTAGGGATGTTGATTGGGAAATTTATTCATTTTAAATCTCAATGTTTCTTCCCAATGTGTACATATTGCGAAAGTAAATATGTATCTTGGTTAGAAAAGCTTTTCCACCTCAAGAGAGGGTTGAAGTTTTTTGCAAAATGAATTCCCACCATTACCAAAGTCCGAGGTTGACATTACCCAGTGTTCTTAGTTAGAGCAACTCCAACCTTCAAACCAAAAAAAACACCAAAAACATCAAATTTGGTGGGCCCATCAACACCAAAAACAAACTCAACTCCAACCATCCTCTAAAAAAAACACCAAATTTGTAGACCCCACATTAAAATAACATTATTTAATATAAATATGTTAATTTATTTTATATATGTATATTAATTAAATAGTAATTAAATCAAAATATATATTAAATATCAATAAATATATAGATAATGGTGGGGTCCATGTATTTGCCGTTCACTTCTTGGCCGGCATATTTGCCGTGTGATTTTAATGGCCGCCAAATTCATTTTACATATAGCGGTCGATTGGATGTTCCCGCACGACAAATCTTTTGATTTAACGTGCGGTTGGAGATGCTCTTATGGTTGTCTTTTATCTTGCTTAGTTTGCTTTTAATTGCTCCTTATTGTCTCCCCTTCCCTTAATCTCGTTTATTTTTAAGTCATTTAATTAAATAATCAATCAAATTATCTGATTCGAATAGCTAGGCCATGATTATTGAGTAGTTAGTGTTAGACCGTCACCTCCCTGTGATCGACCCGTATGCTACAATACATTGCGGTATAAATTTAAAACTCACATCACTGGATAAGACTGGACTAGGCAAGTTATTAGTAAAAATTGTTTGAATAGCTAGGCCATGATTATTGAGTAGTTAGTGTTAGACCATCACCTCCCTGTGATCGACCCATATGCTACAATACCCATACGCTTGCGGTATAAATTTAAAACTCACATCACTGGATAAGACTGGACTAGGCAAGTTATTAGTAAAAATTGTTTGATGATTCTATATATCATATAGAAGGAGGTGCGAGGGAAAACCTCAAAAAAATGAAAAACAGAAAAACATTTTGTCAACTGTTACTCCGTTAGATTAATTGATCAAATGGATATGATTAAAGATGTAGTTACAACTTTATTTTTAATTGAAAATTCTTCCACCCCTATTTTTTAAATAAAAAAAATACAAAATATGATCAAAATTCGAACGAAACAAATTACACCAAAATAATAAACATATTTTTCTCGTTAATTTGGCATCCATATGCATATGCCTTTTCATTCGTTTTTTCATGTTTTTCTGGTTTTTCATTTATTTAGCGTTTTCCCCTTAACCTGACCCACATCATATAATAGTTATAAATGACATAAATCAAGTAAATATTTAAATAATTTAATTTATAAACATTTTTACAGATTCACGTATATATATATATATATAAGAGTCAGATTCAGGGAAAACTCTAAATAAATGGAAAACTGAAAAACCATGAAAAAACGAATAAAAAATTATATGAATATGGATGTCAAATTAATGAGAAAAATATGATTGTTTATTTGGTGTAGTTTATTTCGCTCGAATTTTGTTCATTTTTTTCGTATTTTTTAGAATAAAAAATAGAGGGGTGATGTTTTTAATTTAAAAATATTGTTGTAACCGTCCGTTTAATCACATATATCAGATCATCTAATCTAACAGTTGATAAGGTGTTTTTTAGTTTATACATACATATATCTAGTACCAAATTTGAATGAAATTTGATATAATTGATAGTAGTTCGAAAAAACCGTTTCATACAAAGGAAAAACTATGTTTTATTTAATTTGGAAGATCCTTATGAACTGTCAGATGTGTGGTGGAGGTTGTTGCAACGACAATAGTGGTAAGGGGTAGAGGCGTGGTGACTGATGGACGACGGTGACTTTGGTTGATGTGAAGATAGTGGACAGTGGTGGTGGTGGTAGTTGTAGTTGATGTGTGGAGGTAGAGGTGGTGGTGGCAGTATTAGTGGTAGCCGGTGGTGGTGGTGGACAACGGTGACTATGGAGGATTTAAAGATGGTGGACAAGAGGCATGATGGAGGTTGTTGCAGCGACAATGATGGTAGAGGTAGAGGTTGTAACACCACAAATTTTCTACAAATGATCGGTGAACGGTCGAGAAAACGAACGGGGAACGGTGGGGAAAATGGTCGGGGAACGGCCAAGAAAACGATCAGGAAAGCGGTCGAGAAAAAAAGCGGTCGAAGAACGGTCGAAAAAGTCGCTGTATGAGCCATGCTATAGTGCCCGACGATTGTGCCAGTGACACTATAGCATGTCAAAGTCGCCAGGGGGTAAAATAGCTTTCGGTACATTTTGGGCGACCTTGCCATGCGATTTTGACATGTCAACATTGCCTGTCACAATCGCGGTCGGGTCCAGAGGGTTAAATGCTCGATTTTCTTAGGTTTTCTTCATTTGGTCATATCTCTCCTCATCGTAGCTCCGATTTTGACGATTCTTTTTTTCTATGGTCTCGTTTTTTAGAGCTCTTCAATGATATATCATGAGTATTGAAGTTTATTGGAAATCCAAGAGTATTTTGTTGAGGTAAGCTCTTCATCTCCCTTAATGTTAAGCTAGGGTTTGGCTTGTTCTTCATTTCTCTCATCTCCTTTGCGTTTTTGTTTTAGGTTTTGGATTTTTGGAGATGAATGAAACACTTTGCAAGTGTTGGATATAAGAGTTAAGAGGTATTGTTTGAAGAATCAAAAACTCAAGTTTGGAGTAAAACCTAGATTTAGCCTAAATCTCGCAAGGTGAATTCAAGTTACTTTGTGAAAACTACGTAATGCCAAAAATGTGTAGTTTGATGCATTGAAATGTTTTCCTTACCATTTATCAAATGTGTTGAGTATTTGATGAAATATACACACTTGGTGTTTTTGGGTTAATATATCTTGAAACTGCATATATTGAGATCTTTGAGTATTTTGTTAAATTAATTTATAAATGCGGGTTCTTTTGATGATTTATTTCATAAGTAGAGATTATTTGGTGATAATGCATTTCTAGTGTTTTTGGTTTGGGAAAAATGTATAATGTTATACCATGAGATATTTTGGAAATATAATGGGGGTTTTAATCGGAAAAGGATTTGTCCCGACCCAGTATGTGTTTTTAAGTTAATCATGTCTTTGGGGAATGTATTTGCATAAACGACGTGTAAATGCATTTCATTTTTTAATGACCTATATTTAATTAGACTTGGCAAAAACTGGCATGACACATAACCCGACACGAAATAAATAGGTTTGGGTAATATATTTCAACCCGTTTAAGCAAACGGGTTGACACGACACGACACGACACGACACGAAAATTAAACGGGTAAGGTCAGGGTCAAAATTTTCAACTCGAAGATGACCCGAATAACCCGTTTATATTAAGCCTCTTAGGCCCTTCTTTGACCTATTAAATATGGGATGACATATCTATAGGATTGTTTACTAAACAGTGTTTAGTCATTACTCACATATGGGCTCACATATAACATATATGTGGGCATGTTTACTAGTTTAGGGAATTAGCGACACTAGTACACCATGACAACCGTCAGCCATGAGCATGAGAGTCGTAAGCAATGAGTAGCATGTTCGAATCGATGTTCAACCACACGCAAGAGTCGTTTCAGTAGCCCTATTCGACGATTGAAATCCTAACGCACTCATGAGAATTATTCAGTCAGAGATGATCGATCTTCAGGTCAACTCTCATTTCACTTTCATCTCCGCTTCACTCGCAGACTTCCAACACCAGATCTGTAAGTTATCAAATGCTTTTTTTTTCTTTTCTTATTTTCTCTTCTCAAATGCTTGATTATTTCCTTTCAATTCGTTATACTTATTTCATTATCAATGAGACTTATTCTATTAATCAGTCCAACTTCATCTTCTTCATTGAATTTACGAAAAAAAATGGGGAGGAGGGGGGGTTCAAGAGAACAACGAATTTAGATTATTTTTAACATTTTCAAGTACAAGTAAACATAACTGATACACAAAAACTCTTATAATTAATCATCAAATCTTAAATATGGTTTCCAAATTCCAAATAGCTGCTATAAATTTAGCCTCGACCATAAATCAATACATCATTATTGCCTCTATAATATTTCCAATAATCAATTTTAACAAACACTTGTTTCTGTTTTAGATTTTGTTTGAGTGGGTTCGGGGTTGTACTCAAGTGTGTGTCGTATAAACTTCGTAATAAACCGAAACCAATCGATCCTAAACTTGAATGTAAACAAAAAGAAAACAAACATAAATGAGTTCTGAGGCTTGTGTGGAGCACAATTTCCTTAAAACAATTTCTCCCCCAAGGATGCGATTGTTTCCCAGGATACAACGGAAGAAAAACGGTAGACCGTTCGGACTTTACCTTCAAACAAATCAAACTCGAGATGCTATACGTGTGTGTGTTCCTCTTGCTTGTAAGCTTTTTTCCTGCTTAAATAGTTAGGAGAATTGGTCACCACCTTTAATGAAAATTAACTTAGTTGATGGTAACCTTCGGTGGTTACGGAAGGCAAAAGGTCAAAGGTCACCTTTAACTTTCCATTCACCATCCAAATTCTCTAATAATCTCCCACATAAATGGAAATTGATATAGAACATCACATAAGTCATATTTCTCAAATTCGATGTTAGGATCCTGTAAAGGATAGGTGGGCATTAACCTTTGAACCTTCCCTTGTGAAGTATATATTGTCTACTGGTAGATCAATAGATGATATATCCTTGCACTGTTTTGCCTTTTGTGTAAACTTTAACTCAATTCACACAGGATCCTTCATGACACAGTAAAGTACTCATTGGTGTGTTCGTTATGGTCATGAACACTTGCCTGGTTCTGCAAGAACTGTTAGGAATTGATCCCTTACTATTCCTTTAGAATCGACCCCACTTCTTCTCACATATGTGATCTCACAAAGATCATTAAAAGCCATGGGATTATCCTGATACTACTATCATTTTTTATGGAGATGGACACCCCCGCAGTGATCCAATTTAGTCTATACAATTAGGTTGTCCTATTGAACCAAGATTGTGGGGTCTCCAGTCAACTAGGTTGGGTTTCCTTTGTATAAACCTACTTATGCATGGGCTTCAGTCCCATTCCTATAGACGACTTCACATGGTCAACAGTGATAACCCTAGTTGAGAGTAGTTGTCGAATGGTGTTATGTCTTCGACGAATATGTCGAGATTTACCATTATACGTATTGCTTTGTGCTCTGCCAATAACTGATTAACAATAGTATGCATATTGGAGAAACTGGTTTAGGCCATCTCGGAACGTCTTCCAAGAACTGATGTAGCCATTCAGCTTCTTCTCTACACTTGTCCAAATCTATGAATTCGGACACCATAGTGGACCTTGCAATTAAAGTTTTCTTTGAAGATTTCCATGATATTGCTGTACCTCCAAGTGTAAACACAAATCCACTTGTTGACTTGGAGTCCTTAATATCTGAAAACTAATTTGCATCACTATATCCTTCAATGACTGCAGGATATCCAGTATAATGTAATCCGTATTCACGAGTGTATCTTAGGTATCTTAACACTCTGGTTATACCCTTCCAATGTTTGTGATTGGGATTACTCGTATATCTACTCAACCTACTTACCGCATAAACTAAGTCAGGTCTTTTACAACTCATAAAGTACATCAAGCTTCCAATTATTCTTGAGTACTCCAATTGAGCAATGCCTTCTCCTCTATTCTTTGACAAGTGTTGAATGGTATCAATAGGGGTTCTAGCTATTCCAAAATAACCACTATTGAACTTCTTAAGAATTTTGTCAACATAGTGTGTTTGACTTAGGACAAGTCCATCTGGTTTCCTTGAAATCTTAACTCCAAGAATTATATCCGCAGACTGTAACACCCGCAATTTTATCGACGGGTGAAAAGTTAATCATTTACCAAAGTTCGGGGGGTTAAATGAAACTTGGGTTTAAATAAATATCAACTATTGAGATATTTAAAATATCTCATACTGATACTTGTTTTGAAGACCAGAGAGAGAGAAAGGAAGCTTTGAAGTGGGTTTTTCGATTTCTTGTCTTTTGAGGTATGTTTTTAGCTTAATCTTTCGTTTGAAGTGTTATGGACGGTGTAGATTCCCGTTGTGTAGCTTTTCAACCGTCTAAATCTGTGTTTTTTTAACGTTTTGAGTTTGGCCGGAATCTGGGTGTACTCCGGCGAGTTTTGAGTGAGCAGGTCGACCGGTCAGGGAAGACCAGTGGTCGCACAAAGTGGCATTTGCGCCACCCTTTGGTCGCGCGAAGTGACCTTTGCGCCACCCTTGGGTCACACAAAGTGTCTTTTGCGCCACCCCTTGATCGCGCAAAGTTTCTTTGGCACAAAGCCTTATTTTGCGCCACTCTCTTGTCGCGCAAAGCTTTCCTTTGCGCCACCTTCAGTTCGCGCAAAAGCCTTCTTTTGCGCCACCTATTGGTCGATGTTAGCTTCTGTTGTCTTTAAGTTTTAGTCAGAAAGTGGGAGAGTTATCTGCGTTTAGACTTACCGATTCTTTCGGTGTTGTCGTAGGTAGCATTCGTTAGGAAGAAGAAAATCTGAGGTGAGTTCCTACTAACTTTTCTAAACTGTTATATATGTCAAAGATTGTGTTTTTAACTCCTATGTATCTCTACGGTTTCGGATTGTCCGTTTATTACATTTTAATGTAACTTGGAATTTTGAGATATTTTAGGGTTCTCGAACACTTTTGACTAAAATGGTGGGTTCCATCTTGTTAAAGTAAAAGAATGTTTTACTTGCCCTGTTGTGTGGCTTATTTGAAAGAATGCATATAATCTTGTTTTATGATTATCTTTCTTACCAGCAGTTGATCTTGAAAATGACATTTTGAAATATAAATGTTTTGATAGCTATTTATCTAGCTTGGATGGTCACATGAAATATTGTGACAAGTCATGACTATACTAGTGGATCCCTAGGTATCGAGTCGGCTTATTGTTGGGATGTTTGTACCCCCATTGTATGTAGCTAGATGCATTTGATCTTCGGGGGCATTTGGTACGGTTATGTGAGACCGGTTACTAGCCATGGGTCAAATGCAGTCTAGTGAACGAGTATGACTGGTTCCTTGGGGGCCTCCCTCACATCGTAGTACGGACCGAAGCGTTCGTGGCCATGGTTCCATGTCTTAGCTCATAACTCGGATTTGTGGCTTACTTTGTGTTCCACTACAATCCTCGGTAAATCGGGTAATCCCCGTCATCGAAAGATGTGTTTCGGACCGGTATTCCTTTTGTACCAAAGAACTCCATTTGTATAACTAAACCTTTGGAAGGATTTAATTTGACACAGTTGTTTATATCCCTTTGAATTTATAAACTGTATGTTCTCACTAGGCTTTAAGCCTAACACTTTTTCTCAAATAATGTGTATAACAGGCTTCCCTTAGCGGTGGGTTGCACAGGGTTCTGAGAGTCAAGCGTGGACTCGAGGCATTTTGAGATGACTATTATTTGGTGTTGGGCATTGTTTAAGTCCCATCTTTTGGTGATTATGGATTGTCAACTGATGTAATCTAGATAGTTTTGCTTAGATTAGTTTGTTGTCAATTTCCATAACCGAACACAGGTTTATACCAAATATGAATATTGTGTTGCCATATTCCCAGGTTTTAATTTACTCTGAATTTTAGAGGGTTACAAGTTGGTATCAGAGCTCTAGTTTAAGCGAACTAGGCATGAATGTAAGATGTCTAGACTTAGACTGAGTGTGTTAAGAGTTGATTCGTGAGTTTGGGTATAACTTCTAAGATGGGTAAGTCTTAGAGTCAACGGAAAGTACGTTATCAGGCGTTGTAGCAATGGTGACGAGAACCCTTATGTGTTATATGTTCATAATCTCACTTAGCTAATGTTATTATGAGGATATTTTACGTGAGCGTCATTGTTTACTAATGTTATGACAATTGGCAATGTGGTAGTACGTTTCCTGTGTGTCTATCCTATCTCTTTCTTATCTCTTTCTCTTTTCTGTGAAGCAGTTTAGAATGGTGAATACGCGTGGTAGACCGCGTACGATTGTTGATGGTGTGGAGGCAACAGCCTCTACCGCGTGTCAGCCGGAAGGTGTTGAGGTTGTTGAACGTGCTTCTGTTCAGCAAGGAATAGGTGAGGGCCCAGAGGTCATTCCACAAGTAGACCTGGCGTCGACTCAACCAGTCATAGGGAATGCTAATTCCCAGTCAGAGTTGATGGCCAGCATGATGTCAGTAATGAAGGAAGAAATGGCTAAACAGTAGGAGTTTCTGCTAAAAGTGATAGAAGATCGCAATGTGGTTGGATCTGGAGGCATAGGTACTGGAATTAGGACTGAGGAGCCCATTGTTGTAAATGCCCCGAAAAGTGGGAGGAGTTGTTCCTACAAGTCATTTCTGGGTTGTGGGCCGCCAGAGTTCTCTGGTTCTGACGACCCAACAATGTGTGTGAAATGGATCCGAGCGGTCGAGCAAGCTTTTGGCTCTTCCGAATGCGGAGATGATCAGAGAGTGCGGTTCGGTACCCAATTTCTTAGGGACACTGCACTCATTTGGTGGAATATTATTTAATCCACCCTATCTCCTACTGTGTTGGCTCAGTTGTCATGGGCCGAGTTTAAGAAGAAGTTGTTGGAGGAGTTCTGCAATGATAGAACAATGGACCGAATCGAGAAAGGGTTCCGGTCTCTGGTGAAGGGAAGCCTGACGGTGAGGGAATACACCCGTCAGTTCATGGAGAAGCTTGGTCTGGTGGGGTACGCTGCCCCAACAGAAAAAGAAAAGATGAAGGCTTATCTCAACGGCCTACCAGCGTACATGCAATCCATGGTCCACAATTCTAAAGCTTCTAACCTCCGTGAGATGGTCGAGGAAGCTCAGTTCATGGAAGAGATGTTCGCGAGAAGCAAATCTGAGAAAACAGTGGTGGTGACTGATAAAAGAAAGTGGGAGAGCAGTTATGTACCTCCCAAGCGAACCCGACCTTTTGTCAGAAACCGCAGTTTCAGCGGTTATCAAGAAGCAAGATGGTGCCCGAAATGTCGAACCAAGCACCATGGTAACTGTAACCCCACTCCTAGATTCTGCTTCAAGTGTGGTAAGAATGATCACATCGCCCGCGACTGTTCTATCGCGGGGATGGTCTGCTTCGAGTGTAAGGCACCGGGGCATGTGAAGAGAGATTGCCCGAAGCTCAATTCGGGTAGCGCACCGGGCAGAAGAGAAAACCCATCTAGGGTTCCGGGTCGAGCGTTTCAGATGACGGCCGATGAGGCCAAGGCATCCGTTGATGTGGTATCGGGTACTTTTCTTATAAACTCTGTACCTGCTCGAGTTTTATTCAATACGGGTGCCAGTTTCTCCTTTATATCTGAATTGTTCCGTCAAAAGATTTCTATGGCCACTACTAGTCTTGAGGATGCATTAGTGGTAGAAATAGCTGATGGTAGTCATGTTCTGATCCGTCATGTTCTGAAAGAGTGTACTCTCGGAATTGAAGGGAGAGAATTCTCAATCAATTTACTGTCGATGTTAATCGGGGGTTTTGATGTTGTGGTCGGCATGGATTGGTTGTCAAACAATCATGCCGAGATCGTATGTTACAAGAAATTGATTCGACTTCCCAACCTCTCTGGCGAAGTCGTTGTCATCTATGGTGAAAAGAGAAAAGGTGAAGTGGCAATAATCGCAATGGCAAAGGCATGCAAGTGCTTAGTAAAAGGATGTTCGTCTTTCCTAGCCTATGTGATCGATGCCAAGTTAGAGAAATCAAAGCTGGAAGATGTGAAGATTGTGCGTGAGTTTCTAGATGTCTTTCCGGACGACTTGCCCGGGTTACCACCGATCGTCAGGTAGAGTTTCGGATTGATCTTGTGCCTAGAGCAGCACCAATCGCTAAAGCACCTTACCGTTTAGCGCCATCAGAGATGCAAGAGATGATGGCACAGCTCCAAGAGCTATTGGAGAAAGGCTTTATAAGACCGAGTTCGTCACCTTGGGGAGCTCCGGTCTTATTTGTCAAAAAGAAGGATGGCACAATGAGAATGTGCATCGATTATCGTGAGTTAAACAAAGCTACAGTGAAGAACAAGTATCTGCTTCCGAGAATTGAAGATTTGTTTGATCAACTTCAAGGAGCGGGTTGTTTTTCCAAAATCGACTTACGTTCAGGTTATCACCAGATGAAGGTAAGAGAAAAAGATGTTCCGAAGACAGCTTTCAGAACGCGTTACGGCCATTATGAGTTTCTTGTAATGCCTTTTGGTCTAACGAACGCACCAGCAGTATTTATGGACTTGATGAATAGAGTGTGCCGACCATTCCTCAACAAATCGGTCATTGTATTCATTGATGACATACTCGTGTACTCCAAGAGTGAGTCAGAGCACGAGCGACATTTACGTGAAGTTCTAGAAGTGTTGAGAAAAGAAAGGTTGTACGCCAAGTTTTCCAAGTGCGACTTTTGGCTTAAAGAAGTACAGTTTCTGGGTCACGTGGTCACTCGAGACGGAGTGAAAGTGAACCCCTCCAAAATTGAAGCTATGATGAATTGGGAGTCTCCTAAGAGTCCGTTCGAGATCCGAATTTTCTTGGGGCTGGCGGGATGCTACCGGAGATTTATCCAAGATTTCTCAAAGATCGCTTCTTCCTTGACAGTTTTGACTCGGAAGAATGTGAAGTTTGAATGGACCGAAACACAAGAGAAGGCATTCCGGATCCTTCAAAAGAAGTTATGTGAAGCTTCAATCTTGTCATTACCTAAAGGGTCGGAAGATTTCATGGTTTACAGCGACGCTTCAAAGATGGGGTTGGGTTGTGTGTTGATGCAACGAGGCAAGGTAATCGCTTACGCCTCGAGGCAGCTTAAAATACACGAGAAGAATTATCCAACCCATGATCTGGATTTAGCGGCGGTAGTGTTCGCTTTGAAACTTTGGCGACATTACCTCTACGGCACGAAATGTACTCTTTACACGGATCACAAGAGCCTGAAATATGTCTTTGATCAGAAAGAGCTGAATATGAGGCAAAGGCGGTGGCTCGAGTTGCTTAAAGATTACGACTGTGAGTTGCTTTACCATCCCGGTAAGGCGAACGTGGTGGCCGATGCGTTGAGTCGGAAAGACTACAACGGGAGTATTCGGGCTACCCATTCGAGAATCGAGCTAGTGTCTAGTCTTGTTGAAAAGATCAAGACATCACAGGTGGAAGCAATGTTAGAAGAGAATCTCAAAGATGAAGTCATGACGAAGCAGCGTTTACTCTTAACGGAAGATAGCCGTGGAGTAAAACTGTTCAGCGGTCGGGTATGGGTACCCAAGATTGGGGGTAACCGTGATCTGTTGCTTGAAGATGCACACAAGTCCAAGTATTCCATTCATCCGGGAAGTACAAAGATGTACAGGGACTTGAAGTTGCACTACTGGTGGCCGGTAATGAAGCTTGATGTGGCGCGTTACGTTGAGCGTTGTGTGACATGTTCGCAAGTTAAGGCTGAACATCAGCGACCGTATGGGAGTCTTCAGTCTTTAGAGATTCCCGAGTGGAAGTGGGAGCATATCACCATGGACTTCATGACAAAGTTTCCTAAAACTCTTCGAGGTCACGATACCATTTAGGTGATAGTTGATAGATTGACAAAGAGTGCTCACTTCTTGCCTATGCGCGAGACTTTACCGATGGATAAGTTGGCAAAGCTTTATATCGATGAGGTGGTCTCGAGGCATGGCATACCATTGTCGATCGTATCAGATCGTGACAGTTGGTTCACTTCGAACTTCTGGGATGGGTTTCAGAAAGAACTTGGTACTCGAGTAAAGTTGAGTACGGCTTACCATCCGCAAACTGACGGGCAAAGCGAGAGAACGATCCAAACTTTGGAAGACATGTTGAGGTCTTGTGTCATCGATTTCGGGGGTAGTTGGGACTCTCACCTACCTTTGGTGGAGTTTGATTACAACAATAGCTACCACTCGAGTATTGGAATGGCACCTTTTGAGGCATTGTATGGGCGAAAGTGCCGAACTCCCGTGTGTTGGCTTGAAGCGGGAGAGAAGCAGTTCGTCGGACCTGAAATCGTGAAAGAGACGGCCGATAAGGTCAAGGTCATTCGTGAAAGAATGAAAGCGGCTCAAGATCGGCAGAAAAGCTATGCCGATAAGAAGAGACGACCGATGGAATTCCAAGTGGGCGACCGTGTTATGCTTAAGGTGTCGCCATGGAAAGGCATTATTCGGTTCGGAAAACGTGGGAAGCTGAGTCCCCGTTTCCTCGGACCTTTCAAAGTGCTTAAACGGGTGGGTTTGCAAGCCTACCAGTTGGAACTGCCACCGGAGTTAAGCAGAATACACAACACGTTTCATGTTTGCTACCTCCGGAAATGTTTGGCGGTAGAAGACAGCGTCATTTCCCCTTTCAGAGTTAAGGGTAGACGAAGGTAACCGTTGTGTGTAAGAACCCGACGCCATCTTAGAGAGAAATTCTAAGAAATTGCGTCACAAAGAAGTCACTTTGGTCAAGGTGCAGTGGAAGCATCACCGGGGAGCAAATGTGACTTGGGAAGCGGAAGAGGATATGAAGCGTAGATATCCTCATCTCTTTGGGTAGTTGAATTTCGGGGACGAAATCATTCCCAAGTTGGGGAGGATTGTAACACCCGCAATTTTATCGACGGGTGAAAAGTTAATCATTTCCCAAAGTTTGGGGGGTTAAATGAAACTTGGGTTTAAATAAATATCAACTATTGAGATATTTAAAATATCTCATACTGATACTTGTTTTGAAGACCAGAGAGAGAGAAAGGAAGCTTTGAAGTGGGTTTTTCGATTTCTTGTCTTTTGAGGTATGTTTTTAGCTTAATCTTTCGTTTGAAGTGTTATGGACGGTGTAGATTCCCGTTGTGTAGCTTTTCAACCGTCTAAATCTGTGTTTTTTTAACGTTTTGAGTTTGGCCGGAATCTGGGTGTACTCCGGCGAGTTTTGAGTGAGCAGGTCGACCGGTCAGGGAAGACCAGTGGTCGCGCAAAGTGGCATTTGTGCCACCCTTTGGTCGCGCGAAGTGACCTTTGCGCCACCCTTGGGTCACACAAAGTGTCTTTTGCGCCACCCCTTGATCGCGCAAAGTTTCTTTGGCGCAAAGCCTTATTTTGCGCCACTCTCTTGTCGCGCAAAGCTTTCCTTTGCGCCACCTTCAGTTCGCGCAAAAGCCTTCTTTTGCGCCACCTATTGCTCGATGTTAGCTTCTGTTGTCTTTAAGTTTTAGTCAGAAAGTGGGAGAGTTATCTACGTTTCGACTTACCGATTCTTTCGGTGTTGTCGTAGGTAGCATTCGTTAGGAAGAAGAAAATCTGAGGTGAGTTCCTACTAACTTTTCTAAACTGTTATATATGTCAAAGATTGTGTTTTTAACTCCTATGTATCTCTACGGTTTCGGATTGTCCTTTTATTACATTTTGATGTAACTTGGAATTTTGAGATATTTTAGGGTTCTCGAACACTTTTGACTAAAATGGTGGGTTCCATCTTGTTAAAGTAAAAGAATGTTTTACTTGCCCTGTTATGTGGCTTATTTGAAAGAATGCATATAATCTTGTTTTATGATTATCTTTCTTACCAACAGTTGATCTTGAAAATGACATTTTGAAATATAAATGTTTTGATAGCTATTTATCTAGCTTGGATGGTCACATGAAATATTGTGACAAGTCATGACTATACTAGTGGATCCCTAGGTATCGAGTCGGCTTATTGTTGGGATGTTTGTACCCCATTGTATGTAGCTAGATGCATTTGATCTTCGGGGGCATTTGGTACGGTTATGTGAGACCGGTTACTAGCCATGGGTCAAATGCAGTCTAGTGAACGAGTATGACTGGTTCCTTGGGGGCCTCCCTCACATCGTAGTACGGACCGAAGCGTTCGTGGCCATGGTTCCATGTCTTAGCTCATAACTCGGATTTGTGGCTTACTTTGTGTTCCACTACAATCCTCGGTAAATCGGGTAATCCCCGTCATCGAAAGATGTGTTTCGGACCGATAGTCCTTTTGTACCAAAGAACTCCATCTGTATAACTAAACCTTTGGAAGGATTTAATTTGACACAGTTGTTTATATCTCTTTGAATTTATAAACTGTATGTTCTCACTAGGCTTTAAGCCTAACACTTTTTCTCAAATAATGTGTATAACAGGTTTCCCTTAGCGGTGGGTTGCACAGGGTTTTGAGAGTCGAGCGTAGACTCGAGGCATTTTGAGATGACTATTATTTGGTGTTGGGCATTGTTTAAGTCCCATCTTTTGGTGATTATGGATTGTCAACTGATGTAATCTAGATAGTTTTGCTTAGATTAGTTTGTTGTCAATTTCCATAACCGAACACAGGTTTATACCAAATATGAATATTGTGTTGCCATATTCCTAGGTTTTAATTTACTCTGAATTTTAGAGGGTTACACAGACCCATGTCTTTTATGTCAAATCTTGACTTCAACATGTCTTTTGTGGATTTTACCATATTATCGTCACTTCCAATGATAAGCATGTCATATATATAGAGACATAGTATGACATAACCCTATTTTGTATCCTTTACGTAGACACACTTGTCACATTCATTGATCTTAAATCCACGTTCCATCATGACTTGATCAAACTTTTGATGCCATTGTTTAGGAGCTTGTTTCAATCCATACAAGGACTTCACAAGTTTGCAAACTTTGTGTTTTTGACCTGGAGCATTAAATCCCTCTGGTTGTTCCATGTAGATTTCCTCATCTAGATCTCCATTGAGGAATGTGGTTTTCACATCCATTTGATGAACTTCAAGCTTTCCCATTGTTGCAATAGCTAGTATCGAATGGATGGTTGTGATTCAAGTGACTGGTGAGTACGTATCAAAGTAATCAAGGCCTTCTTGTTATTTGTAACCTTTTATTACTAACCTGTCTTTGTATTTTTCAATTGACCCATCCACTTTCATCTTCCTTTTGAAGATCCATTTGCACCCTAGTGGCTTGCTTCCTTGTGGAAGATCCACTAGCTCCCACGTGTGGTTCTACAAGATGGAGTCAATTTCACTCTTGATAACCTCTTTCCATTGAGGTCCTTCTGATGAAGTAATGGCTTCTTTAAAGCCTTGGGGCTCACTTTCCATTAGATAGGTGAGAAAATCGGAACCAAATGATTTCTCTACTCTAACCCTCTTACTTCGTCTAGGTTCGACCTCTTCAATTTCTGTTTGATTTTAACTATTATCTTTGATAGTTTCAGACGTGCTTCTGACCTCGTTGTTCAAACAAGGAAATATATTTTCAAAAAATGAGGCGTTTCTTGATTCCATAATAGTGTTCTTGTGTATGCCAGGGATTTTTGACTCATGCACAAGAAAGTGGTAAGCACCGATATTGTGAGCATACCCAATAAATATACAATCAACTGTTTTAGGCCCTATCTTTATAGATTTTGGTGAGGGTACGACCACTTTCGCCAAACACCCCCACACTCGCAAGTATTTGTAGGACGACTTTCTCTTGGTCCATAACTCCTGTGGAGTTTTATCATGTTTCTTTTGTGGCACCTTATTTAACAAGTGATTGGTGGATATCAAAGCTTCTCCCCACATGTTTTGGGGTAGCCCAAAGCTGATAATCATGACATTCATCATTTCCTTCAGTGTACGATTTTCCTTTCAGCAATGCCATTTTGTTGAGGAGAATAGGGTGCAGTAAATTCACGTTTAATTCCATGTGCACAGAATTCAGCAAAAGGTGATTCGTATTCACCACCTCTATCACTTCTCAAGACTTTGATATTTTTGTTAAGTTGATTCTCAACTTCATTCTTATACAATACAAACTTATCAAATGCTTCATCTTTACTTTTAAGTAAGTAAACGTGACAGAACTTTGTACTATCGTCGACAAAAGTAATGAAGTACTTATTGCCTCCTCTTGAAGGAGCCACTTTCAAGTCATACACATCAGAGTGAACTAAATTAAAAGGATTATTGCTTCTTTCAATTGATTGAAAAGAAAATCTTGTTAATTCGGGTTCAACACAGGTTTCACATTTATGGTTAGAGTCTATATGGAATGTAGGAATACAATTCAGTTTAATCAACCTATGAAGGGATTCGTAATTAACATGACCAAGTCTGCCATGCCACATATATGAAGACTTAAGCAAGTAAACTAAAGACTTATTCATTTTATTAAGTTTGCGTTTCAAAGTCATTACATTCAGTTTAAACAACCCATCAAGGGCATATCCCTTGCCAACAAACATTCCACTCTTTGACAGAACAAACTTATCTGACTAAAAAACCAAACGGAAACCATGCTTGTTAAGCAACCAACCCGACACTAGATTCTTTCGAATTTCTGGAACAAATAGCACAATATTCAGAGTAAGTTCTTTGCCAGAAGTCATTTTCAGAATGATCTTTCCTTTGCCCTTGATCTCTGTTGTAGCTGAATTTCCCATGAACAATTTATCACCATTCACCACTGTCAACAACTTCAAAAGAACTAAACAATTCTTTATCGGAACACACGTGGTGAGTTTCCCCAGTGTCAATCCATCATTCCTTAGGATTAGATCCAACCAAGTTTACCTCAAAAATCACAACTGCTAAATTGATATCAAACACATCTCTAGTGATGCTGTCAATATAGTTGGCTTCCTTCTTCTCACGCTTAGGAAACTTGCAATCAGCTGATCTGTGACCAAGCATATCACAGTTGTAGCATGTACCTTGAAACTTCTTCCCTTGGCCCCATTTTAAACTTTCCTTTATTGTTGAACGGCTTGGATTTGTTGGTTTTAGAGGGTTGGCCATGTTTAGTAAAATTAGCCTTTGCTACACCAAGATGGTATCCCTTCTTTTCTGCCATTTTATTGTCCTCCTCGATTCTAAGTCGAACAATGAGGTCTTAATTACTCATTTCTTTACGCTTGTGTTTCAAATAACTTTTGAAATCCACCCAACTTGGTGGCAAATTTTCAATTATGGCCGCCACCTGAAATGTCTCACATACTTGCATTCCCTCCGCGTGAATGTCATGAAACATTATCTGGAGTTCTTGCACTTGGTCTACAACCGTTTTTGAGTCTACCATTTTGTACTCCAAAAATCGTCCCACAATGAATTTCTTGGACCCGACATCCTCCATTTTATATTTTCGGTCCAATGATTCCCACAACTCTTTCGTTGTTTTTGCTTCACTATACACGTTGTATAATGCATCGACTAAGTCGTTCAACACATAATTGTGGCATAAAAAATCGGAGTGTTTCTAGGCATCAATGGCACTGACCGCTTGAACATCTCCTTCACCGATATTAACTTGAGGAGCATTTTCCGTCAAAATTTGGGCAATGTTGAGCATGGTCTAATAAAAAAGCATGTTGCCACCTCTTGAAGTTCAGTCCACTGAATTTCTCTGGTTTTTCCGCATGACTATGAGGTATCATAGCCATGTTTGACCCAACCACTTGAGAATTAGGAGCTAAACGGTTAGGAGTGAGCACTCTGGTGTTCAATAGACCAGATTCATTTCCCATGACGTTTTCCATTTGCAAAGAGCAAACAAACCAGAACCTTTGTCACTTGACCAGAAAAAATAATCCAAATAATTTCTGGTTTACACCGATGATGGCATATTGTCCGGTTTTCTATTGCACGCCCACAATTTGTGGCTTTTAGTTTGTTTCTGGATTCTGTCTCACATCCAAACTTTGTAATTTTGATGTTATACCCAGCTTGATCACATGTGTACAAGCAATTTATTTTATTTCTTTATATATATATATATATACACGTTGAGAAAAACATGGAAAAGAAAAGTCTTCAATTGGTTTCTGAGTATAAACTAGAAGACTTTTTACTTGTTGCTTTGTAACTTCAAGGAAGGAAACAAACAAACCAAAAACTAAATAGATAAGAAAGAAGAAGGGAAAAAACTTTTCGTGAAAGTGAAGCAGTAAGGTAGTTCCTCCTTTTCCTTTTTTTTCAATCAAATTTACACACTTGAGCCTTTGTGAATGATGGTCAAAGATAAGCAAAAGAGAAGAGAAACAGTGAAACTCAATACCCAACAACAAAATAAATAATTAAGTAAAATGGATATATAAGTTTTCTCTTTTCTCCCTTTCGATGTATGTGAACTCAGAAACGAAAGAAAAGCAAAAGCAATTTTTTTTCTTGGTTTGAAGATGAAAACGAACGATCGAAACTTATTGGTGAGAACCAATAATGTCGAAATCGTTTTAAGATTGTTGTTTAAACTTCGTAATAAACCGAAACCAATCGATCCTAAACTCGAACGTCAACAGAAAAGAAAACAAACGTAAATGAGTTCTGAGGCTTGTGTGGAGCACAATTTTCTTACAACAATTTCACCCCCAAGGATGTGATTGTTTCCCAAGATACAACGGAAGAAAAATGGTAGACCGTCCGGACTTTACCTTCAAACAAATCAAACTCGAGATGCTATACGTGTGTGTGTTCCTCTCATTTGTAAGTTTTTGTCCTGCTTAAATAGTTAGGAGAATTGGTCACAACCTTTAATGAAAATTAACTTAGTTGATGGCAACCTTCGATGGTTACGGAAGGCAAAAGGTCAAAGGTCACCTTTAATTTGCCATTCACCATCCAAATTCCAACAGTGTGTTGAGTAAAAGGTGGTCTAAAGATGAAAGGGGAATTAAAACTAAGAAGCATATGCATTACCAATTGTGTTTCTAGTTTCGAATTCATTTTTAAATGTGCATTCGATAAATGGTTTTACGTATTTTGGTTCGTGTATGTGTATATTCAAGTTCACATTGAATTCACTTTGATCCAATTATCACATACCAGGAGTATTTGAGCTGGTCCAAACGTCACAATTAAAAGTATAATTGGAAATTTATAAAATTAGTGGAGTTTTTGCCAACGGATGTTGTGGCCAAATCTGTTTTTATTCAAATAGGTTCAAGGGCGTCCCTATTGGCGTTCATAATATGTTACCACAACAATAAACTTTTGCATTCATAGACTTGATTGTGCTTGATTGTGTGTTGATTGTTTTACTTACAGTTTCTTGTTGTCTGATTCATAACTTTGTTTTAGTTATAACTCTAAGTTGGTTATGGATCCTATTAACTTGTCTGTTGATGAAGTGGAAGAAGAGGTCGGTAGTACGTGTGCAGATAGGCCAGAGGTTCTAGCAGCAACTTCTAAGAAGGGCAAAGAAGCAAGTAAGCTTAAATCCATATTCTCTGGTAAGCCTATTAAACGACAACGTAGGCTTACTTTTACTATTTGGGATGATTTTGAAATGATTGATGAATTAGATCTTAATGGAAATATACAATGCAAATGCAAGAGATGTGGGGTTAAATACATTGTTGAAAGCAGTCATGGGACGGGGAATATGCGTAGGCATTTAAGTCTTGCAAGGGAAAAATAATAGAGATATTAGGGAGCTTATTTTACAATCTAATTTGAATGGTTTGTTGGAAAGTAAATCTCCTAGGTTTAACCAAGATGAATTTCGGGAATTGGTTGCAATTGCTATTGCTAGACACAATCTCCCTCTTCAATTAGTTGAATATGAAGGTATTAGGAGTTGTTTTGCTTACTTGAATCCTGAAGTGAAGGTTTTTTCAAGACAAACCACAAAAAATGACATACTCAAAATGTATTCAATGGAGAAATCTAAGCTTCTCAATTTGTTACAATCTGTTCCTGGTAGATTAGCACTAACATCTGATTGTTGGACTTCTTTGACCATCAATGGATATATTTCATTGACTGCTCACTTTGTTGATAAAAGTTGGTTCTTGCAAAAAAGAATTTTAACTTTTACTTGCATGCCACCTCCCCATACTCGTGTTGCCTTGGCTGAAAAAGGTTGTGGTTTGTTGAAAGAATGGGGAATTGATAAGAAAACCGTGTCCATAACCTTATACAATGCATCTAATAATGATTCTATGGAAGATGGACTGAAATTTGATTTGGAGTGTATAACGGTGATTATTTCCATGTTCGTTGTTGCACCCACATTCTTAATTTGATAGTGCAAGATGGTTTAGGACAATTAGATGAAGTTGTTTTGAAGGTGATACAGTGTGTCAAGTATTGCAAAGGTTCTCAGAGTCGGGAGCAAAGATTTAAGCATTGTGTTCAACATGTTGGTAATAAGTCTACTAGAGGGTTAAAGCAAGATGTGCCCACCCGTTGGAATTCTACATTTCACATGTTAGATAGTGCATTATTTTACAAAAAAAACGCTTCTTCATTTAGCAAAGACCGATGCTAATTTTGTTCATTGCCCAACTTCTGATGGGTGGACGAAGATTGAAAAATTTTGTAAGTTGTTGCAAGTTTTCCATGAAATGACGATAAAGTTTTTGGGTTCTAAGTATCTAACCTCTAATCTTTACTTTCCTAATGTTTTCAAAATAAGACTGCTTTTGAAAGACAAGATGGAAAGTAGTGATAGATTTTTGAAGGACATGGCAAATAAGATGAACTTGAAGTTTGACAAGTATTGGGGTGAGTTTAGTACCATCATGGGTATTGCCGTTGTTTTTGATCCCCGTTACAAGTTTCAAGTTATTGATTGGGCGTTCAAAAAAATATATGGGTCTTCTTCCAATATTGAGTTGGATTTGTTTAAGGAAAAACTATTTTTCTTGTTTGATGAGTATGCATCTTCTACCACATCCACGGGCAATCAAAGCTCATATTGTGCTGCCACTAATACTCCCAACACTGACACATATATGACGATGATAAACTTTCCTTAATTAATTTTTTGAATTTAATTTTTTGTTTGTACCTTGGCTAAGTTCTGCTTTTTTATCAGGATTTTGATGAGTTCTCTAGCTGTGGGTTCACCATCGGTGGTAAATATGAGTTGCAATCTTACTTAGGTGAGCCAAAATTACCTCGCATAGATTATGTTGATGTGTTGGAGTATTCGAAATCCCTTCAAGGACGGTATCACATTGTGTCACAAATGGCTAGAGATATTTTGGCCATCCCAATATCTACGGTTGCTTCTGAATCGGTTTTCAGTATTGGAGGATGAGTTATTGATGCCTATCGGAGTTCGTTGAAACCAGAAACCGTTGGATCATTGGTTTGTCTTAGAGATTGGGTTTTCAATGAAGGAAAACATTTAATTTTAAATTTTATGCATTCGTTAACTTACTCAATTTTAACATTTCTTTTACTCAATTTTAGCATCAATGCATCCGGATGAAGATGAGTTATGCAATTGGCTTTTAAAATTAAAGGATGACAATGACCGTGAAGAATCAAATAATCAAAGTCTTCAAACTCAATAATCCGGATGAAGAGGAGCTATGTTTTGGATTTGGTACTTAGAACTTAAAGTTAGAACTTAAAAGATATTTGGGGTTGTTTATTTTTATGCTTTGGATTTGGATTTCTATAAGTTTGAACTTTGAAGTTTGAACTATAAAATTTGGATTTATAATTGTTTCATTTTTTGATTTTTAAGTTTTATTCTTATAAATGTTATGTTAAACAGGTTATACGGGTTAAATAGGTTAGCGGATTTAATGGGTTAAGAGGATAAACGGGTTAATCGTGTCGTGTCGGGTTAGCCGGGTTAAATCAGGTCGTGTTCAGGTTGAGATTTTTTGACTCGTTTATTAAACGTGTCGTGTTCGGGTTAGGCATTATCAACATGTTTAACTTTGAACCCGACATGACACGACACATTTGTCAGGTCTATATTTAATGGTCAATTGAGTTTTTGAGCTTTTGGCTTGATTTTGACTTAAAAGAGTCTTGGGGACATTAGTTCGATTTATTTTGATCTATGCTGGGCTTTTGGTGTTATATGCATTTGAGGCATATTGTTTATAAATTACATATTTTGAGAGTGTTGGACATTCTTTTGGAGTCATGTAATTTAGACTGTGATGCATTTGATCCATAGGCATGCGAGTCAGTCTTGTGTTGATGGTCGAATGGGTATTGCAGGGTTGGACTCCGGGATCCATGTTTCGTGACCTTAACTTTTCAAGTAGTCACTAGGAGGGTTGCGTCTGGAGGTGCTACCTTGGAGGTAGGCACTAGGACCTCCGTCACTTGAGGTAATGTCTTGGAGGTAATCCTTATATGTGTCGGGCCTTGAGGTGGAATTCATAGCAATAGACACTAAGGTAAATCGACTCTTAAGGTGAAACTTGTTAAAGAGTCATGGGGGCCTTTGGACTTTAAGTCGTGAAGTGTTATGCGATTAACGTTATATGAGTGACATACTTATGTGTTCCCATCACTCTCAACGGATACGGGTCTCCCCCGTCGTTGTTAAATGTTATTTTCGGATGGTGTAATATATGTGTTTTACTATTAATGGGGTTTTGGCAAGTAACCACAATTTATGACTTTGACATATTGGATCCCCTCCATATATTAAGGTTTTGAATAAACGAGTTATTTCCATGTTTTCGATATTTGGATTTTAATCCTAATTGTACTTCGTGTGAATATTGAGTTTGGTTTTATGATTGTGGAGTATTTTTGTTTAAGTATTTTATTACAAAAATGGGTTTTGGGAAAGTTATCACTTTTCATTCTAAATACTTTGCATACTGGAAATTGTGATTTAAATAATATTCTTTCCGCTTTATCGTTTTATATAATTGATGAAAACTCTTGAACTCAATAGGCATTAAGCCTAACCCCTTTTTATTTGTCGACATGTGCATCAGGTGTAATACACATGTAGAAGGATTTATCAAATAAAGCAAAGTTGGAGGGCTAAAGTGTAAAATTGGTTAAAAAGGGGTTTAACCCTAAGAACCCTAGTATCCTTTCCATTTCTGGCGGCTGAGGGATTTACCATAGGGAGAGGAGCTCTAGGCGATTTTGGGAAGAAAGCAAGAAAGGGAGCAATCTTGTGGAATTGGAGCTTGAAAACCGTCTTCTTCAAGGTAAGACCCTTCTCAAACTTGTTCTAGATTTGAGATTAAGGGAGTAACCCTTTGATTTGTTTATGAATCTGAGTTGAAAGAATGATTTGCTTAGGATCTCTTAAGTTCTTGGATTAGATGGAGATTATAAAACCTTTTGGGGTTAGTCTCAAGTTGATTTGGGAGTTGTAGTGATCCTAGAAGTTAATCTGTGTGTATGCGTGCACCAATCGTCTGTCGAGTGTGTGCATGTCGATCGTCCGTTGACGGGGATTAAAACCCTTGTTGCACCGACACTGGTTTTTAACCAGGTCTTGATGAAGGGCGACCGGGAAGGACCGGGAGCTACTCGACCGGGGTGGCCAGGAGTGGCTTTACCGGGGAAACTCGGGGTGGGTATTGAGGAAGGAGGGAACCCGGGCGTGGAACCTCGGGAGTCGGGGCGCCTGGGGGATTGTGGAGTCAGGGTCAGGTGAGGAAACCCGGGCGGACCCGGGAGGCGGGGAGCCCGGGTGGATCCAGGAGGGCAGGACTGGGGGAGACCCGGGTGCTGTGTATCAGGAAAGGGAGGGGTCGGTTAAGCTTTAAAGATGATGATGCCATATTCATTGCATGCGAGATTTGTTTAAATGCAAGGAATGTTTTATTGTTGTTAAAGTAGTGGAAATGTATGCATACATTGTTGCCAGTGCGTTATGCTCAAAGTCGGGGGGGGGGGGGGGAGGTGTTCCGCTTGTGCTCATACCGAGGGGGGGTTCCGTTTATGCCATTGGGGGTGTGTCCCAAGTAAGGCAGTATAAGCCAGACACGCTGTCACCTCCGGGTGGCGGTAGTGTGAGCCAAAACGTATGTTGAAAGTGTGAATGTATTTACAAAGCTGAATTGGTTTATTTTATTTATAAATCTTATATTTGATTGCTTGGGCTCGAACTGTTGCTAGAGGGGACTCACTAGACCGTTGGTCTAACCCTCGCTATTTCAAAACTAAAAACCTTTTCAGGCAGACGCGAAGTAGGACGGGCAGATAAGGGCAAGGAGAAGGTGTGAGTCGGAGTTGGTTTAGAAGACCTCCATTTTAGTTTTAATTCTTGTATTCTTATTTGTGTATTTGTTTGCCTTCCGCAAACCTTGAATCTTAAAGTGTTATTTTGGGACCATTTGATATGATTATGTTATTTTTCGCTTATGTTATTATGCTGTGAGTTTTGGGCTGTTACATCAGGTATGCGTTTGGGGAATGGTAAACACTGTGAATAGTTGAGTGCTAGTTAGATGCACGAGAATGATGTAGCTATTGGGTGATGTTTTCCGCACATTTGGAGATAGCAGCTATTGATAGGTTTTAGTAACACCCGACCTTTATTTAGTATTTATATAAGAATTGGTTTATGATTTGTTGAGGTTAAATCTAGCATTCTCTTTGAGGTAATTCAAGTATTGATTTGTAGAACGGGATTTTGTCATTTATTTGATGTATCATTGAAATTTTTTAAATTAGTTGTTCTTTCCAGATTTGAGGGTGTTACAGAGCCGATGATGGCTGGTGGACTACAATGACTATGGAGGATGTGAAGATGATGGACAATCGTGGTGGTGGCAGCAGGCAATGGTGGAGGAGGTAGTTGTAGCGACATGATAAAGGTAAAGGTGGTGGTGGAGGGTGGTGGTTATGGTGAAGGAGGTCGGCGGTGGTTGTGGAGGTGGCCAGCGTTGGTCAAGGCTGTCGTTGGCTGGTGGTGGTGGTGGCAGGGGAGTCGATTAGGGGTGTTCGCGGTCCGGTTTGGACGATTTAACCCTCCAAACCACAAATGGCGGTTTAGGAAATTTTCAAACCGAACAGTTTGATAGCAAGTGACCAAACCAGTCAAACCGGACCACAAAAAGACGGTCTGGTCTGACCGGTTTATGTGGTATGGGACTCTTATGGGCTTTAAACTAAAAAAACATAAACTCTATATTCAAAATAAAATTTCTACCAATATAACATTATTAAAAATAGTATATCGAATTATAAAAGAACGCTTATATATTAAATTTTAAAAAAAAACATTGAGCAAATGGAAAAAAAAATTACATAAGTCCACCAACAATGGTTGAATTTTGGACAAATATTGAGAAAGTGGAAAGACGATTTTGATTTAGATTTGAGCTTTTAACGGCTTAGAACTTTGTTAATTTAGATAACACAATCAATTGAGAAAATGAAAACTAAAGAGATAATTCTTTGACGAACTTTTTTTAATTGAACCATAAAAGTTGAGCACACGATATGAAAACTAAATATCATTAAAACATGTGTATTTTTGGCGGTCGGTTCGGTCCAGACCGCCCAAAAAAGGGGTCAAACCATAGACCAGACCGGACCGAGTGGTTTAGCTATTTTTTAGATCGAACCGGGCTGCCAGACCGCTTAACGATCCGGTTTGACTTGGTTCGACCGGTTTGAGCGGACCAACGGTTTTTTTGAACACCACTAGTGTCGATGTTGTAATGGGCGATAGTGATTATTAAAATAAATATCATATTAGAGTTATATCAAATTAAGGTAGATTAGTAATATTTTACTTTTTGTCTCATACTTGTTCCATTTATTTTGGTCGAACAAAAAAAAGTCTTTTCTTTCCCACCTTATCCCAATCATTTTCCCTGTCCTATGGCACATCAAACGTGGGACAGTGAATTTTGTCCTATCCCGTTCTGTCTCATATACCAAATACAGCCTAAAAAATGTTTAAACATCTAATTGTTAAGCTCGGTTTTTCTCCACCATTATGTTTAGAGAAAAAACCCATTATAATTTGTTAAAAGATAAAAAAAAATACAAAACAACATGATAACATGCCAAGGTGGATGTTTTAGATATTTATAGTAAGAGTTGGCTTGTAATGAAATTAAATTATGATGGTTAAAATCGGTCTATAAAGACATGTAAACTAAAGTGAAATAAGATTAAATATACTATGCTTTTCAATTTTATTTGAAGGTCATAAATCAGAACCCAACCATAATAAAACCAACTTATTATTTATCAAAAACCTTTCAGAATTCTCATTTTAAAAAACCATAATAAAACCTACTTTATTCTAATTCCAATCATAATTCTTCAAATTCTGATTCATGATTTCTTGTCCTTTATTATTTACTTTTACTTTTTTTTGGGAAAGGGTATTCTGGGCCTTTGGCCCAGACTAATCCCTTGGCAAAAAAACCGACTACGAAAGCATGCAGCCCTGAGATTAAACCCAGTGGCCACAAAGTTGCGAATGCAGGGAATCGAACCCGGGTTAAGCGCTATGAACTCCCCGGGTGATTACCGCTTCACCACAAGCCTTATTTACTTTTACTTGGTGTGTTATCTATCAGGTGGCAGGTGTTGTGCATCTTTGACTATTTTACTAAGCCACCCTTGACCCAACTATTCAAAGGAATAAAGGAGTACAAATTCATTTCATATAACTTTTTATACCATCAACATCTTTCACACAAATCTACCTTATTTTTATAACAACATTCTATCGAACCGGCCCCACGATCATCATAAAGAAAGAAAAATATCAGGGTATATCAAAAGCAAGTAGATGATTCGAATCCAAGGCCTCACTTATGGATTTCAACCTTATTTATATAAACTGGATGATGAATTGAAGCTAAGAATCCACACCACTTGATTGTATGTAGAATCTAACCCCACATCATTTCATCCACAAATTCCTGCTCTACCTATCCACACACACTATCTATAGTGGTTGAGTTCCAATGCGAAGTTGAAGTTAATCTGAGAAGTGGTTATCAACCGTTGGATGAAAAATGAATGCACATTAGGATACGATGCACCAAGATGCATCGGATCAATTCCCTTCTAAGCCGCAATTCATGGGAGGACATTTGATTATAAGGAATCAACGATTCAGATCCACTTCTCACGCTTCTCACGTTAACCTCAACTTCTCACACGATCCTTCGCCTATTACTGTATTTGATTGAAAAAAAAGATAAAAGATGAGGAAGATTCATTATATATGTGTGTGTATATATATATATATATGGAATTTTCATTTGTCATTTCATTAATGTGATAATGCATTGATATGAGACCCATGAAAAAAAAAAGATAATAACCTATGAAAAATGTGAACAGAGAAAAACTTCAATCTTGAAGCTTGAGCATGGATGCAAATTCTGAATATAAAAAAATAATTAAAAAATAGAGCTTGTTACAAGAATTAAGAATTAAATTTAGGTCAATTTTTGATGAATATGTCATAGTGCATAATATATACAACATATCTAATTAATCAAAGATGCTACAATCACCTGCCATTTTTGGTCTTGAGCTCCTCTTCAGACCAAGATTTTAAAGCTCTCTCTCTTGTACTTTTTTCTGCATCAGAGTTGCAACCAATAGAAAGCATGCATAATTGATCAGCTACAACAATGAATTGAAGGATGATTTTAAGGGAATTTTGGAAATTAAAGATTAATAGAATGGTAAAAGATGGCATGCATCATTTTAAACACTATATAATTATAAATCAGCCACACAAATGAAGGGTGATTAGAGGGAAAATTAGTCGAGACAATTAGGTCACTTTAGGATGGTAAAACATGGGATGGATGATTGTAAACTCCATGCATTATAAATCAAGCCAAAGCAATGAAGGATATTAAGAAGGGCATTTTGGGAATATGCAAAAATAGTTCAATAGTTAGGAGGGTACATGGGGATGGCAAAATATGGTACGCATGACTGCAATCTCTCATGAATCAGCCACAATAGTCAATAATGAATGATAATTAGAAGGGCACTTTGGGAATGATAAATTAGTTGGAATAGTTAGAACGGCGCTCCTGGATCGTAAAAAAGATGCCATGCATGACTATTAACTTGTGTATACTTAGAAGGGCATTTTGGGAATGGAAAACTACTATAAATAATTCAAAGCACTTTGGGATGGTAAAATATGGTATCCATGATTGTGATCTCTATAAACCATGAAATCACTAATACCAATGAAGCATAACTAAAAGGACATTTCAACCCTTTGGGGTAGCTCAACTGGTAAAACCTTGGGTTTGCTCCCTAGTGGTTACCAGTTCGACTACCCTTAGGGGCCACTAGAGGTTCTCCTGGTTTTTAGCTTCAAATCCCCGTAGGATTAGTTTAGGTACATGCAAGCTGGCCAGATCACCCACAGATCTCAGTTATAAAAAAGGGCATTTTGGGAATGAAAAACTAGTTGGAATGCTTAGAAGGGCATTTTAGGATGGTAAAAGACGTCATACATGACTACAAAAGCCATATAATCATAGATTGGACAATAACAAATGAAAACTAGGAGGGCAGTTTTGTTAACGCGAAATAGGTTAGAATAGTTAGAAGGGCAGATGGGCTAGTTAAAGATGTCCTGCATCTAAAAAAGCTACAATTTGACTCAAGGTCAGACCTACTACTTTCCACATCCAAAGTCAATATGGTTTAAGTTATGTTATAAACTTGATTATCTTATACTTCATGGGTATTTGTTAGAAAGCAGTGTAATTATCAAAATTTTCACCAAAAAAAGATGTAGTACATATTTTGAAGTTCAAGAACAATCCATTTGATTACAGAAATCAAATTGAAATTGAAGCAGTAAAGAGACATTACCAGATGAGGATTTCAGCAGGTCTGCCATCAAAGTGTGTTTTTTTTATAGCTGGAGCATCCACATGTCACACCATTCCCGTGGTAAAATATATTCAAATAATAATCTGGCGAGTATTGAATTGTGCTAGCAAAACTACTTCCGAACGCATGCACCTACACATGAAAATTAAACATAAGAATCATAGCATTGTATGGTAATTAGATTACACAAAAATTAAACAGTTGAATTATATCATCATATTCACTTCTTGAACTTGATGCCACCACTTCTAGATGTAGCACCATCAAAAATAAATAAATAAATAAAATAATAAAAAAAAAGAGGAAAAGATCGAATTTATCATTTTTTAAATACCATCTTTTGTTACTGAAGATACCCTTCAAGTGTAATTAGAAGTTAGAACTAATCCTTCACGACAGTTTCAAGAAATAGTATCTTCTACCAAGACATTCACCAAGGAAGCAGGAGCGTTTTATACTTCAAGAATAGCAACCTAAACAAAGTGATCATTCGTTGTGTTTCAGGGTTGGACACAACTTGAAGCTTTGGGATCTAGCATCAATAAGGCAATACGCCAAATCATCATGCTATTTGTAAGTATTTTTATTTTCAAATGATGTTCTCTATCAACACCAATTTCATCGCCAACCAACATCACCTTCAAGACTTCATAAGCCTGATACAAGGATATACCAAATATTGACCATGGGTTGGCATATTTTGCACGAATTACTGTAACTAAAGGCGCTAAATGCTAATTTATACATTCTAACAGCTAAATGTCAAAGAATTTTAGACTGCAAGCCACTATCCATAATCGTGTTTGAAGCTCAACAATGACATCATGTGCCCTCCTAAAACATACCTCATAACTACCAGATAATGATTAATTTTTGTCTAAATTGGTGATGGAGACATCTTAGGGTGGTAATTGGTTGATGAAAATACAAGCAAAAGCTCGAAGAAAGGAGAAAATGGGAAACATAAGCTTAACCATGCATACCATTGACTGGCCTCAAATCTCATCCTGCAAGTTCACTTATGGGTGGTCGATCCATCACATTAGATGCAGCTGTTGCATTTCTTTGCAGTTGAGGGTCGATATCAGGCAATTTGGGAATCTGAGAACAGGAAAACCATTAAAATAAGGTAGCAACAAACCAATACAAAATAACCATAAACATGTACCTGTGCTAAGACATCAATTGTTCTACGTAACAGGCGTGCTAGATCTCCTTCATCCATTGCACAATCCATCATCATTTCCCTCCAAGTCAGACCAGAAGCCCATGCTTCAACCATGCCAGAAAACTGGCTATCCAAACAACAAGATATCTGCATGCCACATTATACAATGCATTTTCTTTGTTAGATAAAACCGAAAGCATAACTAGATGTTTATGTAGAGAGCAGGTTATATCATCCAACGGACGAACCTTGACATCATGCTTTTCTTGAAGTTGTAAGAGTGATCTTCTTTGGTCATCAAGAAAGTTGATGATGTCTAAAACGGCAGTAGAAGGCTCATAAATATAACTGCAGTGATTAAATTGTATTAATACATGCCCCCAACACTTCTCATATTTGGCCAAGTATTGAAGTTGAAATTATAACGTAGAGAAGTTGTAAAAAGATAATTTGAAAGCCAAAAACCGAAGGAAAGAAAAGCATTTACAAGCTTACGCACTTAAAAACATAAAAAACAACCGAATCTATGAATAAAATAAATGAAACACCTGTTATTTTTCGAAGGTCTAACTTTGATTCCTTCAGAAACAATGCTTCCACAAACAGCAGCTAGCTGTGCAGGTTTAAGATTTAACAAAATTTTATTTCGAAGAACCATAGCAATCCAAAGTTCATTCTCCCCTCGAAGAGCAGCAGCAGTTTCACCAAGAGGAAATATCACTTGTGTATTGATATCTAAAGCCCTTATTTCATGTATGACCCTGCTCACCTGTGAAGAAGTAGTTACAAAAACCACAACACCACTAGAAAAATGTAGTTATATGGAACATCGTAAGTCACTGTGTTCAGATTACCTGCAAAAACTCCTTCCAGCCAGATGGTTCAATCTGCTCTATACGAGTGATCAAACGATCTGATCTAGCTTTTAGACGTCGGATCTTTTCCTCGGTGAACTTAGCCATATCCACTATCTTCTTATATTCTTTAAAGCCTTCTGTCCTAGCAATTCTTTTCTTCAATTGAGAAACTTTATTCCGCTGATTCTTGTAAGCTTCTACTGTATCGTAGTATGCTTGCGAATATTGCAGAACCTAACCAACAACAAAATTAGAAGACTCGTATGTGAAGAAACATCTTTCACGCATGATGCTATGATCTGTAGATGATATGTAATATTAGTCCAATATCATGGTCCAAAATCCAAATGGTTCTTAGACTTTTAGTGAAATTTTTAATCATTATAGGAATTAACACAAGCAAAAACCAGTGCTTATTACCTCATTATCCTCAGAAAGACTACTTAAAACTGGGACATTTAAACTCCAGGACCATGTCTCAAGTGACCCTTCCATGCACCATATGCCTCCAAGTTCAGAGCGGCTGAGTCTCTGCCACTGCATTTCCTCCTTTTCAAGAAGAATGGTCATTATTTCCCGAGGTAAAGCGTCACCATTAGTCAAAGCAACATTGGGGAAGCCTGTTCTGTATACTGTCTTGATACACCGCTCGGTGAAAAGATACCACGTGTTATCAGAACCAAGAGCGACGCCGTAAGATGGTTTCGTATCAAGTTGTTTTCCAAGGTCATCACCATCATTGTCAGCTGTTACTTTTAGAGCAAAAGAATCATTCTCAACAACCTGCAAGTAGCAAAGTAACATGACATCTATGATGTGTTGTCAAACAAGTACATTATAAAGAAATCTCATAACCACTGTAGAGGTCAACAATTCTCCCAGCAAAAAAACTTAAATGGGTGGGAAATGACAACAAACATTATTAGACTGCATAGCCAAGTTTAAACTCAAAACCTGGTGGTGAACTGAACTTTATCTTATGATCCATGGATGTGACACGAACTAGAAACCTTAGAAAAATCTATACCCTATAAATTGATAGACAAGTTTGATACAATAAGACAGGTGCAAGAAAACGTACCATATTCTTAAGTTTTGAACCGTTCATGGAATCAACATCACCCAAATAAACAGCAGGAACCAAATGTTTAACTCCAGCACTATCATGATACTGTAAGCACAAAAAAGGTAGATGCCCATCTTCCATATTTTGCAGCAACGGCCTCAAGGAAGACATTCTTTCCATTTCCATCTTTCTACGGAGGTCTGTCCGAACACGCTTTTGTGCCTGAGAAAGAAAGAAAACAATTGTCCACGATAATTAATTAGGAGAACTTCACAAATGAGGTGCACAAATCCTTAAATTGGATAATAAATTCCCATCTACTGTAATCCATCGAAGGATATAGAAGAAAAATCTCATTAATAAAGTACACTTAACCTAACGGGAGCAACAAAACCAATTAGAAAGCTAAAGAGGCAGACTTACTCTAAGTTCTTCCTGCAAATCTGCCATTTCTTTGTGTGCTGATTTTGATAAAATATTCTTGCTCTTCTTGTCAATAGCTTCATCACTAATTTCGGAAGTCAAAATCTCAATCTCATTTTGAATTTTATTAAGCTCCTCTTGTGCAGCAACCATAACATTACTCCCAACATAATTCCCAAAACTCTGCTCAACTAATTTCCTTGCTTCTTCTAGGGTGCGTCCAACTCTAGAAACTTCTGTACCATCTGCTTCATTTAGTCTCTGAGTAACTTTTGCACCCTGCCTAGCAGAACTCTTATCAGTGTGCCTGTCACCAAAAAGATAACAAGAGATAGATCACAAATAATTTGGCATACATACCGCAAGAAGATTCAGAACCATTCCATATGATGCAGTAAACTGTGATACAAGGGGTTGTAGCCCAGCAAAAAGAAGTTTGCAACAATCTTCAGCTCCTTCGAAGGGAGTCTGAACAACAACCGCATGACCCCTTTTATCTATGCCTCTGCGTCCGGCGCGACCAGCCATTTGAAGCAGTTCGTTGGTGGTTAATTGGATGCGTCCACTTTCACTCCTCTTGCTGAGTGATGAAATCACAGCTGTCCTTGCAGGCATGTTGATTCCAGCAGCAAGCGTTTCAGTAGCAAAAACAACTTTAACAAGTCCTCTTTGAAACAACTCTTCTATAAAAGATTTCCAAAGAGGTAGACAGCCAGCATGGTGAGCCGCAACCCCTCGAAGTATCCCTTTTACAGCTGATTCCCTGACAGCATCAGGATACTTGATTCGGAACCTTTTCAAGGCCAACTCAACTTCACTCATCTCAAGCTCATCTAAAAGCTTGCATTCATCAAGATACTGGACTGCCGCATCACAACCTTTCCTGCTAAAGATAAACCAAACTGCAGGTAACATGTCCCTTGTCTTGAGATGCGACAAGGTATCCATAACTTGGGGAACCTGAAATTTTAGAAAGTCATTGTAGATTATGCTGGTCAATCTTCAAAGACAGATAA
This sequence comes from Arctium minus, assembly GCA_954870635.1. Classification (NCBI taxonomy): domain Eukaryota; kingdom Viridiplantae; phylum Streptophyta; class Magnoliopsida; order Asterales; family Asteraceae; genus Arctium; species Arctium minus. Next base: position 45,820,530 of record OX941084.1, read on the forward strand.
TAATCAAATAACAAAATTCCAAGTAGTTTGAGAAGTGAATTCATACTTGTGAACGACGAACGTTGTTTCTGTCATTCTTTGAAGGAGGTGATACATCGTTCTCAAACTTTCTTAAGTTCCTCCTTCTAGGCCTCTCGTCCTCATATGACTTGGATCCCAAGGAACTAAGCTGTAGATAGTTGAGTGATAGTTTCCTATTCCAAATCACCAAAAATTACATGTTGAAAAATACGATTGTAATAGATCATGTATGGTATCTTGGTTTTCTTGTTTCCCAAGTGCAAAGAAGGTTTTTCCTTTTTCTTTGTGTGTGTGCAAAGAGGGAGAAAAGAGAGAAAAGGGTGGGTTGGGGGGGGGGGGGGGGGGGGGGGGGGGGGACTTCAAGGGAAATGTGACCGAAGACCACAACGCAAAGTTACACATGTTTAACGGCCTGAAAGTGACAACTGAAGCAAACAAAATTTCTTCTCAAATCAGCGGAGACGGAAAATTTCATCTTTTTCACAATAGTTGCTAATAAATGAACCCGTTTCGTAGCCCATCAACAATATGAATATGAAAGTCATCTAACATGACCAGTAAAAAGATGGTAATAATTGTTTGAACCCAACTTATCCTGCATATAGCTTAGGCTTATTCTACAAATTGTTCATCTAGGGAGTAACCGAAAAAAGAAAAAAAAGGAAACACTTCAAATGTTATAATGGTCACAGTAGATTGTATCACCTAATTAACATCATGCACAACAACAAAGCACCAAGAACACCAGAAAGGCAGAAATAATAAGAGATGCCCTTATATGCTTCACATAGGATGATGGCTTTCATATAAAGAAAACTCAGGATATTGTCAACTGCTACAAGAATTGCATTAACTGAACATCAATCAGTTCCAAAAATAGTATGCATTATTATGGAACAGTTAGCTAACTAAAATGGGTTGCAGAGTTTACCTATTCATGCTGGTTCCTGTCTCATTGAGAAGGGGAAGAAAAGCTGTTTTGGTAGAGAAGTGCCATATCAGAGGAACTGGACGCTTTGATGATGCTACCAACTCTGTTTTACCGTGAATCTAAAACATAAAAATTCAGTGAATTAATAGGCTAATTACGTTAATAGAACCCAGGAAAGTTAAAATAAACATGGCTTATGCTTGTGTAGAAGTTGTAAATTAATTTGGGGAGTTTCCTAGTTACTACAACTAGAAATCTCTTTATTTCATTTCTTAAAAGTAGAGTGATGCAACCATATAATTTATGGCTTCAAATCTTCCACGACATATAACAAATAAATAATAATACCAGCATCCATTATAACAACAAACACAACACTAGGATGTTATCATTAATAAAGCAATATACCTGATTGATCCAACCCGATAATTCATCCGGATTTGCTACTGTTGCTGACAAGCATATAAGTTGAACTTCTTTTGGGCAATAAATGACCTATAAACATGTGTGCACACTGTTAGACTACACCTAAGGGTTGGTTGCTATTACAAAATTAGGACAAGGAAACCACGCACTATCTCTTCCCATACTGTACCCCGGGATATGTCACTTAGATAGTGTACTTCATCCAAAACAATCACATCAACATGGAAAAGTCCACTTTCTGATGACATAGTTCCAACACTGCACCCCAAAAGGAAGGATATAATATACGTAAGAACATGCCTTGATAGGCTCTATTTCAAGGGAAAAACAACGTTGGCCAAAGATTAGCAGCATATGAAACATATGAAGAACTTACACCGTACACACCTCTGATATAACATGTTTCTTAGGATCTCAGTGGTCATAATTAGAACTTGAGCATCCCTATTGATGGCAGAATCTCCAGTGAGAAGACCAACATTATCCTCACCAAATGCATCACTGTAAAAGCAAGAGCCAGAGGACCATTTTCTAAACAAATGAGTGTACCGAATAACTAATAAAAATTACCTTTAATGATGAAGTTCTCTTCATTTCTAACTTCTATCATTTGCTTAGATGTAGAAATGCTTAATACCAGAACTCGCGGAATTTCTGATTCGATAGTGCCTTGAGAGGAGTAGTATAGAATAATCTCCTTCCTCTAGCTACTGTAGCAACAGCTGCAGCTTCAGCAATCAAAGTTTTTCCTGCACTTGTGGGTGCAGAAACTACAACCGAAGAACCTCTCAAAAAAGCTTGAATTGCTAACCGCTGCACAAAATCAACATAACAAAGGAAATGAGATAAGGAAAAAAAAAACTTTATGCATACCTTTTTTTGCTTTATCTTAACCAAGGGGTGTGTATTTAGTGTGACTTGTACAAACGTACCTATGTAATGGCCAACAACTTAAATGAGGTCACAACACTTCCCCTAATGATTAAGGAGCTGTTTGGTAGTTTTTCCATTAAGCTCCATATCGATTAAGCTAAATTGTTTTATGTTCGTTGCACCGAATAAACAGTTTGAATGACACGAATGACTATTTTACCCCATTCCATATATCTGACTAACAATTGGTCTTAGAATCTGACCCTCAACACCCCTTTTGGTTGAATGCATCTTCATTTGACCCAACCTACTCATCACCTTTCTCACCACTTATCAATTGAACAAGTGGCAACCACACACCTACCCCTATGGAGAGTCTTGTTTAACACATACTATTTGATGGCATCAGCTGTGAAATTATTTGGGACACATCAAGTCCAAATACAACCCAACAACATAGTCAAAAATGTCCACATGGTAGGATGCAAAATCTTTATAACATTCTCAAAGTATCTATACTCTTCCATTTGGGATGAAGCTACTGGATATTACTGGTACTATAGTATATTTAACAGTTTGTATCTTATCTAAGCCCTTTCATATTCAGTAAAGCCACAAGAAAAAGTCACATACTTTCTTTTAGAGGTATCAAATCTATGAGGTGAACAGAAGATACTTAGGTTCAGATTCTTCACCGTTGAAAGAAACATTTGAACATGCAAGTCATCATAACACACATATGTTACTTGGAAGATGCTTAAGTTTCATTTCGACCTTCAATTCATTCTATAGAAGATTTTTACAATTATTCCGTTTATAAGAAACAGATTTGTTCACATAACCTTGACCAACTTCTCGGTTTAATCAAACATCATAACATGTCTTGTCTACATGCTCATAATTAGACTTGCTCAAATATTCCATACAAATTGTCAAGATTTGAATATTATCACTTAAAAATGGGTTCCATCACCACTTAGGAACCGTTTATCAAACGTGATAGCTAAGCCCTTACCTACAAGAGTCACCACCCTCACTTGCCTCTTGTCAGATTACATCATCAGCCAAGCCGTCAAAATGGATTGTTGGTAAGCGCTAAAAAGAGTAAAAGTATTCTCCTAACTTACTGGGTAAAATTGTCGGTCTTGCTATGACTCTTACATGATAAAATTCTCTTTTGGTAAAAATATCATAAACTGAATGCAAAATTTGGAAATGTAGTAGCAAAAAGCACCTGAAATTTGTCAATTCGAAAGTTGTAAACGGAAGCAAGCTCATCAACATCGATAATGCCATCACCATACTCCTTCACATCATTACGAATCCTCTGAATTCTTTGCCACTTGAACTCCTCAAACCGAGACTTGTTATCATCACCTTCCAAACCATCATTATCCTCATCACTCTCGACCTCGTCTTCACCATCCTCCTCAATTTCCTGACTAAATTCTCCAACCACTTCGTACTCCTCCGCTGCTTCCTCATCATCTTCGTCATCCTCATCGGTATCATCTGACACCTGAGACTCCCCTACTGAAAAATCCGATTTGGGCAACTTGTAATTACTCCGAAAACCGTGGTGTTTTTGGTTGCGATTTGGAGAGGAGGTGTGGAAACAGAAAGGTAGGGTGTTTTGGGAGGGAGTTGTGAATCTGAAGTAACGATGAAGGGAGATTTGAAGTATAGGGTTTTGAATGCAAAGTGGGGAGAGGATAAAGGAAGAGGAAGAAGAGGAAGAAGAGTAGGTACTCATGGCGGGTGGGACAGATTAGGTTGTAGCGTACGGTTGTCTACAACCATAACAGTTTCAGTTCCGGTGTGGTGGTAAAACTATGCGTCGTAGTTTCGAATTTTAAGTCTACGGTCGTTTTCAAATTTTGAGTTCACGGAGACAAGTCAAACCTAGGCCCAAATATCACGACCCACTGGACCTACTTATAAGTAGGGTGTACGCGGGTTGGGTTGGGCGGATTGGGACATTTTTACAACTCAACTCAATTATGACAGTTTGGAAAAACTCAACTTAACCCATTCAAAAGTATAATCCAACCCAACCCTTGCGGTTTATGACGGGTTGGGCGGATTAGTGATTTACATAAAATTGTATAATAAAATACGATAAATACTAATAAAAATAAAGAAACGTTTAGCGAACTGTTCGGGGAGAATTTCGTTTTTATTCGTTTATCTAAGAATTGGTCGAACATGAATACATTTTTTTGTTCGTTTAGTTAAATGAACGAATATGAACAATTAGCTCATTCGTTCATTTACGTTCGTTAATGTTTGTTCATTTATGTTTGTTTACGTTTTTTATATATATAAAATATGATATTAATCAAGGTTCTAAAAAACGCGCCTTGGCGCCGCCATGGCTTTGAGGCGTGGCCTTGCCGCTACATTTTACCCCTTGGTGTCGAGATAAGGCTGAGCTCGTTATGGCGCGCCATGGCCTACCATGGCGCGTTATGGCGTTACAAATTTGTGTATTTTCGATCATTCGAATTTAAGTACTTCGAAATTCGATTGGAATTTACCCATTAGTATTGATTATAATTTAGAAATTCTTTTGTTTATTGTTTTATATGAATTTAAATTGTTAATAACTTGTTAATGATGTTGTTTTTTGTTCTTTGTGTTCGTTCATTTATGTTCGTCTGTTTACGTTCATTTAGCATCTTAATGAACAAACGTAAATGAACATGAACAAACACATTTTCTTAACGAACGAACATGAACACAAAAAAATTACGTTCTTTTATCGTTCGTGTTCATTCATTTGTTTGGTTAAGTTTAATGAGCGAACACGAACAAACTTCCATTAGTTTGTTCGGTTAAGTAAAATGTATTATATATATATATATATATAATATTTTGGGCTATAAATTTGTCTAAATAGTCTAGTTGTTTTTTATTGTTGTATTATATATATATATATATATATAATTTTCTAAAAATAATATATTAGCGGCGGGTTGGGCGGGTTGAAAAAAGCGTAACCCAATTTCAACCCTCTTAATTTGCGGTTTGGCGGTTTGGTGGGTGGGCGGTTTGGCGATTGGACGGGTTGGGTTTAATTGGGTTGTTAGCGGTTTGGGTTAGGCGGATTTCACGGATTGACGATTTTTTGTATACCCCTACTTGTAAGCCGCTCTTTTACAGGTTCATATGCGGGATGAAAAAAAAAAACACACAAAAAGAGAATGAAAATGACAATGTAGACTTTTGGGTTTACTATATTATAATAAATATATATAGTACCAAAACAATTATTTTTTTTATTTTCAATCTCATTAATTATTGTTTAATACCTCTAATCAAATATTATGTTTGTTCTCTAATCCGTTAATAAAGTGATAAAATATATGACTAAATGAATAAAATACAATTGTATTTTTTTTTAAATAAAACATTATGCTTTGAAAAATCTATCCATCATAACAATAAAATCTTCTTAATCTTCATTCTTAACAGCGATAATTGACTACTTGAAATTAAATGCCAAATAGACAACCTTTATGTTGCTTCATGTATGAGAATTATGTTTTAGAGGACATTATACCATAAAAACAACACTATATAATATGCCTTGATCATGGTGTGGAACTAATCTAATTATATGTCCTTCAATTAAAGTGCCATTCATTTTGAAGGTGTTTTTTTTTTTTTTTTTTTATCTTATATCTTATGCACATTCTATTAAAGAAATAATTAAGGGAAATCCTTTAAATGTTTTTAGAATTCATGAAAATCTTAAAGAATTATTGTATAATGTGTTCCATCTAATTGGTAGCATATATTTGTGTTACAATGTGAACATTTTTAGTCTAAATTACATATTAAAAAGTTCACGATGTGAACCAAATATATATGAAGCAAACACATTGTACAACAAATATATGTTTATTAAATGTCCGCCTTAGATGAGAAAAAAAAACATTTGACACAATAACTTAAAGTAAAAGTTCTTACGGTTATCATCATAATATATAGAGTTATCATTCGATTACGCATCTATATATCAAAGAGGCGGCATGTAAAATTTAATGTAAAATGATATGAAAAGATAATCGAAGTTCAACTACTTCTGCAAATTCCAAAGTATCTAAACGGCCAAAAATAGAGTTCTCTCTTTTGTTGAATAAATTACATTGTCATATGGGAGCATCGACCATCAAAAGTTCTTGAATTTAATTTTGTTACATAGTCATAATAAGGAAGGCTTGAATTTAGGGGGTGTTTGGGATTGCTTATTTAAAACAACTTATGCTTATTTGTAAAAGTGTTTATTAACTTATGGTTATTTGTAAAGTGCTTATTAACTTATAGGAAGAAGGGGTAAATATGTAATTTGGTTAAATAAGTTAATAAGGAGTTTCAAATAAGTCAGTTGAGAATGACTTGTCAAAAACTATTTATTAGCGGATTGGAGAAGTCATAAGCAGTTTCCAATCCAAACACTCAAAACCGCTTATTTGCTATTTGAAAACGCAATAAATTAATAAGCACCTCAAATAAGTAATCCCAAACACCCCCTTAATTCACTCCATGGTCACTTGAATTGGGTTGAGTAGGGTCAACACACTTGCAAATAAAAACCAACAATGAAACAATAAAGTACAATTTCTAACATACCAATTGACAGCTAATACCGTTTGCATTTCTTTCAGCTATTCTTCCATACCAATGGTTTCAGCACTATCTTCTGATTAATGTATAGATTGAAAAATTCCATCAACATCCACAAAAAGTACGTTAACTTCAGAAGTTTGAACTTGCATGATTAATTAAAGAAAAATCAGGTGATACAAGAAGTGACATGACAGCGGAGTGATATTTATATACAACTACAAGAAGGGTAACATGTTAGAAAATTTTTGTGGGATTGTAAAAGAAAAACAATAAATGATCGATTAAATGACTTTAAAAGTAAGATGAGCGTGAGTCAAAAAAATAATATATGAAAAATACTTCCTTTTTAATCTAATTGTTTATGTCTCAACTACTTTATGGACAATCTAAACAATTGGTGTTGCCAACATACATAGATATGATAATGTACACAAAGATGAAGGCACAAATCAGTTTTTATATGTAAATCAGATACTTTTGTTTGTTAGCATCAAACTTTCTTAACTAAACTCAACAAACCCAAGAGTATAAACAGAGCAACATAATCAAAGAAAGTTTCAAACAAATATTCAACTCTATATATGCCTAGAAATTAACATAACAAACCCTCTCCTTACATAACTAATTTTCCTTGTTTAGCAGATAAACAGTTGAGGAAACCAACCATGAAGATGCCTATAATAAGGTAAACATGTTTATATTTACCAAAAACAGAAAAATAATCGAAAAGAGAGAGATACGTCATTGCAATTATCGAGCACAACTCTCGAATCAAATTTGATGGAACGAGTGAAAAAATATATATACTAGGGAACTCGAGATCTGTGTCTTATTTCTGATACACAAGGAGTAACAATATTTCACCGTGATATTTATATATGAAATCAAAAAGTAAAAAACTAATTAACATCTTGTATGCTATAGCATATCCAGAAACAACATACCATATGTATTCATGCTTCTTATGAGAAGATATATCCATAGGGCTTGGGTTTAACCTAAATGGGCCTGGAAATAAATCAAGATGCATAGATCAGTTAGGGACATATGTTGAAGGGTATAAATGTCAAAGAAGAGAAGCAATCCGACGATAGCAATATAGCATAAATGTCGAGAAAAGCCCATGTTATTACTTTAGTCATTCAGGGGCTTAAAACCATATCTCATCACAAACATAATGAAATCACAAGAAAGGACAACACTTACACAACAAACATATCTATTTCAAACATGGTTCCAAGTTTAACCTATTGACTTGAATTTAGCCATGGTATTCACAAACTCTTTTCATCTAAGAAAATATAGCAAAAGTAGAATAAAGTTGAACAAAGACATTATGCATTTTAGTCTTCAAAATAAAGAAGAGTGCCTCCATGATCCAAAATATAAGTTCCACCATTTTCTGCAAAAATTCAAAAATAAGACCTCCATCTAGAACTACCAAAAGCAATGTACAACATCGACCACAAACTCGAAGATGGAAATGTAGTAGCAAAAAGCACCTGCAATTTGTCAATTCGAAAGTTGTAAACTGAAGCAAGCTCATCACCATACTCCTTCACATCATTACGAAGAATCCTCTGAATTCTTTGCCACTTGGACTCCTCAAAAACATCATTCTCTCTTTGTTATGAACAGTAAAAAAATTTATTTGGTTATTTAAAAACTATTATGATTATACATTTTTAAAACTGTGTTATTTTAACTGTGGACATTTATTTTAGAACTGAGGAAGTACATATTTGGTTTCCATGAGGAAAGACAAAAAGAAAAAAAAAGATAAAGACAGAAAGACTCCAGACCTAACTAGGTTAATAGGATTTTTTTTTAATTCATAGAATGTAACACCCTCAAATCCAGAAATAGCAACTAATTTAAAATTTTCTAAATACACCGATAAGAAATTATCTACAACCACAAATTAAGATTTAACCTCAATACAAACATTCATTCTATACAAAAGTCTATGATAAGAACGGGTGCTACTAAAACCCCATAATAGTCACTATCTCCAAAATTGTGGAAGACTTCACCAATTACATACATTTGCACAAAGCTAAGGCTCAACTCTTCATAGCTGCTAGAACCAAACCCCAACTGGAACCTGATGCACATGCCTACAAATAAAAGGTTAGGCTAACGCGTAGTGAGTCCAAGAGTTTTCCATATGAACAAAGATATATTTGAAAAGAGGTAATGCAGTTTAAATCATAATCTTTCAAAAGATATGCTTTGAATATGAAAACGACTCGTTTTCAATAATATGCATTTTAGGCAAAGAACCCCAATTCAGACGTTTCCCAATCCAAACTACTTCAAAGGTGATGATACCAATATAAGCCGCACATTCATAAATTAGTTTTAACCTAAAACTCACTCAAAGTGTAAATATAAATTGAACTCTCCATTTACGAAGATACGGTTAAACCTTATATCCCGAAACACCCAAAACAGGGGTGGGGCATAATACTCAACCCATAAATCAAGGGTAAAACCCAATTATACAAAACGCCACCGAAAACTTGGATACTAAAACTCAATACCCAAAAACAACACCTTTCGGTGACGGGGGAGACCCGATTCCATAAAATGTGACGATCCACAAAGTAAGTCCATTTTATGTTGTTAAGACTAGTCATATAAACAAAAGTACACGCAAGGGATGTCAGGCTCAGTGGCTTTAAACGTACACCCACGAAAACTCAAGTTTAACCCCGAAGGGCCCTTACGTCGAGCTCCTCATCCAATATCGTAATACTTGAGCACGTAGGACCTACTCTCCCAATCCGATGCCTAAACGTGCCTCAATGTGGAAAACTATCGTTCCATCATCGGACGTAAAAATTCCAAGCGCAAGGGATGTCAGGCTCAGTGGATTTAAACGTACACCCACGGAAACTCAAGTTCAACCCCGAAGGGCCCTTACGTCGAGCTCCTCATCCAATATCGCAACCAAGGCTCGAAGTCGAGTTACCAAAACTGGACAATTGTCCAAAGACCCCAATCAAATAAAAATACCAAGTCGCAGGCTTAGCAACCCATTGACCCATTGATAAATGAAATGAAAATACGATAAAACGCACTCGACCAACAGATATGCAAACACAACGACTAAAAGTAAGATTAGTTCAAAACTCAACATTAGTTGAGGCACCCATTTTCCAAATGAACTTATACTCTTATATTTTCCTAATGCCTCATAACACAAAATATGCATTTTCCAAATTTAACTGCTGATAAGAATGAAAATCATAAAATGGGACTATAACCATTCTTTCAAGTTCCTCACATAAAAGTGCAAGTAATACTTTATAAAACATTCCATTTCATTAATGGTGCATAAAACCCGACAAACATTTAAAAGTGTATTTCCTTGACCAAATATCTATTTATAAAATAAGACCTCAAAACTCATTCATTTGTGACACATTTATCAAAATGCCCAAAAATCCCAAATGTGGGTGTTATACAAGGTTTGTAAAGTTAAATACTTCAATTAATCAAAGATTAACAAATAACCCAACATTTGATAATTTCACGTAAAATGTAACACCCTGAATTTCGTTATTTAATCTTGGTATTCTAGTGTTAACTCTTGTCCTTATCACTGTAATTAATTTATCGTTCGAATTTATGTTGTTCGGTGAAGTTGGAACCTTCCAGTGAGTTCCGCGACTTGCTCGCGACTTGGAGTCGCGACATTAGTCGCGAAAGCCTCTGTTGGTTTTAGGGTTTGAGGTCACGGGCGAGTTGCACCGCGAGTTGCAGTCGCGACTTTAGTCGCGAGATTTCCTGGACCAACTTAAGGGTTTTCAAAACAAATATCTCATTTTGGTTTACATCTCATATCTCAAACTCTCTCTTCTCTCCTCTCTCTAGATATATATCTCTCTCTCTCTAAGTATATTTCTCTCTTTCTAGAGTTTGGTGATTATTATCTAGTTTTCGATCTGAGGTTCCGGTGTAGAAAGCTTCGACTTGTTAAGAGGGTCGATTATCTGGTTCTTCGGGTTTTCGTATAAACCTATTGGGTGAGTTCCTACTACCTTTCTAAAACTTTATACATGTCAAAATGGTTACAGTTTGAACTCCTATATATCCCCATGGTCACAGATTTAAGATTTCTACATATTTGATATAAGTTGAGTTTTGGGAGATTTTAGGGTTCAGATCATTTTATGATGGATTCTATCTTATTTGAAGTAAAAATTTGTTTTACTTGCACATTATGTTGGATATGTGAAATAAAGTTTATGAACTCATTTTAATGATTTTCATTCTTACCAGAAGTTGAACTGGATATAACATTTTGTTTATGAAAATATTTTTATACCATATGATTATTTATGGTTGGTCACATATGTTGTTGTGACGAGTTTGTACCATTACTAGCGGATCCCTAGGTTTTGAGTCGACTATATTATTGGGATGTCATATTCCCCATTTTGTAGCTATGGATGCATATGATCCTCGGGGGCAACTTGGTACGGTTATGTGAGGCCGGATACTAGCCATGGTTCATAGTGATCCTAGTGAAGGAGTATACATTAGTTTTGCTTGTGGGCGCGATCTCACGTTGTAGCACGGACCTATGTGTTCGTATCCTTGGATTCCATTTGTTTAGCTCGTAACTCGGATTTTGGCCTACTTTGTGTTACGCCACAATCCTTGGTAAAATGTTTTATCGTTGGTCATTTGATGACATGTTTATAACGGAAAAGCCCGATCGTGGCAAAGGTTTCATTTGTAAGATTTAACCTTTTTGGAAATATTATCTCATGATTCAAATGTTTATATCTTTTGAGCTTTATAAACTGTATGTTCTCACCAGGCTTTAAGCCTAACATTTTTCTCAAATGATATGTATAACAGGTTTCCCTTAGCGGTGGGATGCTCAGGGTTTTGAGAGACGAGTTTGGTCTCGAGGCATTGTTGAGATGACTAGTATTTGGAGTTGGGCATTGTTAAAGTCCCATTCTTTTGGTGAAATATGGATCGTCAACTGATGTAATCTATATAGTTATGTTTAGATTAGTCTGTTGATGAATTCTATATCCGTTTAGTTTTTGTATAGTCTTAAGGATTGATCCCCTTTATGGGAAGTTTATATCTATACGGATGTCTTGTTGCCATATTTCCAGGTTTTAATTTACACTGAATTTTAGAGTGTTACATAAAACACATAAATATTTTAAAAATAGTCATTTTGGCATGTACACCGTTTTCACAAATCAACTTGAACTCACCTTGTTAGATTTAGACTAAATCTAGATTTCACCCAACTTGTGCTCCTTTGAAGGGCACTTGAATCCTCAAGCCGAAAACTTCCAAAACCTAGATCCATATATATTCAACCATAAATAATCATAATCAACCACAAAGAATCGTTTCCCAAACCTTAAACATGAATACCTCAACTGATACCGAAACCCTAACTTCCATAACTGAAGAGAATATAAGATTACCTTAACCCAAGCTTGAATCCACCAACCAAAGCACCTCTAGTTCACCAAAATGGTCACAAACCTCCAATCTATGAAAGGGAGAACAAAGGGTGGATGAAACCCTTGAAAACTTTGGTGAAGAAGATGCAGAGAGAGAGATGAGGAGCTTACCACCACAAAATACTCTTGTATACTCCAATAGACTTCCAATCTCTTGCTAGATCCTTGAAGATCTCTCAAAAACGAAACCGTGGCAACTTGAATCACCCAAATCGGAGTTGTGGATCAAAAGTTATGAAGAAATGAAGTTCTAGGGCTGAGAATCGGGTTTTATGCCCGACCAGTGGATTTCGCGGGTTATGCCGCGACCTTAAGTCACGGCATAAGTCGCCCGTTTACCCCTAAGTCGTGGCATACATCCTAAGTCGCGGCGTAAGTCGCGAGATGCACTGCTCGCCCGGTTTTCTTCTCGTTTACTGTTTTGGCCATAACTTCTTCGTTATAGCTCCGATTTTGCTCCGGAAAGAACCGTTGGACTCGTAATTGAATCCTTCATCCATTTAGACTATAAAATCTAGGATTCAAGTCCAAAATCCTATATCTTATTTTTCCCTTTAAAGCTACTGATTTCAGTATTAACTTGAAATGATGCTTTTCGAAATTCGGGGCGTTACACAGAAAGACTCCAAACTTAGCTCAGTTAACGGAAATTTTTAATTCCATTAAAGAGGGACTCAAAACATGTATTTTTTACAAACCAGATGTACCGAAAGTGTAATAAACAAATTTGATATGCATATCAATATACCATAGAGACTGGGAACATAATTCATTTATTTATTAATTTATGTTCTAAGATATCAAAACACGTAGTTAATACTCAATATTACGGTACATGCAATTTAATATTTTGTTTTAGCTTAAATGTTTTTTATCTAATATGAAATTCCCAAATTGAAATATACAGGTTTTAATGCATGATATGAAGATATCATATCACATGTTACAACTTCCATTTAGATTTGAGATTTGAAGCCTAAAGAAAGTAAATAAAATCATGTATCAGTTAGTTAGGGATTGGAAATGGGGATTCATTACTCCAATTTGTTGGAGAATGATTCATTATCCAATATCTGATAATAACCCATCCAACATCATATACCAAAAACCATAAATAATTACTTCCGTTTCTCATCTCTATTAATGAATTTCATTTCTGTGTAGTGAGTATTGAGTAAATTCTCAAGTTCATATATAATTCTAGCAAAGTTTAAGTCTTCCATGATCACTGTGAGAATATGTCAAAACACCATTTTAATCTTCATTTTAACCCTTGAGAAAAAAAAATGGAGATTTGAGGTAGATGTCATTAAAACATGTATAGAAAGAAAATAGTTCAAGTCAAGACGATATAAAACGTTAACAATCACGTAATGACTCGTTTCATTGCCTTAAAGTAGATGTCATTAATAATTTTCATTTCCATTTCTCACCGGTATTAATGATTTTCATTTCCTTATGGCAAGTGAAGTGTCAACTTCATATAAATCTTGCAAATTTTTTGTCTTTCATGGTAATGGCACAGCTTTACCGCAGGCAACGATCCCCCCAGGAACGGATCTGCAAAAGCTTAAAATATGAAACAAGTAAAAAAAACAGGACAAACTTCACTATTTCATATCACATGATAATTTTATGCATCTAATAGAAAAAACCACAACAAACATCAATGTCTTCTTTCTATTTGTAGCAAGTTTCATAATTTAAAAATGTAGAGAGATACAGTTGTTGGAAAGAACTGTGGTCCGTCCATAAACAAGGCTCAAATTGCCACACGAAACCAATATACCGCCAAGTCTTCTTTAGACTTGGTAAAAGTAAAATTGGCAACGGAACAAGGAAGCAATTGATTTGAACTTTGTACTTTCCGCACACTTCCTTTGCCACACGTTCACAGCATACTCTCTGCCGATTCAGGAAAAGGAGGAAAAAGAAGATTAAGACATCTCCAAATGCATATTATAACATAAAATGGGTACATTTGTTAAGGATTATAAGGTAGAATGATGAAAAGACAAATAACACATATTTTCCAATATGTTAAACCACTTTAGGATTTTTTTTAACCTTCTCAAAATGTCAGTCGTTCGGCTAAGTTAGGAGCATTCGAGGAGTAGTTTTCCTTTACATATCCTTAAACCCTTTTTTTTTTCCTCTGAAGTCTAAAGGTTGCATGATTTACAAAAGGCAAAAACAAAAAAAGGCTCTTAGTTGTCGGATCTGTACTACTCCCTCCGTCCTAAAATTAATGTCCCCAGTGAAAAAGACTCATGGTTCTAGAAATGTGTAATTATACACTTTTTAATCAACTAAATGAATGACAATTTAACCCTTAATAATAGAGAGAGTATTTTCATCTCATAATTAAGGGTAGAATTGGAAAGTAGGCACTTCACTTTTGAAAGTGGATATTGATTTTGTGACAAACTAAAACAGAAATGTGGACACTCGTTTTGGGACGGAGGGAGTAATTACATTCCCAAATCAGTATGTGTTTTCAATGGGCTTCCATCCAACAATTTGGAATACGAACGAAGATTGGCTGCATTAGTGTTACATAATAGATGTACTCCCTCTGTTAGTTTGAATATTGAACGTTATTAGCTTAATAATTTAGGGAGTCCCCGTAGAATTTAATCAGGTTGATCTCAAAAGTCAAACTAAGTGTCTATTTTCTGCAATGAAGATGCTTGTTACCTCATCCATTTGTTGTCATCTTTCCGTGGATCGGATCCTAGAGAGCAACAGCTTAAGGAACTTCAATTTTTTGAGAGAATGACCATTTGAAAGGCTGGCAACTTCATGAGATAGTACACGATTATTGATCCTTTTTCTGCCCATCCGTACCAAAGAATCTGCCGTACCCATAACATAGTATACCTTCCACACACCATGCAAAAAGGTCAAGAAACCCACATTCCTTTTTACCATAGGCTCTGTATGTCCCATGAAAATTTGTGACATTGGACATGGCAGATAGTTTAAGTAATTTGTTTGATTATTCGTCAGTGGTTATAAAATGCCTTTTATCTATGAAATGGATAACTAGGCAAGTTTCATTTGGGTAAATTGCATGAAAATGCAACGTAATTTGCGATTCCTATTATGTGTAACGTACTTTAGTCTAAACTTTTGAGATATTTCGTCTGAGGTACCAAAATGAAGGTTTTGGAAGTACGCTGCTTTTAACAGGAATAGGACGAAAATACGTAACATTTTCAAGCAATTTTCCCTTCTTATTTTGAAAATCTTTCAGGAAAATGGAATGTTTCAAATTTCTTAGGACATCTAGAAAAGGGAAGTTTCACAATTTACCTTATATGTAAAGGCAGCTATCTTGAACTCCAGCCCGTTTGCAACATGAAATCCTTCCATGGCCTTTGCCATTGCCAAGTCGTCATCTTCACAGGCATATTTGCTCTTGCTCTTGTTCCTGTGGATGCAAGAGCTTAGAACATTTTCTGCTTCGTTGTAACCAATTAGCATTGCATGCACAGACAGAGACTGGAAAATTGGATATTGTGTTACGAACTTGATACTCCCTCGTTTCCAATAATAATCAAGTCAGAGGTAGACAATTCTTTTTGATAAAACTTGCTGTACCTTGTATTGAAAACTAATATTCAATTATTCATTATGCTATAAATTTGATACAAACAACTTTACAACAGTTGCAAATTATATAGATCAACATTGTTATTTCGCAATATCTATTTTTTGTGTTTAATTTTCTTGAAGAGGGAAGGGATTCATATCAGTTTTGAAAATAAAAATTAGTCTGTTCTATGTCAAAACCCAAATGTATGAAACAGAGGGCTAACAGTGGAAACCTTGTCAAATTAGTTGTCCTGTACAACATATTAAAGCACAAAGAAGGTAAGAACTTCGTTGTCGAGGATTAAAACAAAAATAAGAGAAAAACTATATATATATATATATACACACACACACTTTACTGCACAACAGGGCGTAATACTTGCTTAAAGAGCACAAGAGCAAATAATTTAAATATATTTGTACCACACGACAAACTAATACAAACAATAAACCTTCTATTACTTATGGAATGAAAAACAATACCAAAAACATTGTACAACTTACACGATATAACATCTAATGCACAAAGAGAGATCACGTTAAGTGTAGAATACTAACATAAAATTACACACGATACAATGCCTCAAGTTAGAGCAGCATACATGAAATTTTGGTGGGTGGTGTGTGTTTAAGAAAAATCAAAAATAGATGAAACAACATAGGTTTGTGCTGTCGGTCTAGTTTTGGGTTGTATGGGTTATTTGGATTTTCTTATGCTAAGTACTAACACAACCCACACATCTTTTCAAGTTCAATTCAGAAAAGAAAAAAAAGAAAAAAAAACCCATGTTAAATTACAAAAAAAAAACAAATGAACCGAGTATATCTCACTTGAAAGTGCGTCCGGGAGGGGTAGAATGTACAGACCTCACCCCGGCCACTAGTATCGAGAGGCTATTTCCGTGAAGACCCCCGGCTTGTGCACGAAACAAAGGTGTGTGCAAGCAGACAATAAGATAGGTACTATAACAGGTAATGGGGAAAATATAACAGGGAGAATAACGAATCAGTGATGTGCAAGCAGATAACATAATCAGGTAAGACATGTAATGCAAGTAGAAAATAAATGTACATAGCAACTTAAACATGTAGGTAACACTAGTAAGAAAGACAAGCAAGCAAGAAAGTCATGTCCTATCAGGCACACAGCTAACCCACACAAAAAGCCTATTTGCCTACTCTACCCGCCTCTCAAAACCTTGACATCGCCCACTACCAGATCCTAAATTAACAGAACACAAATTGCATCCCGATTAATTAGCAGCTAGAGCTTGTTTACTTGAATGAAATTAGACGATTCTGAGTTTATTGGCATAAAACTCTATGACAACCACATACCTCTTCAAGAAGATCCTGTGCCTCTTTTTCCCAGGAACAACTGAAAGGAATTGGGTGCTTAGATATGCTGCAAAATCTGGGTCCATCAAAGAAGCTGGTGCTTCAGACTTGTCATATCCGAAGTTTATTATCTGTAAGGTTAATCGGGTATGTCTACATGTTTCTGGGATAGATGACTGCAGCAAAATGGAACTTGTTAAGCACTGCAGTACTACTATCAGGTACTCCCTCCGTCCCAAAATAGATGTCCACAAGGAAAAAACACAATTTTAGAAATGTGCCATTATGACATTTTTTAGCCAACTAAATGACAATTTTACCCTTAATAATAGAGTGAGTAATGAATTTCTCCATCTCATAATTAAGGGTAGAATTGGAAAGTAGACACTTATTTTGGGAAAAACTAAAACAGAAATGTGTACACTTTCTTGTGACGGAGGGAGTAGTAAATTACAAAACAATATAGGGAGAGCTACAGCACTACTCACACACTCAAATCGAAAAATCTTCGAGTCATTAACAATCACGCTGGCATTTGCACTATAAAGTTCGTCTACGAAGCTCTCCCCTTTTCTCAAATTTTCATATGCGTACAGGTCAAGAAGCTTGTTATCAACCTCATCCATTGCAATGGTTAGTAGCTGTGGAAGGTATTGTGAATAAAAACGCAAGGTTAAATTGGAGAACACGGTTGTATTTAAAAAAGGCAATTAAGGGGCCGTTTACCAAACGTTTACCGGTAAGAGTCACCACTCTCACTTACCTTACCGGGTAAGATTCTCGGCAATCAAAATGGCATAGTAGGCAATGATATTACCCGGTAAGCACCAACCGGATAAGAGCACCACCCGCACTTACCGGGGTAAGATTTTTGGTCCTTGTCACGCCTCTTACCGGGTAAGATTCTAAGGTCCTTGTCATGCTCACCCGGTAAGGTAAGTGACATGGTAAGCACTTACCCGGTTAGCGTTTGGTAAACAGCCCCTATGAGATAGAAAGAGCATGTCACCAGCTTAGTAAGCTTGTCGATCAGCTTGTCCAATGTGAAAACAGGGAACGACCAAGTGCCAAGAACAGCCCGACATTCATCCTCATATTTTGCACTATCAATGGCACCATCAAGAAAATTATAGAGTAGATCCAAGAATCTGTAGTGCAGGAGGAAATAAAAAATAATGTTTAACAAAGACCACTGAGAAATTTTTAGGGAACAGAAAACGAACTAATTTACAATAATTAAAACACCTAGCATATGAATCATTAGGTGTTGTATCATTTGAACCCCTCCATCTCTCAATGAGAGAGTTTTCCTTTGCCTCCTCCAATCTTGAGTAAAGTATCTGTTAATTAAGGACAGGGATAAATAAAGAAAAAAATAACATGAAAATAATTGTAATAATCTGAAGAATAGCACAGTAAGCTTACTTGATGAAGTCTGAAGAAAACATAAAAGTCGTCATTTCCATAGAAGACCCGAGAATTTCTCTCTTTATCGTGCAATGTTGCAGGAACATACAGCATAAATGGCTTTACTCTCTCTAGAAAATGTTCTGAAAATGGACAAATCTCGTCACCCATCCCATCCGCCACACCTTCACTACCAGTTGTGTTATCATGGTCTCCATCCTGCTCTTTTAGAGAGAGATCCTCTGCATCAGCAGATTCACTTCCTGTATCATTACCATTCTCACTGTTGTCCAATGACCTACGAGCACTTTCCTTACCTTTGTCATCAACACCTGCCCTATATTCTAAATCACCTTGCTGGTGTCCATTTTGGTAAAAAAGATTGTTCACGGTAATATCTTTCGACTTACGGATAGACTCCACGCCAGTGTCTCTGTATACTGCAAGATTATCCCCTCTGGTATCTCCATTTGCCGATGATTCACCCTCATTTCTTTCTAACTTAAGGTGACTGTCAGTTCCATTATTACATCTCTCAGTTCTGTCACCCTCTGCCACAGCCGCATTTGAAGATGAAACTGGTTTCTTACAAGCACCACCCTAGAGCATGACATTAGGAAAGAATTACATCAAACGCTACAATTAAGGAGAGAATAAAAAAGGCAAATAATAAGAAGGCCATGGCAAGTTGAGCAAAAGTGAGTTTTTAATGATACCACTAATTGACTAAGATGAAGCAAAAGTGAGTTATTAATGTTTCACATATGTTGTTTAAGTCTTCTCTAAACGATCAAGACTCTATCTTGCACAAATGTGGATAAGGTAGATAGGAGTTAGAATGAGGTACATCACCACTTTAAGCATACTTCAGGCACTTTTATAGGACACGACCTAAATAGCTTACTCCTGTATGTACTATTACATGGAAACAGAAACAACAAAGCTCATAATTAAACCTGGTTTACGTTCTACACTTCTACTGTGAAACAGGGCAGGGGAAGTATACTAAGAAATAGCTCCAAGGAGTTTATATATTCATAACGCACCGCCAGGGATCTTTTTACTAAACCAATCTAACCCAGTATATCTCCCTCAAAAGTAGGGTCTGGTAGGGGTAGGATGTACACAGACCTTACCCCGACCACTAGGATAGAGAGGTTGTTTCCATAAAGATCCCCGGCTTGTGCACAAAACAAAAGTGTCTGCAAGCAGACAATAAGATAGGTACTATAACAGGTAATCGAGAAAATATAACAGGGAGAATAAAGAATCAACGATGTGCAAGTAGAAAATGTAATCAGGTAAGACATGTAATGATGTGCAAGCAGACAAGGAATCTTTTCACTAGATAGGGTTCAATTAGCCCATTCTTTTGCTTGTTAGTTTGACGGAGAGGAGGTAAATCTCCTATGGTCCTCTGATTTCTTCCAGATCTAGGGTATGCCATCGTAGTCTTGTATTATCAGTTATTATGTCTACTTGAATCCCAAGTGATTTGTATCACCATTTACTAAAGAAGGATGATGGGAAAAAGCAAAGTGAAAATATGAAAGCAACTATTTTTTGATATAATGCGAGGGCACACAAGTGTGAAATAGGCATGAAAGAATCTAATGACGAAATATGTAGACCTGTAAGTAAATTACGAAAGCTTTCAATATGTTATTATCATATTTTAGATTAGGAAAAAATTAGTCTTCTCACACGATCCTTCGTCTACATATATATATATATACACACACACATATATATATATAGTGGGAGATTCAAATAAGAAGACTAAATATCGTGAGAAGGTAAGAAGGGAAGGTTAATATGTGAATCATTGAAAACAATCCATTTGAAGATGCATATGTGATTCATATATATATATATATATATATATAATTCTAATTATTATATGAACCACTATTTTTGGACCGCTATACCACCACTTTACAATAGCAATAACCGCTACATCAAATCACAGTAGTGACCGTGATTTCGTATTTTGACCACTGTAACAGCATTGATGTGAATGCATATGAATAATCTGTAATGTCGATTCACATATGCATCTTCAAATAGATTTTTTCGAGATTTTTTCTATGATTCACATCTGAACCTTCCCTTCTTACCTTCTCACGATATTTAGTCTTCTTATTTGAACCGGCCCCTATATAGGGTATTAATCTTTGTTCTTGGAATAACAAAAATTAAAGGATTTCGCTTAATTATTTCTTTAATAGAATGTGCCTCAGATATAAGATGGCCAAAGGCCCCGAAAACCCACCTTCAAAAAATATTATGCCTGGCCTGAACAGTGTCCTTTGAATGGCACTTCAATTTAAGGACATATAGTTGAATAAATTACAAGCATTAAGGCATATAGTGTTCTTTATCTCATATAATGTCCTTTAAAACACAATTCTCATGCATGAGCCTTCAGTGACCATCATGCCGCAAAGGAAAGCAGAAGTCATAAAGAAAGACATAAAATGAAATGAAATGAACGGTAGACAAACAGCATGACCAAGGGATACAAGCCTAAGATCTTCATAAAGCATTCCACGAGAAATAAAAATATTCGTGAAACTGAGGAAGAACAGACACCTCTGGTGAAAAGAGAATTTTGTTAGGGTCTGACTCAAGTCCACCGTCCAAAGCTGTTGTACCAGATTTTGCAGAAGTGATGCAAGGCCCTACAATTGTTAAAGAACAGAAAATGACAATCCGAGTAAACAGAACAAATGAAATTGGAAGGGAGAGTTATATCTATAGCCGCTAACCACCTAACGTATGTTCACCACCAAATATCCTCTGATTTTTTTCTGGTCCAGTAGCAATTGATGCATTTTGAATCAAAATAGGTTCATTGGTGATGACTTGCTTACTGAGCCCAGATCTTGCAGCAGATGGATGAACACTAATCTGAAGTGTTTCATGTTTAGGGGTCTTGCATAAAGAGTCACTCTTACGCCCAAAATGATCAGTGTTGGAAAAACCATTCTCTTTTAAACTATTGTTATCATCTAACATGCTGGCTCTAGAAGAGCACGAATTTTCAGTGAAAACTTCCTCATCCCCATTCTTGGCAGCGGTTGACTGCTTGATATTGAATGTGCCATGGACAACCTTTATGTTACTTTGCCTAACAGCTGCACTGGAGCTTATTGCAGCATGATTGCTTGTTTTTGCAGCATCTTGGTCAGCTATGCATGAAGGCCGAGGAGGAACACCAAGCATAGGTTCCAGAAAAGTGGTCCAGATCCTCACGGCTTTATCAATTTGTTCAGGGGAACCGCTTTGAGCAACAGAATATTTCATTAGTTGATACAAGTCTTCATGAATGTCCAAAGCAGAGTACTTAAATTCTTGATGTGGAATAGAGTTCTGCCTTTTTCCAGGAGCAATACACTGACGAATACTATCCTCTATAGACTTCTCTTCACTGGTTTCCTTGATTTCAGCCAACAAAGCTGCAATATGAAAAGAGAAAAAATGAAGACTTAATGGAGAATGTGATGTCCTTTAATGAGAAAAATCTTTGAACAAAATACTTTAAGCAAGATCACTGCATTAATGCATCTAAAAGGCACTTAGTATCCATCCGGGAGAATGAAAAAGAACCATAGAAATCTAATTGATTTCTAAGTTGACGATGTTCATGGCTTGCATCATAATATCAGAATGTGTTTTCAGCTACCAGGTGAAACAGATGAACAGACATAATCACTTGTATTTCAACAAAAAGCATAGTTGATTAAGAATGAAGATATACCCTCACTCCCTGACAGACTGATTCTAGTACTCTTCTGCTTACAACTACAATGCTTTAAAGAGGATGCAGATGTGGAAAATGGAGAAAAATCATAGATGAGAAACTCCTTCCGATAAACCAGATGCTGCATGGTCAGATGAGTGGTTGCTTAAATTCTATTCAAACTTATGATGAATTGATAATGTTTCTAGTTTGAACATTGTAAGAATGCCTGGTTGACCTTTGATGGTTATGTTTCTAAAGTACAACATACTTATATCTGCATTTGACCTTACTACTACACTAATTATATTTATATGCATTTCGTAATTTACTAGTCAGAACCCCACAGTTCAACATTTTCTCTAAGATCTACTATATTACAACTTTGTTCTCCACCAAGGCCCATGGCTGGGGGTGCTCTGAAGGCACACCATGATGCATCCTGAGCCTTTAATGCCTCACCATGGTCAAACACTTTAAGGTTGTTTAGACTATTTTAACCAAATACTTCTAAAGGACATGAAGAAGGGAAGAATAACCCTCAGTTATTAAAGTTAGAAAATTTGACCTTGACACTGTTCAAATATCTTTCTCAGTTCTTCGTCTATGCTAAATTTTGCCATGGATCGAGACTCAACATTACACTTCCTTTTCCCTAGTACTGACATGTGCAAGGGCTACCAATTTCAGCTTTCTCTTCTTTCATGTATGAATTTCCTGTAAAAAAAATCAATATAGAAAGAACATTTCTCACTCCTACTTCATTAAAGTAAAGTAAATAACGCAGATGATAGAAATGAATCAACGAATCGTGTATAAACACTTCAGAGCAGTAACACTGGACCCTTTTTTCCATGCAATCCATCCAAGAAGAAGATGCTAAAGCAAAACTCTAAGCCCTTTCTGATAATGAAGAAATTTTGGGCAAGCAAGAAGATGGGGAGGTAACAGAGATCAGGCATGACACGGAAAGGCTAAGGTAGTCGTAACTTATTCTTCGCAGAAAGAACTTCATAGCGCCCTAGCAGTTATGTTTTGTTGAATGCATGAGGGAATAATATATGAAACCCTTTTTCCACTAAATTTCATATTTGACCCACTAATTCAAGTGTTATCCTTATTGGTTCATCCACTTACAAGGAAATTTCTTGACAAAACTATATATAATAATTCAACATTCTATGTTGGTTAACAAGAATGACAAACTTGGCCTCATAAAGATAATTACTGAAATGTAAACCATTTATGCATCAAACTTTTTGATGTGATAGACATATGTGAAGCAATAGTTGAGATGTATAACACCAGCTATCCTTTCATGACAAGGAGTATCAGTTTACCTTTTGCACTCAAGCTCTTTGAATCCTGCTGCTTGAAATAGAAGCTGCGATGATCAAGTGACTTGTGATAGTTTTTAGCATAAATTTCAGCCCAAACCTTTTTAGTATCAGAACGACACCTCAGCCACTCCTCTTGTTTCTGCTTCAGACGGATTAATATTACTGGCAGAGCAAGAGATGCATTCTTCCTTAACACATCCATTACATCAAGCCCATGATCACCATATAGACGTCCAATGCATCGCAAATTTATAGCTGAGCCACACACGGAGGAAATCAGTGAACAAGACTGCAAAAATGATGTAATATGATTATATGAGTTTATTTTGATCACTAATCAGCTTCTTACCTGTGAAGTCTTCGATATGAACCACATTGTCTGTCTTGATGGAGTTATCATTAATTCTGTCCAACAGTTCTTCCACATGTTTGGCTGTTACATTAACAGATTCTAATAACATGTCCAATTCAAATCTGAAATATTAAGAACAAACAAATCAGCAAACCATGACCAATCAACCTTCTTAGAGATATCTCCCTTCTATGAAGATTATATAGCAAACTGAAATAAAAAACAGACTCCCTTAATAGAGTAAAAGAGTCGACCCCTGATCTGTCAACATGTCATTTAGAAAGCATCACATAACCAAGCACACATAAAACCAAATGAACCAAGTGAATCCTAGGGTCTGGGAAAGGTATTGTACACAGACCTTAAATCTACCCCAAGGGTAGAGAGGGTATTTCCATGAAGACCCATGGCTTGTAAAAAGGTTTTGAAAATAGATTTTTTTTAAAAACTGTTCCGAAAATTTGATAGAAAAGAAAGAGATTAGAAATATAAAAAAGAAAGAGGTGAAGTTTTGAATGGTTGAAAAAAAAGTAGCAGGCACAAATAATAAAGCACACAATAACATTAAATGCATATGAGAAGGATAACCAAGCACACATGTACTGATCTTTCCAAGATGAGTAATATCAAAATAATACCTTGTTGGTGATTTTAGTGTCACCGGCCATTTAAGTGTGACTGGAATTAACACGAGTGCCGATGGGGTTTTCAAATTGTGGTCTAATACAAGTTAGGCGATGCGGGGTGCACACTTGTATATAAGGCGAGTTTGATCCCGGGCACGACAAAATGGCGGGGTGCAAGGGGCAGCGCCCCTGGTGGAGAATTTTGGACTTGCAATGCAGTGAAAAAAAGTGATCAGAATGAAGAGATACTTTAGTTCTGATCAGTTTTGGGCTTCGATCACGTGGTATGTTTTGAGACTTTAAGTTCTGGAAAAACTAAGACCAGAGATAGATCCTATCTCAGGTTGGTCATGGCCCTATCTCTGGACGAACCCATCTCTGGAATGTCTAAGTCCTATCTTTGGACTTGTATATCCAGAGCTCTGGACCTGCAAGTTCAGAATTCTGATTCAGTTGTAACCAACCTTTGATCTTATCAACCACAAGGGTTGTGGCGTACTAGTTAAGGCCCAGGGGGATGTGGTGGAATATCCCATCTGCCCAGGGTTCGAATCCAGGCGTACACAACAATTGTGGCCACTGAGGTTTAATCAGGGTTGATGTCTTACAGTCATAATTTGTCAAGGATTAGTCTAGGCATAGCCTAGGACACCCTTCCCAAAAAAAAATATTTGATCTTATCCATTTACGGTTATAACCGTCTGTAACTACTCGTAACTTGCCAAAACCGCCACATCAGTTATTATCATCCATTTTCGCATGGAACTAGTATATATATACACGATATATACACCATTTTTTGACTCACAAAAATTTCCTAAACACTCAAATACTCTGGTAATTTGGCTTTCATTTTTGTGCCTAAAATCAAAAGTGTCCTTGAGGATTATCTTAGATTGAATTTTCATGATATCCAGGCATAGGGTCGAAATATCAATTCGGAAAGTGAACTTACACGATTCTCAAGCAACCCAGATTCCAGATTACCATATACCCTGTTTCTTTGTAATCCCAATTTCTAACATACCCTTCAACCAATGATAGGCAGGTACATAAATAAGAAAATTACTAAACACATACGACCAAAAGAATAGCAGGGTAAAGTTCATAACTTCATATGCTGTACAATCTCAATAAATTCCCAACCTGTCATCTTCACATCGAAATAAGCTCTCTTCGTACTGGTTCTTACGCATGTGTTTGAAAGAAAAATCCTCGCTTCCAGAAGTAACAGACACCCAGTGATCATTCAACACCTCAACACCAATCTTTGTTCTTTGACTTACTGAAGGAATTGGGTACTGTACCAAGCAAAACCCACTTTCAAATAAAAAACCAATTGAAAGGTAAAACTGAAAAACCAAATGTCCTTGATGTAAAAGTTCCTACGTTTTTTGGCAGAAGCCGGTAGCTTGGGGTGCAGCATTCACAATTAGAAAGGTCAAGTTCTTGAATAGATTTCCACAGGTACTTCTCTTTGCTGGAAAGTGAAGATGGCCTAGATGGAGATGCATCTTTACTGCCAATAGTTGATCTATTCCTTTCTTTGATTTCATGATCTCCGTCCCCTTCATCCCTATCACAGTCTCGATTTCTATCCACACCATCTACCTTTGGTGATCCAGGTAAATGTCCATCACTGCACAAAGATCCTGCCAAAACTAGTTATAAGCAACAAACAACATTATTATACAATTACAAATCTTATGTGAAGATAGTTTGAATTTTGCTATAGTCAACAGTCATGCTAGAGAATCACGAAAAAAATGAATTTAACATCTTATCGCTAAGGACAGAACCTCTTAAATGATATTAGAAGGGCATACATGTATAATCGACAATTACATGTACACTTACTCATGAAGGACTAGCCATCTGCATACATACATTGTTAGATAAAAATCTTTATAACTCGCAACAAAAAATACATTTTATTAGGCAGGTAAATAAGAACTTCCATTAGCAATTACTTGTCTTTTCACTGCGGTCTATAAACTCATCGACTTCCTCCACAAGATCCGCATATGCTCCAAGCAAATTATTTACCTAACAAAAATAGAAGTTTCTATAAATCTACCAAACTTGTCCAGAATAGCAAATCAAATCTAAGCATGTCATGCAACGAAGTCTTACTTTGGAACTTCAGACAAAACTAGCAGTTGAGGTATTCGCTTGTCACAGTCGTAACTAACATCTAAAGAAAACATTGCATATGTACTTTGAGCGAATAAAAAATAACTAAGAGCTGTGTCCAAAATGCAAATTGCCTGAATTCTGCTTATTGTAATGTACATCTAGAGTGTTGGCAATACCAATTCGAACCGTTTATGTTAACAGAACCCACTATTCTAACGGAAAGTGTGCATGATTTATAGTCATGAACCTTATTTAAGTGAAGCCAAGCTGCAGAGCATGTAGCAGGGATAAAAGCAGAAAATTGAATGATAAATACATAAAACGCAGATGATAATGGGAACTAGTAATAGACAAGAACTGAAGATATAGAAACAACAAAGTAAAAAATCGTTTATTAACGCATACTGTGTACACAAGTTTACCAGAGATTGCAGTTGTGGTCGAGTAATAATTTCCGTGCAGTAGTGCGCAATGCACTTCAGAAATGCCTCGTAATCATCTGCGTTACTCAATCTTTCCTTCACCTTTTCACGGAGACAAAGCATTTGGCCATGCACATCTTCCCAACATAAAAAACTTCAATAAGGACAGGAAATAGTTTCTTTTTTATAAAAGAAGAAAAGAAAGATTATGGTAGAATTAGATTTTTAAGAAGCATGGTAATTGTGCTGTGTTGGCAAAAGGAACAATTTTTTATTCTATCAAGCGACCAAGAGAGAAAGTAGAAGTGTGTAGTTGTATGTATGATATAAATGCTCTCCATGCTATCTGATATATATTCATTCTACGTCATTCAGAAATAGCATGAAAACACTTTTTAACTGCCAAATGTGTTACTTAATGCTTTCACCATAATTAGAAAGTTTTGCCATTAGTAATTTGTATCAGGAACACATGAGAGATAAAAGTTTGTTAAAATGTATAACCAAAATAATACTGATGACCATTAGAAAGATTGATATAATAGATAGAATTGCAATATCTTGAGGTTAAGGATTTAAAAAATCACTTAGAAAATACATCTCCTCGTACATCCCTTTGTACCAGCAAGAAACACTCCAAACCATATTAGAAAATAACAGTTATATACAATTGCAAAATGGTAGTATCGTGTTTGTAGAGTTGTCTTAATGAGTACATCGCTGACACCGACGGAGCCAGGAGGGGCTAACAGGTGCGCTCAACCCAACCCACTTTTCGTAGTTGATAGATGTATTTAAAAGATTATGGATAATCATGAATTAAATAACTTTCAATGCAAGTCCATTTACCAGTTCAGTAGTAACATAACACAGTGCAGTTTTTCATGGCATAGTTTCATTCCTCTGAAGTAGGACATACCTTGATGAAACAGTTCAGCTACAGAGTCCTCAAGAGTACGAGCAGGTTTATGTTGGGTAAAATGATGCATCCGATCACAATCTCTATCATCTGGATGATGTTCTCTATGTTCTGTGTCTTTCCATGTGTCCTTTTCTTTTTCACCATGCCTCTTATGCTCTTTATCAGCCATAATACATCCTTTTTCATGATCTGGATCAGGCTGATCAACACTGACTTTACATTCGGCATGAGAAGCAACAGTTTTCTGGCAATGAATAAGAATAAATACGAAAACCGAAAAATATTTCTTTTCTTATGATGATCAAATCTAGTCCTCAAATAAATATTTTCACTCCAATAACGCTGTTGAAATTGAGAAGCTCTCAATTATTAATTGTGAATATTTTGCAAGTGGATCAACCTCTGATTCGCTAGAAAGACGAATATTAGATTGATCATGAATATTTGCATCTGATTTAAACCACTAGGTGGATTAAGTACCTTTTCAGACTGAAGAGGCCCTATTGTGACCGCAGGCGAGCTCCTATCATCACGTCCTGGGTTATGGTTCCTACTGGAGTGACTATAATGATTAGACCCTGCTGCTGAAGAATCAGGTAAAAAGTTGGTGAACTCCTTGAGCAGGTCTTGTTGATCATTAAGAAGAGCAGCAACCTAAAAGAGGATAGCAATGGAATGTAAAATCAAGAACCACCACAATACATATGGAAAGATACCACAAGAGTATGTTAAGAACCAGGTATTTTTATGGTCTTAAATGCAAACCTCTTCGTGAACTTCCTTGATGGATTTGTTTTCTTTTTTATACTTATTCAAAGTATCAAGAAAATATTTGTACACATGGTCTTGACCTTGAAATCTCATCTGCAAGCAAAAATCTTGTTATAAGAGAAGTTTCAAATCGAAACTCAGGATACCATTTCAAAAAACATTCTTCTTTAGATAGGTAACAGGGAAGAAAGGTTTAAACCTTGACCTCCAAGGTATTACCACCTAGGGAACAGGCCAAGTACCATCAAGCAATTGATGGCACCATTTCCAACTTTGTGTTTTTACCTTAATTTTGTTTACAAATAGAATGGCTTCTTCGAAGTTCAAAGGCTTCCTAATATGATGTTGCTCATGCTCTTGTGGGAGGGTGATCTCATATCCCTTTGGCAGAAAGGGACTGAAACCCAAAATTAGTTCTTGGTGCCCTTCAAACAATTCCTTCACCCTTGCTATGACACCTGTGGTGTCAGTTCTATGGAAATATAATAATTATAATCAAGAACATGATCTGAAACAAATATAGCATGAAAATTGAAAGAAGTAACAGGTTAGCCAAACCTTTGTTCCTTGAAATCTTTCATGACTTCAAGAAACCCGTCATATTTTTCCTTTTTGTCTTGAAATATATCTTTAACTTTCTCGAGATATGTAAGGGCATCCTTAGGTGTCAACTTCTGCGCATTGCCTTTGTCCATCATCTGGGGCTGACCAGAGCTTCATTTCAAAAGCTTAATTGAATGAATTAAAAAAAGAACCACAAGCTGACTGGCTAAAAAATTGAATCATAAACTTCAACGTATCCTCAAAATAACGTAGATAGTTACCGATCATCACTTTCAGTCAACCCCAAGTCATCACTTGCCTTATACACAAGCACTTGTTGATTACACAAAAAATGACTAATCCAAAAGACTTACCACTACAAACTTAAATTTCTATCTAAAATCAATTTAATAATTAAATTTGACTATTGACAGGGAGACTACCTTTTTCTTTTAGCCCTAAATGATCACGATTGTGTTTACATCCAACAAACACCAAATCTCCCTATTTACAACTGACATTAAATTTCAAAAAGAGAAAAAATTGAACTTCAGATATATTCTTTAACAACAAAACCACTACATAAACTTAATAATCATACACTTCTTCTAAACAATGTACCTACAGATAGGATTATCAAAAGTCGTACCGTTCAGAAACAAGTGGCCGCTTGACTTGAGGACTCCTGCAAACATCATCATCGTCTCTAGACCGCTTCATCCCTTGAAAATTGGACAATTAAACTTTTCCAACACTTAAACCCTCCGATTTACAACCAAAACGATATTACATATCGAAATCAACAATTAACAGGAGCTCCTTCACACAAATTTCAAACCTGTAAACAGATCACCGTCAACCATTCCTCGTTTTCTATGAAGCAAAATTTAGCAATTCAGCTTGAATATAGATAGAAATACACAACAATGCAACAATAAAAATGGAAGATGGAGAATTTTACTGTTGGAACACCGTAAGATCTTCTCGTTCTTCAAGTTTACTTCAAATTCACCATCGAACTTTCCACAAACTAGTATGCATATATCACTATCTATATTTGTGTGTATCAAACCGTATAATCTGTATTTCAATGGACATACTGTATCTATCAATTCAGAGATACAGTTTAGATATGAGATATAGATACAGTTCTGTGTATGTATAGGCTACATATATGAATATTGTATGTGTATTATAACAAAAACACCGTGTGTGTGTGTGTATAACAGGGAAGGGGAGATGAGACCAAGGGGTAAACGTCTTTATTTTCAATAAGCTGTGTGACCGGGAACTGGTGTGTCCGGTAACATTGCTATGTAAAAGAGATACTAGGGCAAATAAAAGGGAAAGGAGGGGTAAAATTGTCAACCACTATCAAATTTCAAAAATTAATGCGTATAATTTAATTTCTTATTAAAAAGAAACAATCAATATATCACAAAATACAAATATATTATATGTGTAGTATATAAATATTTACAAACAAAAAAAATTATAAACACAACTTATTAATTACTAGAAGCGTATTCGTGCAATGCAGCAAGATACATCACGATTTTAATGTTTCCTTTTATTATTTGTTTTTTATTGATTTACAGTACGATTTTAGATGGTTTTGAGAGAGTGATAATAGTTTTTTTTATAAATTTGTTTAATTTAGGCTTAATAATATAATGTTTTATATATAAAAAAATTAAATATTTTGTTAGAATTCAATAATTATCTTATATATTTTAAATTATTTATATTTAAATTGAGATGTTTATCCTGTTTTGATTATGCTTATCAGTTGGTTATGAATTCAAACACATAGCTTTAAAAATTTGTACCCATGTATCATGACTTCTAATCTTGAATTTTAAGTAATATGTATCAATAAACAGTATTTAATACATAAAAGCTTGTTTTTAAGAGTTTATTCGATAGTTTAATAATAATGTAATTTATTTTAAGTTTAATAATATAATATTTTTTTTAATTTTGTTAGATTTTCTTAATTATATTTTAGATTTTTATATTTAAAAATTGATTTTTATCATGTATTTAGTTATGTGGGGAGTGATTTTATGGGAGTTAAAATGGTTAGAGATAATGATTGAAAGTTAATAAATAACATTAAATATAATACATAAAGTTTTAATGATTGTTTTTAAGAGATTTTAAGTAACTAGCATTAAATAGCAGTACATTAAACTTTAGCAATTGTTTTTAAGAGTTTTTTATAAATGCTTTATAATATAGTATAGATTATATATCATTTATTAATACAAATACTTCAAATTTTGATATTACAAATATTATATATTTTAGGCTAAGAATTTTCCTTAAGGGTGCGTTTGGTACGTAGAACAGGATGGAACAGGACAGAACAGAACATACTTGCCCTATATTTGGTGTGACTTTAAGAGGAAAGAACATGAACTATGTAGAACACGGGTGGAACAAGCGTGTTCCCCCCTTACCCCCTAGAACAAACTTAAACAAGCTCCCTTGTACCAAAATGCCCCTTACCTAAATACAATTCACGTCTATCTCTCTCTCTTTCTCAAAATGGCAGAGACACATATCGTCTCCTTCCTTCAGATTGATTCACGCCTCCGCCCTTCAGATCGATTCACGTATTGTTGCTCTCATCTCCCTCGTTCAGATTGTTGCTCTCTATTCGATTCAGGCATCTATTCCACAGATCGATTCCACATATTTTGGTCTGGTAATCGATCAGATCGAATCCTTCAGATTGTTTGGTCTGTAATCGATCGATTCCACATATTTTGGTCTGATAATCGATCGATTTCACATATTTTGGTATGGTAATCGATCATCTCCCTCGTTCAGATTGTTTGGTCTGGTAATCGATTGATCGAATCCTTCAGAAAACGATTGATTTATGTGATATGTGATTTCGTCTACATCGATTGATCCATGGTTAATTTCTGATTTTTGTCTCTGTTTTTTTGTCTCTGTTTGATATCTCTCTGATTTTTGTTAACCAAGAGAATCAATTTTCTTTTGTAACACCCTCAAATTTGGTAAGAGCAACTAATTAAAATTTCAATATTACATCGAGTAAAAGATAAATCTTCTTCCTATAAATCAAAACTTGATATATCTCCAAAATAAAATTCTATAACTAACCTCAACAATTATAAAACTCCAGTCTTATACAAGGACTAAACCGAAGTTAGGTGTTACTTAATCTCAAATACAAGTTGTTCTTCCCGAAACAAATGTGGAAGACTTCACTAAGATATCCACTTTTCGAGCACACAACTATCACTCCTCTCTTCACAGTGTCACTAGAACTATTCTCAAGCGAAAATTGTTGCACATGCCGACAAATAAAAAGGTTAGGCTAACGTCTAGTGAGTTTAAGAGTTTTCAATATGAATAAATATGTCGCAAAAAAGAAAGAATGCAACTTAAATCTTAATCTTTCAAGACGAGTTACTTTAAATATGAAAATGACTCGTTTCCAATAATACGCATGATTTAAAAATGGATGTCCAATACAAAACGTAATTTGATGAAGTGATGTAATCCATAACTCACTCAAAACGTGAATAGAAATCAAACTCCCAATCAATATTCAAAAAGGCGCGCCATGGTGTGTGTCATTTCACAATATGGCATAAGACGCGTCTCCGCCGTTATGAAATGGCCTATAACGTTTCTATAAAGCGTGGCTCACGCTGTGGCGCGCCGCGACACGCGTTTTTTGTAAGACGTGTTTTTTTTTCAAAAAAATATATTTTTTTTTTATTTTTTTATCTTTTGTGTTTTTACATTTTTAACTTTAGATTTAACATTTTTATAGATTTATCTAATCACATCACTCACAGTTTAATGAAGTCATAAACGTTATGGACTCATGATTAAAACGAAGCTGTAAAATTATATTTCTAAGTTTTATTTTAAATATTCAATCAAAAACTATTTTTATACTAGTAATGTATTTGATTTTTTTCTTCTTCCAATATGAATGTACATTCTTTAGTATCATTATTTGATTAGAATAATATATATATATATATATATATATATATATATATATATATATATATATACTAGAAGCGTGCTCGCGCAATGCAGCGAGATACATTAATGTTTCATTTTATTTTTTGTTTTTTTGTTGATTTACAGTACGATCTTAGATGGTTTTGAGAAAGTTATAATGTTTTTTTTATATAAATTTGTTTAATTCAGGCTTAATAATATAATGTATCTCATTAATATAGATTTAAATGTAAAATCTACATTTAAAATAGATTATGCTAATATAAAATCTATTTTATAAAATCATCCACCAAAAAAACAAATAGTTATATTAATAAATGAGTATCCATTCCACAAATAGATGATTATGTGAGATATTGTGCTTGAAAAGGTTGTACCAAAGCATTAAGAAATTGTAAATTAAGTAATTGGCTTTAATTAGTTGTAATTTGTGCTTAAAATGTTGTAATTAAGAGTTTTTTATGCCGTTTTTATAATATAGTATAGATAACCTAGAGGTGGTTTAATTTGCAAACCCCTCTTATGATGCAAACTGTGCAACCCTTGTAAATGTCATTGATATCATCAATCAAGGGTTGAGATTAATGTGAGTTATTTATGTTAACAAATTAATTAATTTAATATAATAAATTAATAAAAATAGGACGAAAGGGCATAATGGTACATTCCAATTCCAAATTCAAATTCAAATAAGGAAATCGTATTATTCCTTTTTTATAAAAGGAAGCCAAATTATTTTATTATAAATTCATTTTTAATATATTATAAAATTATCAATATATTATTGAAAAAATAGTTTAACATAATAAAACCTTAGTTCATCATTGACATAGTGAAATAGTACGGAAACCATAGTGAAACTTTATTGAAACCATTGGGAAACATAGTGAAACCTTATTAAAACCATATTGAAACATAATGAAACAGTTTCACCTCCAATGAAAGCTCTAAGACGTATTTCATCATCTAGATAACCTTATTGCAACCATGGAGAATCGTAATGAAACCGTATTGAAACCATGATAAAATATAAGAAAACTTTATTGAAACCATAGTAAAACTATCTATAATATATTATAAAAACGACATAAAAAACTCTTAATTACAATATTTTAAGCACAAATTACAATTAATTAAGGCAAATTACTTAATTTACAATTTCTTAATGCTTTGGTACAACCTTTACAAGCACAGTATCTCACATAATCATCTATTTGTGGAATGAATATTCATTTATTAATATAAATATTTGTTTTTTTGGTGGAGGATTTTATAAAATATATTTTATATTAACATAATCTATTTTAAATGTAGATTTTACATTTAAATTTATATTAATGAGATGTAATATAAAATCTTTTTTCTTTCGTATTTTTTTATATTACATCTCATAATGATTTTTCCATATTTTATTTTATAAAATCTTTTTACATAATGAGATGTAATATAAACTCTTTTTTCTTCCGTGTTTTTTTGTTAATATAAAATCTATTTTATTTTATAAAATTTACACATATTTTTTTTGCTAATATAAAATCTACACGTATTTTTTTAAAATAAGGTTGATATGAATTAAAAATAAAAAATAACGAGATACACTAATAAATTATCGTATTCTTTAAAATAAAAATATTCCGCAATACTTTCCAAATTAACCAAGTGCAAAGAAAATAAAATAGAAACAATGTAGATATAAAAATATTCTTCCATATTTTTAATATATTTACATTTAAATGTAAAATCGAAAATGAAAATAAAAGATTTTAAAATATTCTCTACATTCACTATAAATATATATAACTTCTCTATGTATCATCCGAGTACAAGAAGAAGACGAACGGTCCGGGTGTCAATGGCGGAACCTGCAACTGAACAAAAGATATTCCACCATATTTTTGTTTATATTTTATTTTATTTACTGAGGATTTGTTTATATTTTTCAAAACCCACAATCATATTTTTCGAAGTAGGGGAATAAGCTATATATACATATCTTTATTTTTATCGACTAATACTAAGAGGTCTTGAAGTCAATAGTCAGATAAATTTTCAAGTGGTACTGAGTGAATTTGAACTATACCAGTTGAGTTGCCGGTTACAAAAGATATAAATCATTTATTTTCTTTGTCATATTTGATGTGGGTTGAATGTTGTTAATTAATCTACAGATTTATACGTTCAAAGTGATTGTCAAGTGTTGTCGAGGAGGTTTCAGAAAAAATTGCAAAATCTGTAAAAGCGTATGTTCATATTTATAATTATTTCAATAATAGTGATATGTTGTGAGACATGTCGTTTGAGTTTTAAATAATATAATACAAAACTATTACCAATATTATTGCACAAACTCATAACAACAAACGATTAAGAATATATGCAAGTTAACCACTTATGAAAATACATTCGTTTTTCACATTGTATTTCATTAACTTTTAACAGAGAAATTACGTTTCATTTTAACTCGGTTCAATATTCCAACAAAAAATTTATCCTCCCGTGCAATGCACGGGCCCAACACTACTAATTAGAAAAGAAAATAAAAAATAATGAAATCGGTAAAAAAATTAAATAAATACCATAATTAACAGATTCACATTTAAAGCTATCCAAAAATAATCGCTCAATAAAACTACCATATATACAGATTAAATAGAAAAAGATCTATTTGCCCTTATAATTTAAATAAATTAAAAATAAAAAGAAATTCTCTCTTTGGTTAAAAATGGTGTGCAAAGTTTGCATTACAAGTGTGGTTTTCAAAAGATCGCTCCCCTATATAACCTATACGTATGTATATAATTTTGAATATGACATACAAATATCAAAACATGTTTGACCCAGTGGTAAGGTAACATCCTTGGGGGGTCAGTGGATGGTATCACTGACTACCAGGGTTCGAACCCTGTGGCAAGCATGTGGCGATATCCAGATCATAGACCCGTGTTCCCTTAATTGGGCTGGCCCATGATCGCCGGGGATTAGTCGGGTGGCACCCTTAAGTGGGAGCTCGAATACCCCAGGAACGTGTGTGTGTTGATGCCGTTAAAAAAAGAATATGACATACAAATTTGTTGCCTTATGTCACGCCTTGAAAAACGTCGCGTCCTCGTCGTGGCGTGTAAGGCTTAAGGCTTGACCTCGCCGCCACGCCATGCCTCACACCATTTTGAACCTCCCAATTTAAGAAAATGCGAATAAAACTTTATACCCTGAAACACCCAAAACACGGGTGGAGCATAATACTCACCCATAAATCATATTTATAAGATCCGTAAATATAAAACGTCACCGAAAACATGGATACTAAAACTCAATACCCAAAATAATACCTTTCGGTGACGGGGGAGACCCGATTCCATATAATGTGGCGGACACAAGATCATTTTTTCAAACGAGTTTATACCATTGACTCTTTCATACGTCTCATAATACCAGGTTTCACATTTCTCCAAAACACACACTAAAAGTGCATTTACACCAAAAGATTTACACTCGTAAAATAAATCATTAAAATGTCGATTCCTAAGATTTACTCATCGAAACACTTGAAATATATCTTTTCCCAAAACCCAGAAGGATGTACAATTTCCGAAATGCTTACATGGTCGGGAATGACCAAAACCCAATGACCCACACGTTGGTATTTTCAAAACATCCCATAACACAATCCATGCATATTTTCAACAAACACAAAAATGCGTCTTTACCAAATAATATTCATTTATGCAATAAATCACCAAAATACTATCCTTTATGACTTATTTATCAAAACACCCAAAAATCCCTAAATGTGGTTGTTTTACAAGGTTTTTAAAGTTATACACTTCAAATAATCAATACCCACCAAATAACCCAACAAATGATAATTTCATGCGAAACACATAAACACTTTAAAATAGATATTTTGACATGTACAACGTTTTCACAAATCAACTTGAACTCACCTCGATAGGTTAAGTTAAATCAAGGTTCCAAACCCAACCATTAGCCTCCAATAGTGTAAATTCCACCATTTTCAAGTCATCACCAACAATAAGTTAGGGTTTCCAAATAACCCATTCCTTCAAGTCTAGAATAAGCCATCAACAAGTAAAACCTTTAGATCTACAAAGATCCTTATACTAAAGCTTGGATTATACAAGAGATTTACCTCAACTGAAACTTGAAGCCTTCCAATCAACCATTCCAATGAAATCCTCCATCCTTTCCATAGACAAGCCTCAATCCGCCAAATACTTGATCTTTTATTGCAGATCCACACCAAGAAGCTCCCAACATTGATACTTTATCTCCCCCAATCGATCTAAGGAAGAGAGAAATGGAGAGGGGAAGTGAAAAATGAGAGAAAACCCTAAAATCCCGCACCTTAAACTCTCAGACCCTTCCCGCAGTTTTGCCTGCACGTGCTCCCCTTTGCTGACCACAACAACTTGGGCGGCCTAGGCCGCGACCTAGGGTCGCGCACCAGGTCGCGGGGCTCTATTTTCGCCCGTTTTTCTCCCGTTTTTTGTGTTCGGATCGATCCTTGATAGATCCACTATGATAAGAATTTAAAACTTTATGAAATTTCCATTATAAGGGCCAAACGGTCCTGATAGTGTGAATCAAGAATCCTCCAAATGTCGGGTATTACAATCCTCTCAACCTTAAAATAGATTTTGTCCTTGAAATCTGGCACTGACCAAGCACCCAAACTTATATTTAACGAAAATAACTAGTTCTCCAAATTTCCGTCCTCCCTAGTAGCCAAACTTCGATTCAAGAATTCTCTTGACATTGATATTTTACCTTTTTCCCTTTTTATAGAGCAGAAGGCTTATATGAGGTGCACTAAACGGTTCAAATTGTCGCAAATCGGAAAATAAGTCCAACAGATGGCTTTTCATCCACTCATTCCGAAGAAGCTCATAATCATGCGGTGAGGACTTTAGATGACAACATCTCACAAGTCGTCGTCCAAAAGGGATGACTCAACCATACTTCGCCCCATATACGAAACTGATTGCATCTCAGTCACAATTGTCGCTGTGTTTCATATAACGAGCCACCACAAATCTAATCTCAACATTCGTTGTATCTCATTAATGCATGGGATGAACATTAAGCCCTTGCTTAGCCACTTTCTTAACATTAAGATCTCGGTTGCCTCCCAACCTTATGTAGTTCATATTACCTCAAGAGTAACTTGCGTCCTTAGATAACCATGTAACATCCTAAAAATTCAGAGTAAAATAAAACTTCTCACAATAGGCAACATGACATTTGCATTGATATAAATTCCTCAAAAGGGTATCAGTCCTTTGGACTTTACAAAAACCTGTACGGATCTAGAATTCATCAACAAACTAATCTAAATATAACTATCTAGATTACATCAGTTGACAATCCAAAATTCATCAAAAGAATGGGACTTAACAATGCCCAACTATCAACACACTTTAGTCATCTCAAAAATGTCTCGAGACCAAACTCGTCTCTCAAAACCCTGTGCATCCCACCGCTAAGGGAAACCTGTTATACATATCATTTGAGAAAAAGTGTTAGGCTTAAAGCCTAGTGAGAACATACAGTTCATAAATCTCAAGAGATATAATCAAATGCATCAAAGTAAATCTTTTCAAAGGTTTAGTTATGCAAAACACAGTTCTTTGATAATATACAGACAACCGGTCCAAAACACATCTTCCGATGACGGGGATTACTCGATTTACCAAGGATTATAGTGGAACACAAAGTAAGCCACAAATCCGAGTTATGAGCTAAATACATGGAACCATGGCCACGAACGCTTCGGTCCGTACTACGATATGAGGGAGGCCCCCAAGGAACCAGTCATACTCTTCGTTAGACTACATTTGACCCATGGCTAGTAACAGGTCTCACATAACCGTACCAAGTGCCCCCGA
This sequence comes from Arctium minus, assembly GCA_954870635.1. Lineage (NCBI taxonomy): Eukaryota > Viridiplantae > Streptophyta > Magnoliopsida > Asterales > Asteraceae > Arctium > Arctium minus. Next base: position 45,860,033 of record OX941084.1, read on the forward strand.
GGATTAAATGTATCTAACTACAACAGAAGGGGCATATCCTTCTCAGCCAGAAGCCGACTCGATACCTAGGGATCCACTAGTATAGTCATGACTTGTCACAATATTTCATGTGACCAACAAATCTAGATAAATAGCTATCAACACATTTATATTTCAAAATGCCATTTTCCAGACCAACTGCTGGTAAGAAAGATAATCATAAAACCAGTTTATATACATTCTTTCAATAAGCCACAAACATGGGCAAGTAAAACATCATTTTACTTCTGATAAGGCGGAACCCGTCATTTTAGTCAATACTTATCGGGAACCACGAAAATCACCAAAAACTTCATTTATATCAAAATGTAGATAACATAAAATCATACCGTAGAAATACTTCGGATTTCGCAAATAAGAGTTTTGACATGTATAAAGTTTGTAAAATGGTAGTAGGAACTCACCAGTAGGTTTTAGGATAAAACCCGGAAAACCAGATAACGATCACGACGTAGAGGTGAAGCTTAAAACACCGAAACCTCGGATCGAACACCAAATATTAACCACTAAATTCTAGAGAGAGAGAGAAATGATTTAGAGAGAGAGAGAGAGAGGAGAGAGTTTAGAGATTGAGATCCATGAGATATCTTGGGAAACTGAACCCTTAAGTCGGTCCAGGGGAATTCGCGGGTTATGCCGCGACCTCAACTCGCGGCATAACTCGCCCGTGCCATAAAACCCTAAAACCAACAGAGGCTTTCGCGACTAATGCCGCGACTACTCCTCTCATGAAAGTCGCGAAGCTCGTAAACCCATACTCAACAGTAGACATCGCGACTTATGCCGCGACTCCAAGTCGCGAGCAAGTCGCGAAACTCACTGGAAGTTCACATTTCACCGAAGACCACGCATTCGAACGATAAACTATAAACGGTGTTAACGACAACGGTTAAACACAAGATTACAACGATATGTATAATGAAAATCCAGGGTGTTACAATCCTCCCCAACTTAAGAATGATTTCATCCCCGAAATCCAAACTATACAAAAAGATGAGGATATCTTCGCTTCATATCCTCTTCGGATTCCCACATCACATTTGCTCCTCGGTGATGCTTCCACTGCACCTTGACCAATGTGACTTCTTTGTGACGCAACTTCTTAGACTTTCTTTCTAAGATCGCGTCAGGCTCTTCTATACAACGGTTACCCTCGTCGACTGTCAATTCGGAGAGAGGAATAATGCTTTCCTCTTCCACCAAACACTTCCGAAGATAACAAATATGAAACGTGTTGTGGATTCTGCTCAACTCTGGCGGTAGTTCCAATTGGTACGCTTGCAAACCTACCCGCTTGAGCACTTTGAAAGGTCCGAGGAAACAGGGACTCAGCTTACCACGCTTTCCGAACCGTATAATACCTTTCCACGGCGATACCTTAAGCAACACACGATCGCCCACTTGGAATTCCATCGACCGCTTCTTCTTATCGGCATAACTCTTCTGCCGATCCTGAGCCGCTTTCAATCTTTCACGAATACATTTGACCTTATCGGCCGTCTCTTGCACGATTTCAGGTCCGGCGAACTGCTTTTCTCCCGCTTCAAGCCAACACACGGGAGTTCGGCACTTTCGCCCGTACAATGCTTCGAAAGGTGCCATTCCAATACTCGAGTGGTAGCTATTGTTGTAGGCGAACTCCACCAAAGGTAAGTGAGAATCCCAGCTACCCCCGAAATCGATGACACAAGACCTCAACATGTCTTCCAATGTTTGGATCGTTCTCTCGCTTTGCCCGTCGGTTTATGGATGGTAAGCCGTACTCAACTTAACTCGTGTACCAAGCTATTTCTGAAACCCATCCCAAAAGTTCGAAGTGAACCGACTGTCGCGATCCGACACGATTAACAATGGTATGCCGTGCCTCGAGACCACCTCATCGATGTACAGTTTCGCTAGTTTGTCCATCGGTAATGTCTCGCGCATGGCCAAGAAGTGAGCGCTCTTTGTCAATCTATCGACTATCACCCAGATGGTATCGTGACCTCGAAGAGTTTTAGGTAACTTTGTCACGAAGTCCATAGTGATATGCTCCCACTTCCACTCGGGAATCTCTAGAGACTGAAGACTCCCATACGGTCGCTGATGTTCGTCCTTAACTTACGAACACGTCACACAACGCTCAATGTAACGCGCTACGTCAAGCTTCATTACCGGCCACCAATAGTGCAACTTCAAGTCCCTGTACATCTTTGTACTCCCCGGATGAATGGAATACTTGGACTTGTGTGCATCTTCAAGCAACAGATCATGGTTACCCCCAAGCTTGGGTACCCACACGCGACCGTTGAACAGTTTTACCCTACGACTATCTTCCGTTAAGAGTAAACGCTGCTTTGTCATGACTTCTTCTTTGAGATTCTCTTCTAACAATGCTTCAACTTGCGATGCTTTGATCTTTTCAACAAGACTAGACACCAACTCGATTCTCGAACGGGTAGCCCGAATACAACCACTATAGTCCTTCCGACTCAACGCATCGGCTACCACGTTTGCCTTACCAGGATGGTAAAGCAGCTCGCAATCGTAATCCTTGAGTAACTCGAGCCACCGCCGTTGCCTCATATTCAACTCCTTTTGATCAAAGACATACTTTAGACTCTTGTGATCAGTATAGAGTGTACACTTCGTGCCATAGAGATAGTGTCGCCAAAGCTTCAGGGCGAACACCACCGCTGCTAACTCCAAATCGTGGGTAGGATAGTTCTCCTCGTGTATTTTAAGCTGCCTCGAGGCGTAAGCGATTACCTTGCCCCGTTGCATCAACACACAACCTAAACCCATTTTCGAAACGTTGTTATAAACCACGAAGTCTTCTGACCCTTCAGGTAACGACAAAATCGGAGCTTCACACAACTTCTTTTGAAGTATTCGGAACGCCTTCTCTTGTGTTTCGGTCCATTCAAACTTCACATTCTTCCGATTCAAAACCGTCAAGGAAGAAGCGATTTTTGAAAAGTCTTGGATAAATCTCCGGTAGTACCCTGCCAGACCCAAGAAACTTCGGATCTCTGACGGACTCTTGGGAGATTCCCAATTCATCATAGCTTCAATCTTGGAGGGATCCACTTTCACTCCGTCTCGAGTGACAACGTGACCCAGAAATTGTACCTCTTTAAGCCAAAAGTCACACTTGGAAAACTTGGCATACAATCTTTCCTTTCTCAACACTTCAAGCACTTCCCGCAGATGTTGTTCGTGTTCTGACTCGCTCTTGGAGTACACGAGTATGTCATCAATGAATACAATGACCGACTGGTCGAGAAATGGTCGGCAAACTCTATTCATCAAGTCCATAAATATCGCCGGTGCGTTCGTTAGACCAAAAGGCATTACAAGAAACTCGTAATGGCCGTAACGCGTTCTGAAAGTTGTCTTCGGAACATCTTCTTCACTCACCTTCACTTGGTGATAACCCGAACGTAAGTCGATTTTGGAAAAACAATCCGCTCCTTGAAGTTGATTGAACAAGTCGTCTATTCTCGGAAGCGGAAACCTGTTCTTCACTGTAGTTTTGTTTAACTCACGATAGTCGATGCACATTCGCAGCGTGCCATCTTTCTTCTTTACAAACAAGACCGGAGCTCCCTAGGGTGACGAACTCGGTCTTATAAATCCCTTCTCCAAAAGCTCTTGGAGTTGTGCCATCATTTCTTGCATCTCTGACGGTGCTAAACGGTAAGGAGCTTTAGCAATTGGTGCTGCTCTAGGCACAAGATCAATCCGAAACTCTATCTGACGATCGGGTGGTAACCCAGGCAAGTCGTCCGGAAAGACATCTGGAAACACACGCACAATCTTCACATCTTCCAGCTTTGATTTCTATGATTTGGCATCGATCACATAGGCTAGGAAAGACGAACATCCTTTTACTAAGCACTTGCGTGCCTTTGCCATTGTGATTATTGCCACTTCACCCTTTTTCTTTTCACCATAGATGATAATGACTTCGCCAGAGGGGTTGGGAAGTCGAATCAACTTCTTGGAACATACGATCTCGGCGTGATTGTTTGACAACCAATCCATGCCGACCACAACATCAAAATCCCCGATTAACATCGGTAGTAGATCGGTCGAGAATTCTCTCCCTTCGATACTAAGAGTACACTGCTTCAGAACATCGCATAACAGAACTTGACTACCATCGGCTATCTCTACTACTAATGCATCCTTAAGACTAGTAGTAGGCATAACAATCTTTTGACGGAACAATTCAGATATGAAAGAGAAACTGGCACCCGTATCGAATAAAACACGAGCAGGTACAGAGTTTATAAGAAATGTACCCGATACCACATCAGCGGATGACTTGGACTCATCGGCCGTCATCTGAAATGCTCGACCCGGAACCCTAGGAGGGTTCTCCTTCCTTGCTGGCGTGCTACCCGTCTTGAGCTTCGGGCAATCTCTCTTCACATGCCCCGGCGCCTTACACTCGAAGCAGACCATCCCCGCGACAGAACAGTCGCGGGCGGTGTGATCATTCTTACCACACTTGAAGCAGAATCTAGAAGTGGGGTTACAATTACCGTGGTGCTTTGTTCGACACTTCGAGCATCATTTGGTTTCTTGATAACCGCCGAAACTGCGGTTTCCGACAGAAGGTCGGGTCCTCCTGGGAGGTACAGAACTGCTCTCCCACTTTCTCTTATCAGTCACCACCACAGCTTTCTCAGCTTTGTTCCTTGCGAACATCTCTTCTATGTACTGAGCTTCTTCAACCATCTCGCGGAGGTTAGAAGCTTTAGAATTGTGGACCATAGATTGCATGTCCGCAGGTAGACCATTCAGATAGGCCTTCATCTTTTCCTTCTCTGTTGGGGCAGCGTGCCCCACCAGATCAAGCTTCTCCATGAACTGACGGGTGTACTCCCTCACCGTCAGGCTTCCCTTTACCAGAGACCGGAATTCTTTCTCGATTCGGTCCATTGTTCTTTCATTGCAGAACTCTTCTAACAGCTTTTTCTTGAACTCGGCCCAAGACAACTGGGCCAACACAACAGGAGATAGGGTGGATTGAATGACATTCCACCAAATGAGCGCAGTATCCCTCAACAGTTGGGTACCAAACCGCACTCTCTGTTCATCTCCACATTCGGAAGAGCTAAAAGCTTGCTCGACCGCTCGAATCCACTTCACACACAAGATTGGGTCGTCGGAACCAGAGAACTCTGGCGGTCCGCAACCCAGAAAGGACTTGTAGGAACAACTTTTCCTATTTCCTGGAGCACCAGCAATCCCGTGCTCCTCCGCTCTGAACCCTGCACCAGCAACTCCTGGACCCGCTACAATGTTTTCCACAACCGTCTCACTCCTCCGATTGTTTACATTACGGTCCTCAATCACTTTCAGCAGAAACTCTTGCTGCTTTGCCATCTCTTCCCTCATTGCCAACATCATGCTAACCATCAACTCAGACGGGGAACTAGCATCCCTGATGACTGGGTGAGACGAAGCCAGGTCTACTCGCGGAATAACCTCTGGCCCCCCACCTAGCCCTTGCTGAACAGGTGGTCGCACAACAACCTCAACTCCCTCCGGCTGAACAGCGGTGGAGGCTGTCGCTTCCAGACCATCAACACGCGTACGCGGTCTACCACGCGTATTCACCATCCCAAACTGCTTCACAGAACAGGAAAAGAGATAAGAAAGAGTTGGAATAAACACAAAGGAAACGTACCACCACATTACCATTCGTCATAGCAATAGAAATTCAAGTACACTTACGTACGATATCCTCATAATAACATTAGCTAAGTGAGATTATGAACATATAACACATAAAGGTTCTTGTCACGATCGCTACAACACCTGATAAACGCACTTTCCGTTGACTCTAAGACTAACCCATCTTAGAAGCTCTACCCAATCTCACGAATCAATTCTTATCATACTCGGTCTAAGTCTAGACATCTTACATTCATGCCTAGTTCACTTAAACTAGGGCTCTGATACCAACTTGTAACATCCTAAAAATTCAGAGTAAAATAAAACTTCTCACAATAGGCAACATGACATTTGCATTGATATAAATTCCTCAAAAGGGTATCAGTCCTTTGGACTTTACAAAAACCTGTACGGATCTAGAATTCATCAACAGACTAATCTAAATATAACTATCTAGATTACATCAGTTGACAATCCAAAATTCATCAAAAGAATGGGACTTAACAATGCCCAACTATCAACACACTTTAGTCATCTCAAAAATGTCTCGAGACCAAACTCGTCTCTCAAAACCCTGTGCATCCCACCGCTAAGGGAAACCTGTTATACATATCATTTGAGAAAAAGTGTTAGGCTTAAAGCCTAGTGAGAACATACAGTTCATAAATCTCAAGAGATATAATCAAATGCATCAAAGTAAATCTTTTCAAAGGTTTAGTTATGCAAAACACAGTTCTTTGATAATATACGGACAACCGGTCCAAAACACATCTTCCAATGACGGGGATTACTCGATTTACCAAGGAATATAGTGGAACACAAAGTAAGCCACAAATCCGAGTTATGAGCTAAATACATGGAACCATGGCCACGAACGCTTCGGTGACCAACAAAGCTAGATAAATAGCTATCAGCACATTTATATTTCAAAATGCCATTTTCCAGACCAACTGCTGGTAAGAAAGATAATCATAAAACCAGTTTATATACATTCTTTCAATAAGCCACAAACATGGGCAAGTAAAACATCATTTTACTTCTGATAAGGCGGAACCCGTCATTTTAGTCAATACTTATCGGGAACCCCGAAAATCACCAAAAACTTCATTTATATCAAAATGTAGAGAACATAAAATCATACCGTAGAAATACTTCGGATTTCGCAAATAAGAGTTTTGACATGTATAAAGTTTTTAAAATGGTAGTAGGAACTCACCAGTAGGTTTTAGGATAAAACCTGAAAAACCAGATAACGATCACGACGTAGAGGTGAAGCTTAAAACACCGAAACCTCGGATCGAACACCAAATATTAACCACTAAATTCTAGAGAGAGAGAGAGAAACGATTTAGAGAGAGAGAGGAGAGAGTTTAGAGATTGAGATCCATGAGATATCTTGGGAAACTGAACCCTTAAGTCGGTCCAGGGGAATTCGCGGGTTATGCCGCGACCTCAACTCGCGGCATAACTCGCCCGTGCCATAAAACTCTAAAACCAACAGAGGCTTTCGCGACTAATGTCGCGACTACTCCTCTCATGCAAGTCGCGAAACTCGTAAACCCACACTCAACAGTGGACATCGCGACTTATGTCGCGACTCCAAGTCGCGAGCAAGTCGCGAAACTCACTGGAAGTTCACATTTCACCGAAGACCACGCATTCGAACGATAAACTATAAACGGTGTTAACGACAACGGTTAAATACAAGATTACAACGATATGTATAATGAAAATCAAGGGTGTTACAAACCATTTCCACCAAGGGTACTCAAAGCGAACTTTACCCTTAAATACTTCTAATCATCCCTCTTTGAACCACGTACACCCTTTACTTGCCTTCATGAATACAACAACCTTTGTAGAAAGGACCCAATCATAGCTTGACCTTACTCCTTTCATTTTCAAGTATCCGCAACCATGATGGCTTTACCCGGGGTGAAGGAATTCGTATAAAATTGATGAGATGATCACCCGTTGTTGATACAGAAATGATATTTATAAACTTGGAAAATCAAGGTCTCCTCAATAATCGATTTCTACGTAAGGTCTACCTCAGCATTCTCAACAAATTTCTCCAATACTCAATACCACCAAAGATTTTATCGTCCTTTCCTTGATGAAATTTCGGACATTAGTTTGGTCCGATTCAACACAACAACAAAACTATTCCTCTAGCTGCCACAAGCACAACATCTGTAAGGATTCTCAAACTTCCCTTAATTAAAGAATTGATCTGGTGTTTCATCCAGAAACGTACCATTACACTCTACAGATAGTCGATTATCCCAAACTCCATGGTTACACAACTCCATAATGCATTCAAGGATCAATTGATAGATCGGTGAAAGCTTTGCTGATTACCGAAGTGCCAATGATCGATCCCTAGTTGCCATCATCTAATCTACTTAAGGTTACCACTTAATTTACAAACACACAGGATTTATCGGAAATGCACTGAAGCACCCCAACGGTTATTGTCCTCAAAATCGAGGGTCGACACCTATCCTCAAAATGACTATACTACAAGCGTGGGTATACCATCACATATTTAATTCCAGATTTGCATCGACGAATTAAAGTTGAAACCTATCATGGCACTAAAATTCCAATCTTACATCTCCAACAATCGAATCACAATATTTCCTTTATTCCTGAAGACTCACCCGGATGGAACACCTCCAACCCATACATGCTGTCGAATAATCACCCATCAACCCGTGTCCAACCATATGCAAGCAACCATACAATGCTTTCACCCGAAGATTTTCCGAAACAAAAAGATCACCACTTAAATAACTGGGAGAATGCATAAATCTAATCCCTCAATTATTCATGTGTGAACCAGTTCATAAACTGAAATCCAAAATTCAAAACTAACCACCAGTTAGTCCTCTAACGCTTCAATTCCCAAGGACTCTTCTAGTCCTTAATAACAAGTTCTTTCACAAAAGGGTTTAAGATTATGACTCTAATGAGTTCAAGGCTTTTCGACTATCAGATTCAACAAGCATGCCAATTTATTGTTTTCAAAGATTTGCTAAGCATAAAATCTTTATAATCAGTTTTACACACACACACAGAGACACAAAGCCTTTAGCACAACTAAGAAATTGTTTGAAGTGGTCGTAATTGCCACACACGTAAAACCAATCAATATAATACTTCTTTGTTGACCAATAGCAAGAACAACAATAGATGAAGATGTACAAAATGAAACATGAACACGGACCATCTCAGTCCCAACATACGATTACTCATGCTATGGGTGTAAATTAATTCATGCACCTAACAGTGTGCAACAAAATGGTTGTAGAAAACTCAAAACAAAATTTACATGATATCAAACTTCCAAAGCTTTATCTCTTTTAGCCATAACACGACACAGAATAAGATTCCACAACAAAACTTGCATGCGTTAGTTTACTAACAAATTGATATGTGCATGTACTTTGGTTAAAGTATAAAATAATTTACGTCTTTTCCAAGTTCAAAATCAAACTAACATTATGCTTTCGTCGTTCTAAAATGTTGGCTAAAACATTATGACGGAAATTACAAATAAAACATGTATGCATACTATACACAACCAACTGCCGGTATATAACTCAAGGGAAAACAATACAACTGGATGCTATTAAAATCACCACATCAAATCCACAATATCGCATGGAATAAAATTCTTAATAAAACTCAAACACCAAATAATGGAAGGTAACTCTTCGTCCAAAGCGTCAACATATGTGGAGGAGATCCAATGTTAAAGTCTTAGGTCGCCGTTACTTGTCCAAGACCCTAAACAACATCAAAATATGGACATCACGATAACCGGAAATAGTGTTGGGAAACAACGAGAATAAGGAAAGTCTCAACAAAGTTTGCAACCACATGCAATAAAATAATTTTATGCATGTTTAAAATCGTGGTTTAAAATCTTGTGTGTGCCAAACGTTTATCCAAGATTTTGTAATGTAATTCATATGATGGTTTGGAAACATGATAAAAATTGATGCACTTTATTTTAGAATTAAATTTCATGCATGAATTTGATCGACACTCAACGTATCAAAACCACGCTCCTTAATTTCCAGTCATTCTATCGTCGTTCGGATGCTTAAACATCTTAAAGCAATAATCGAATGTATCATCCGTTCACCTTACAATTTTCCTCGAATAATGTCAATTCCATAAGTCTAAGGTTCTATTTCGACCAATAGTTCCGACTCGAAATGGTCCACTTAGTACAATCATCATGTTTACTGTCACTCCAAGTGACGAATGCTAAAATCATCAACCTTTTCTAACGGCTACCCACTTAGAAACTTCTTCACTACCCCAACAGTCGTCACATCAAAGTAGTCCAAGTATACACATATAACTTGTAGGTTCACCATAACACTGGCCAAATGCAATTATGAACGTACCGTACATGATCATCCTTGCTACCCTCGACGTGTTTCCCGTTCTAGTGACTCCGTCAACCTCAAATCATCCTATCTTAAAGTGCCTATTGGTGAAATTTCCCCCCCCCTCTCATTTACTTAAAAGAACACTAGTTTGAGTCTAGTTATCAAAATCCACACCTAAATCTCTCAAACTTAAGCTCTGACACCAACTTGTAACACCCTCAAATTTGGTAAGAGCAACTAATTTAAAATTTCAATATTACACCGAGTAAAAGATAAATCTTATTCCTATAAATCAAAACTTGATATAACTCCAAAATAAAATTCTATAATAACCTCAACAATTAAAAAACCCCAGTCTTATACAAGGACTAAACCGAAGTCGGGTGTTACTTAATCCCAAATACAAGTTGCTTTTCTCGAAACAAATGCGGAAAACTTCACTAAGATATCCACTTCTCGAGCACACAACTAGCACTCCTCTCTTCACAGTGTCACTAGAACTATTCCCAACCGGAACCTGTTGCACATGACGACAAATAAAAAGGTTAGGCTAACGCCTAGTGAGTTCAAGAATTTTCAATATGAATAAATATGTCGAAAAAAGAAAGAATGCAACTTAAATCATAATCTTTCAAGACGAGCTACTTTAAATATGAAAACGACTTGTTTCCAATAATACGCATGATTTAAAAATGGATGTCTAATACAAAACGTACTTTGACGAAGTGATGCAACCCATAACTCACTCAAAACGTAAATAGAAATCAAACTCCCAATAAGAAAATGCGGATAAAACATTATATCCCGAAACACCCAAAACACGGGTGGAGCATAATACTCACCCATAAATCATATATATAAGATCTGTAAATATAAAACGTCACCGAAGGCATGGATACTAAAACTCAATACCCAAAACAACACCTTTCAGTGACGAGGGAGACCCGATTCCATATAATGTGGCGGACACAAAGTAAGCCACACACTATGTTAGTAATGCCAAACGCATAATAAAATACACGCAAGGGATATTAGGCTTGGTAGCTTTAAACGTACACACACGAAAAGTCAACTTCAACCACATAGGGTCTTTACGTTGAGTTCCTCATCCAATATCGTATACTAGCACGTAGGACTTATACCATATTTGATGCCTGTTCGTGCCTCAATGGGGAGAACTAACATTCCACCATTGGACATAATGATTCCAAACGCAAGGGATATCAGACGCGGTAGCTTTAAACGTACACCCACGGAATATCAACTTCAACCATAAAAGGTCCTTACGTTGAGTTCCTCATCCAATATCGTAACCAAAGCTCTACATCGAGCTATCAAAACCGGAAAAAACGTCCTCAAACCCAACAAAATCAAATACCGAGCCACAAACTCAATTAACCCAAAAGACTATTTGTTAAAAGAAATAAAATACGATAAAACGCAATTGACCGACGTTTATGTGAACACATGCTCCAAAATACATTAATAATATCCAACACAACTTAGATCGAGACAGATCATTTTTCCAAACGAGTTTATACCATTAACTCTTTCATACGTCTCATAACACCAGGTTTCACATTTCTTCAAAACACACACTAAAAGTGCATTTATACAAAAAGATTTACACTCCTAAAATAAATCGTTAAAATGTCGATACCTAATATTTACTCATTGAAACAGTTGAAATATATCTTTTCCCATAACCCAGAAGATGTACAATTTCCGAAATGCTCACAAGGTCGGGAATGACCAAAACCCAATGACCCACACGTTGGTATTTTCAAAACATCCCATAACACAATCCATGCATATTTTCAACAAACACAAAAATGCGTCTTTACCAAATAATCTTCATTTATGCAATAAATCACCAAAATACTATCATTTATGACTTATTTATCAAAACACCCAAAAATCCCTAAATGTGGTTGTTTTACAATGATTATAAAGTTATACACTTCAAATAATCAATACCCACCAAATAACCCAACAAATGATAATTTCAAGCGAAACATATAAACACTTTAAAATAGATATTTTGGCATGTACAACGTTTTCACAAATCAACTTGAAATCACCTCGCTAGGTTTAGTTAAACCTAGGTTCCAAACCCAACCATTAGCCTCCAATAGTGTAGATTCCACCATTTTCATGTCATCACCAACAATAAGCTAGAGTTTCCAAATAACTCATTCCTTCAAGTCTAGAATAAACCATCAAAAAGTAAAACCTTTAGATCTACAAGGATCCTTATACTAAATCTTGGATTATACAAGAGATTTACCTCAACCGAAACTTGAAGCCTTCCAATCAACCATTCCAATGAAATCCTCCATCCTTTTCATAGTCAAGCCTCAATCCGCCAAATCCTTGATCTTTTATTGCAGATCCACACCAAGAATCTCCCAACATTGATACTTTATCTCCCCCAATCGATCTAAGGAAGAGAGAAATGGAGAGGGGAAGTGAAAAATGAGAGAAAACCCTAAAATGCCGCACCTTAAACTCTCAGACCCTTCCCCCGGTTTTGCCCGTGGTTTGAAGCCGCGTGGCAGCCCGCACGTGCTCCCTTTTGCTGACCACATCATCTTGCGTGGCCTGGGCCACGACCTAGGGTCACACACCAGGTCGCGGGGCTCTGTTTTCGCCCGTTTTTTTGTGTTCGGTTCGTTCCTTGATAGCTCCACTACGATAAGGATTTAAAACTATATTAAATCTCCATTATAAGGGCCAAACGGTCCCGATAGTGTGAATCAAGAATCCTCCAAATCATGGATGTTACACCTTTGTTAGAAATCGATAGCATTTTTGTTAGCAAGAAAATCGATTTCTCTGTTAGAAATCAATAGCAATTTTTGCCTACATAGATCAATAGCAATTTTTGCCTACATAGATCAATAGCATTTTCTCTGTGATATGTTGAATTGTAGAGGTTTCATAGAGGTTTACAATGTATTTGGTTTTAGCTTTTTTGTTGACCCATGTATATGCAGTTAGAAGGTTGATTCTATTTACATTACCTTTGCTTTTGTGCAGACCCATGTTTTAATCTTCTTGATGATAGCAATTTAGTTTTAAGAAATGTGTAATAACCGTAAATTTCACTAATAATGAAAGTTGGGGGAAAGTTTGTTAAAAGCCTAAAGTGGAAGGGGGGTTGGTGTAAGAGTGGGTATTAAAGGGTTAGGTCTCTTGCCCTAATTCATTTACTGATTTATGTGTCGGCTAGAGGGAATAGGCGATTTTGGAGAAGAAGGCAAGGGGAGAAGGAAAACTCGATTAAAAGAACGGTTTGCATAATTTCTTCTCAAGGTAAGTCCTAAATCCCTTGTTTTTGTTTATGGGTTGATAAATAAGGACCTTGGACAAGTTGGGGTCAATTTCAATGGAGGTTTAGGTGGATTACTAATTTATTTGAGAAAGAGGTTTACTTCTATTGATTCTTTGGTTTTTTAGACCAATTTAGTGTGAGTTATTTGGTTTTTGAATCGAGATTTTGTTGAAGTGTGTGTGTGGGGGTTGCATCGATTTCCGTTGCCAAAACGCGACCCATCGAATCGTCGCCTATAACCCAGTGACACCAGCCCTAGGTTGAGTCGAAGGAGATGTAGACCCGAAGGGGGCCGGAGCTACTCGACCGGGGGGCGACCCGGGAGTGCTTTACTGGGGTGCAGGTAAAGGGGGGGACCGGGCGTGGAACCCCGGGAGTCGGGGCGCCCGATAGTGTATAGCCCCGGGAGGCGGGTGATGAAACCCGGGCGAAACCCGGGAGGCGGGGGCCAGGGTGGAGCCGGGCATAAGTAAGTCAGGAGGTGGCAACCCAGGCAAGGCGGGGAGTCGGCAGCCCGGGGGTGTAACGGGGGTAGTCTTCCAGGGGTGACCCAGGGAGGGGTGTTCGGTCGAGGTCTCAAACCAGTGAAGGTTTTCGAATCTCACACTTTCCATTACTTGTTTGTAGGTCCTTTATAGAAGAGACTAGCAAGCTAAGTGTTGCGGGATTCAGGTGAGTCTTCTAAACTAAATGCTTATATCGTTAAGTGGTTAAAGACATGTGAAAGTTTATTTAAAGCATTTATTATTTTCCATTGCTATATGATTCGAGATTTATTGAATGTGGTGTATATTCTTGTCGATGATTCAATGTATGTTCGCGAGTTATGGCCTAAGCCCGAGGGTGTGTCCCGCCTGCGCTCATACCGGGGGGGTGTCCCATTTATGCCATTGAGGGGTGTGTCCCAAAAATGAGACAGTACGAGCCAGACACACCGTCATCCTTGTATGACGGTAGTGTGGGTCAGATGTGTGGTTTAAAATGTGGTTATTAAAACTGAATTGGTTAAGTTTTTATAAATCCATCTATGATTTTGGCATGAACTGCTTTAGAGGGAACTCACTAGACCATCGGTCTAACCCTCGCTCTTTCAAAACTAAAAACCTTTTTCAGGAAATCGTGGAGTAGGAGGATCGGGCAAGGGTAAAGAGAAGGTGTAATCTGGAGCCGGATTATAAGACTTCCTTTAGTATTAGTTTCTTTTGTTCTCAGTTGTGTAATAGGTTGCACACGCAAACCTTGAGATTTTATTGTAGACTTGGGGTCGTTTTTTTTGCGTGGATTTATATACCTTTTCTTATGTTTGAATGTTGAGAGGTTGGGTTGTTTCAATTGGTATCAGAGCCATAATTTAAGGAATCTAGGTGTCCGGACGAGCCTAGACTTAAACTGGAGGAGTAGAAACAAAACTGAGAAATAGGAAGACCTTAGGGAGTCGAGTAATGAGGTGATGAGGACTAGCATGTAAGGTAAATTTGAAATTACATATGGCCAATGTAATTGCGAATTTACAGGTACATGTGTGTGCTTATTTTGCCTTGTTACGTTGGACATGTTGGATTGAATGTGTGTGTTTGCGTCTTTTCAGTAAGTATGTGTGAGCAAGTAACATGGAGTAGATCTGCGTCGGTAGCTGAGGCAGTACCAGTGAATGAAGTTATTGTGGATGGACCAACAACCGCTCCTAAGCAGACTACCACTCGAGGAAAGGGTCGTGGTCGACATAAGGGGAAAGGAAAGACGACTCGGAAGGCGGTCACCCAAGTGGAAGAACCCGAGGAGGGGGCTGGGAGGCATAAGACGATGCGTGTCGGACGCCGAGCAAGAAGTGTGGAAGCCGGAGCTGAACAAGAACTTTCTCTTCAAGAGAGTTCAGCTACCGTGAGAGGAAGAGGTCGTTCGAAGAGCCAAGGTGGGGGTCGAACGTAAGCATTTGTAACTCAAGAGACCTTTGCCACTGAAATAGGGAAGTTACGGGAAACTCTGCAAGCCTTATTGGTTCATCATACTAGAGAAACATCGACTAGTAAAGAAAGGAGTGAAGAGAAAGACACGTCTGAGATGTCTGAACCGCCAGTGATAGTGGTGGGTAGTCACTCACAATCGACCCCGGTCTTAGCTGCTACGGCGTCGACGGAGAAGGGATGTAGCTACAAATCCTTTACGGCATGCAAGCCCCCGATCTTCAAGGGAGAATGCGACCCAATTGTGGTTATCAAATTGATTGGCAAGATGGAGCTGGCCTTCGACACCAGTAAGTGCGCTGAAGAGGACAAGGTCGTATTTGCATTGTCCATGCTGAGAGACAATGCCGTGTTTTGATGGGAGGCAGAAACTGGGGGCAGAGGTTTGAAGGCGGTAAAGGGGATGGATTAGGAGACGTTTGTTGCCAAGTTCAAGCGGTAGTTTTATCCTTTAGCAGCGGTTAATAAATTGGAGGAGTTTATGAACTTGGAACAAGGGGAGATGACGGTTCGAGAGTACACCACCAAGTTCCTCGAAAAGGCTCGTTTCACCGAAATTTATGTGCCAAATGAGGAACGACGGCTGGATAGGTATTTGTTTGGGCTGAGGAGCAATATATGAGAGTTGGCGGCCGTGCAAGAACCTACCAACTTTCAAGCGGCCGTTAACGCGGCCGAGATGACAGAGAAAGATAAAGCGCGTCAGATGTTTGAGAAGGGCGGTGAAAAGAGGAAGTGGGAAGGGCCAGTTTGCGACACAAAGAAGTTTAAGGGTGAAAGATCTGATCAGCGGGCAACGCCAAGATTTGAGAGCAAATCGTGCAGTAAGTGTAACCGGATGCATAAAGGGGAATGTATGATGGATCGAGATGGTTGCTTTAAATGTGAGAGGTTGGGGCATATGGCTCGGGACTGTCAAGGGCTGAGGTATTGCTATCAATGTGGTTCTCCGGATCACATCAAGATCGATTGTCCACAGCTGAAGAAGGGAGCAGTCGGAGGATTTGGAGGAAGAGGAGGAGAAAGGAAGGTGGAGCCAACTAGGGTGAGAGCAAGGGCATTTAATATGACAGCGGAGGAAGCGGTGGAAACACCGGATGTGGTGACAGGTACTTTCCCTATAGACTCGATTTTTGCTAAGGTGTTGTTTGATTCGGGCGCAAATCGTTCGTTTGTGTCGCCGAACTTTGTTCGTAAATTGCATGTGAAACCCAAGAAGCTTAGTCATGGGTTTGAAGTAGAGGTAGCGGATGATAGTCGAGTCTTAGTGGGGGAAGTATACGAAGGGTGTAGAATTGACATCGACGACCATTTATTCCCGTTGTGGCTATACCGGATGAGTATGGGGGAATTTGACATCATCGTGGGGATGAACTGGTTGGCGTCTAATGATGCCCATATAGTATGCAATAAGAAGTTGATCCGTATAGTTTTGCCAGATAAGGTAGAGGTAGTGGTAAATGGCGATCGTCGAGATAGGAAGTCATGTTTGATCTCGATGATCAAAGCTAGGTGGTGTTTGGTGAAGGGGTGTGTGGGATTCTTAGGGTACATTTTAGACGCTAAGAAGGAGATGAAGGTGTTGGAGTCGGTTCCAGTAGTAAGTGAATACCCGAAAGTGTTTTCGGACGACTTAACCACCTTGCCTATGGATTGACAAGTAGAATTCCGAATAGACCTGATGCCCGGAGCGACACCTATCGCAAGAACACCCTACTATTTGGCTCCAACCGAAATGAAGGAGATGATGACCCAACTGCAAGAACTACTCAACAAGGGGTTTATTCGTCTTAGCACTTCACCGTGGGGTGCGCCGATGTTGTTCGTCAAGAAGAAGGATGGGTCTATGTGAATGTGTATAGACTATCGCGAGCTTAATAAGGTAACAGTCAAGAATAAGTACCCGCTTCCTAGAATCGATGATATTTTCAACCAGTTGCAAGGAGCGAGTTACTTCTCAAAGATAGACCTACGATCGGGCTATCATCAGCTAAAGGTGAGAGAGGAGAATGTGCCTAAGACTGCTTTTCGTACGAGGTACGGGTACTATGTGTTCTTAGTCATGCCCTTGTGTTTGAGTAACACACCAACAATATTCATGGACCTGATGAATAGAGTGTGTAATCCACTCTTGGACAAGTGTGTCATTGTATTTATTGATGACATACTAATTTATTCACGGTCCATGAGTGAGCACGTGTCACACCTGCGATCAGTATTGGAATTGCTTAAACGCGAGAAGTTGTATGCCAAATTCTCGAAATGTGAATTTTGGTTAAGGGATGTGCAATTCGTAGGGCACGTGGTGTCAGAAGATGGAATCAAGGTTGATCCAGCGAAGGTTGAAGCTATCAAAGATTGGGAAGCGCCGAAATCACCGTCGGAGGTAAGAAGCTTCCTTGGGTTGGCGGGCTATTACCGGAAGTTCATTCAAGACTTCTCAAGAATAGCCACGCCGTTGACTGTCCTAACAAGGAAAAACGTTAAGTTTGTATGGATTGAAGCTCAAGAGAATGCGTTCGGTAAGCTGAAGGAAAGTCTGAGTAGTGCACCCATCTTATCCCTACCCAACGGATCGGAAGGGTTCGTGATCTATAGCGATGCTTCAAGGTTGGGTTTAGGGTGTGTGTTAATGCAAGAGGGTAAAGTGATTGCTTATGCATCACGCCAACTGAAAGAGCATGAGAAGAACTACCCGATGCATGACCTGGAGTTGGCAACGGTAATTTTCGCCTTGAAAATTTGGAAGCATTATCTATATGGGGTTAAGTGTCAGATTTATACTGACCACAAAAGTCTTCAGCACCTGTTCAATCAGAAATAGTTGAATATGAGGCAGCGAAGATGGATGGAACTATTAAGCGATTATGACTGGGAGATTCTTTACCATCCGGGTAAAGCCAATGTGGTTGCCGACGCCTTGAGTCGGAAGGTGCGTATGGAGGCAACAAAAGTCGTGGCCTTTCGAGTCGAAGTTGTTAATAACAAATCCCAAACAATCAAGCTTTTCTCATTAAGATCAAACATAAGAACTAGAGAGAGAGAGTAGAGAGAGAAAGTAGATCTTGAAATCACAAGTCTAAATGATTTTACAATGAGTTTCTTACCTAAAGATTACAAAGCAAACCCTATTTATACCAACTAACAATTACAAGACTTAGAGGCTAAGGAAACTAAAACAAGACTAACTTTGACTTTTACAATGTTGACTTTGACAAAGACTATGACAATGTTGACGTTACCACTTTGACTTTTCTAAATAAATCTTGGATACAATATTTAGACTTAACAGAAGTAACTTCCAATTTCTTGGAGGAAATCAAGAAGTTCCAAGATAGTGCACTTTTGGAAGAGAATTTGAAGGGTGAGAGAATGGCCGGATTGGTAACTTCGCTGTCTGTGGACAACCGCGGGGTGAAATGTTTTGAAGATCGTGTGTAGATTATGAGGTTGGGGGATCTACGGAAGAGGGTGTTGGAAGAAGCGCATAAGTCTCGTTATTCCATACACCCGGGAACCAATAAAATGTACCGAGATCTGAAGCAATGTTATTAGTGGCCGGGATTGAAGAAATATATCGCTTCTTCGTTGAGCGATGCCTGACTTCTTTGAAGGTGAAAGCGGAGCATCAACGACCGTACGGGGAGCTTCAGTCATTGGAAATACCGGTGTGGAAGTGGGACGAGATAGCGATGAATTTTGTCACTGGACTTCCGCGGTCACCTAAGGGGCACGACGCCATTTGGGTGATATTGGATCAGCTCACGAAATCCGCTCACTTCCTATCGATCAAGGAGACGTACCCATTAGAGAAGTTGGCAAAATTGTACATAGACGAGATAGTATCCAGGCATGGGATGCCGTCGTCTATTGTATCTAATCGAGATGGCCATTTCACGTCATCGTTTTAGAGAAGTTTACAAAGAGAGTTGGGCTTGCAACTCAAGTTGAGTATCGCGTATCACCCTCAAACGGATGGGAAAAGCGAGAGGACCATCCAAACGTTGGAAGACAAGCTTCGAGCATGTGTGATTGACTTTAAGGGCTCGTGGGAAGTTCATCTACCGTTGATAGAGTTCTCCAACAACAACAATTATCATGCGAGTATTCAAGTAGCACCATTCGAAGCTTTATACGGGCACAAGTGTAAAACACCCTTGTGTTGGAACGAGGTGGGAGAACGACAATTGGCAGGCCCAGAGATAATTCAAGTGGGCTAATAAAGTGACTCAAATTCGAGAGAGATTGAGGACGACGCAAGATCGTCAGAAGATGTATGCGAATGAAGCCAATTGAATTTCATTTGGGAGACAGAGTGATGTTAAAGGTCTCACCGTGGAAAGGTGTGGTGCGGTTTGGAAAGAAAGGGACATTGAGACCAAGATTCGTTGGCCCTTTCGCCATCATCGAGCGAGTTGGAGAAGTAGCGTATAAGTTGGATCTACCCGTGGACCTTCGAGGGATTCACCCCACGTTTCACGTATCAAATTTGAAGAAGTGTTTGGCGGAAATGGATGTAGTGGTGCCATTAGAGGATATTCGCGTGGATGAGAAATTAGGTTACGTCGAGGAACCGGTGGCCATCTTGGACCACAAGGAGAAGAAATTGAGGAATAAGGAAATTCGACTGGTAAAAGTGCAGTGGAGTTTTCATAAAGAACAAGAGGTGACCTGGGAATTGGAATCAGATATGAGGTCCCAGTACCCTAGTTTATTCAATGATGGAATTCCGGGGACATAATTCTTTTGAGGGGGAGATATTGTAATAACAACAAATTTCACTAATAATGAAAGTTGGGGGAAAGTTTGTTAAAAGCCTATAGTGGAAGGGAGGTTGGTGTAAGAGTGGGTATTAAAGGGTTAGGTCTCTTACCCTAATTCATTTACTGTTTTGTGTGGCGGCTAGAGGGAATAGGCGATTTTGGAGAAGAAGGCAAGGGGAGAAGGAAAGATCGATTGAAAGAAAGGTCTGCATAATTTCTTCTCAAGGTAAGTCCTAAATCCCTTGTTTTTGTTTATGGGTTGAGAAATGAGGACCTTGGACAAGTTGGGGTCGATTTCAATGGAGGTTTAGGTGGTTTATTGATTTATTTGAGATAGGGGTTTACTTCTATTGATTCTTTGTTTTTTTAGACCAATTTAGTGTGAGTTCTTTGTTGTTTGGTTTTGGAATCGAGATTTTGTTGAAGTGTGTGGGTGGGGGTTGCATAGATTTCCGTCGCCGGAACGCGACCCATCGAATCGTTGCCTATAACCCAACGACACCAGCCCTAGGTTGAGTCGAAGGAGATGTAGACCCGAAGGGGGCCGGGAGCTACTCGACCTAGGGTGACCCGGGAGTGCTTTACTGGGGTGCATGTAAAGGGGGGGGGGACCGGGAGTGGAACCCCGGTAGTCGGGGCGCCCGGTAGTGCATAGCCCCAGGAGGCGGGTGATGAAACTCGGGCGGACCCCGGGAGGCGGGGGCCCGGGTGGAGCCAGGCGTAAGCAAGCCGGGAGGCGGCAACCTAGGCAAGGCCGGGAGTCGACAACCCGGGGGTGTGACAGGGGTAGTCTCCCAGGGGTGACCCGGGGAGGGGTGTCCGGTTGAGGCCTCAAACCAGTGAAGGTTTTCGAACCTTACACTTTCCATTACTGTTTGTAGGTCCTTTGTAGAAGAGACTAGTAAGCTAAGTGTTGCGGGATTCAGGTGAGTCTTCTAAACTAAATGCTTATATCGTTAAGTTGTTAAAGGCGTGTGAAAGTTTATTTAAAGCATTTATTATTTCCATTGTCATATGATGCGAGATTTATTGAATGTGGTTTATATTCTTGTCGGTGATTCAATGTATGCATACAATGTGTGTTCGCGAGTTATTGCCTAAGCCGGGGGGGGGGGGGGGTGTGTCCCGCCTGCGCTCGTACCGGGTGGGGGGTCCCGTTTATGCCATTGAGGGGTATGTCCCAAAAATGAGACAGTACGAGCCAGACACACCGTCATCCTTGTATGACGGTAGTGTGGGTCAGATGTGTGGTTTAAAACGTGGTATTTTCTTAAAACTGAATTGGTTAAGTTTTTATAAATCCATCTATGATTTTGGCGTGAACTGCTTTAGAGGGAACTCACTAGACCATCGGTCTAACCCTCGCTCTTTCAAAACTAAAAACCTTTTTCAGGAAATCGTGGAGTAGGAGGATTGGGCAAGGGTAAAGAGAAGGTGTAATCTGGAGCCGGATTAGAAGACTTCCTTTAGTATTAATTTCTTTTGTTCTCAGTTGTGTAATAGGTTGCTTACCCGCAAACCTTGAGATTTTATTGTGTGGTAGACTTGGGGCCGTTTTTTTGGCGTGGATTTATATATCTTTTCTTATGTTTAAATGTTGAGAGTTTGGGTTGTTTCAAAATGGTTCAAGTTGAAGTCCACCAATTTGGCAAACACACATGGTAGGAAAGTTTGGAGCAGTGGAATTTGTGGTTCTTGATGATGGCAATTTAGTTTTGAGAAATGGTTCAACTTCAAGTCCACACCAATTTGCTATAAACTAATTATTTATTAATTTTCATTTTGATTAAGTTTTTGATAAAAAAAAAACACTAAACAACTTACTAGGCGTAAAATAATATATATTTTAGGCTAAGAATTTTCCTCTCTAATTAAGATGACAATTTACAAAAGAAAAAAATAATAATAACGAATAAATAAACTTCATACATTAACTTCATTTAAAATAACAAAGTTATCTTAAATATATTTTTTAATTTAAAAAAATTATATCATAAAATTGATTATTTTATTCTTTTTTAATTAATACCTAATCAATACATCTTTTTTCCACGTTTCTAAATTAATTTTAAATATTTGATTGTTCACATGCAAATATATTCAGATTAATATTCCCACCATCTTAAAATAAGTGTCCATATTTTTATTATGTTTGTCCCAAAATACGTGTCCACTTTTAAAAAGTAGATAATTAAATTCTCACATTTATCCTTAGTTAATGTACAAATATATAATAGTTGTGAAGGGCGAAAAAAATTGAATAAGGATAAAGATGTCAGAGCATCTCCAACAGCTATGTTAAAATAGAAAAATAAAGAGATTTTAGCAATTTTTTGCTCCAACAGCTATGCTATATCATATGCTAAAATAGAGAAAAAAAAGAGAATGTAAAAATCTCCAAATTTGGAGAAATATCTAAAACTCCATATTGAAGAGAAAAAAATAATATTTAATTCTTTTCCTCCAATAAGAAACATTGAAGTTGTGTGTTTATGAGAGAGAAATAATATTTTATTAATATAATTGATGATAGAATTGCTAAAATAGAGTAGCCATTGGAGTTGGATGTAATTTTTTTTTAGAGATTTTAACTTTTTATACTCTACTTTAGAAAAATTATAGCATAGCTGTTGGAGATGCTCTCATTTGGTAATAAAAATATGTAATAATTATACATGTCTAAAACTTTGTGTCAAGTCAATTGTGAACAATTTATAATCTCAAAACATTCATGTCTAAAAAACTATGTGCCAAGATGTCATTTTGGGACGGAGGGAGTATATTTATTATATCATAAAACATTTACTCATATCCTTATAATCTCAAAACATTCAAGCTTACAATTTATTAATGAACATACATAGCTTCTTATAAAACTCATGTTTAATGTAACACCCATAAATTTGGGAAAAAAAACTAATTTAAAACTTTCATTCAACACTGAAAGTACTTCAATTTTGCTCTTAAAAAGGATCTTTGAGTTACTTACAAGGTAAAAACAAAATTATAAGTCAACAACTTCCAAATCGAACCTTATACAAGAATTAGGTTAGTAACAGGCGTCACTAAAACCAATCGTTGTCGCTACCTCTAAAAATACGGAAGGCGTCTCAAATGGCTAAATCCTCCTTGTGCATCTAACTAGCACTCAACTCTTCACAAGTGTTGTTTGTATTGCCTCCACAAGGACCTGATGCATATTCTAGCAAGAAAAAGTGTTGGGGTATAAAGCGTAGTAAGTTCAAGTAGTTTTCATTTCAAATATAAAACGGTAAAACTAAAAGCGTCTTCTTTAAATCCCAATTTTCCCAAACGAAAACGTATTTACAATAATAGAAATATCTATCCAAAATCCACCATTTTCAAAATGAAAACCTAATAACCAAAATACACATTTTAGGATGAAATCAAATATCCAAGACTCACACGAAACGTGGTTAAAACCCAACATCCAAATACCGAAAACATTGATAAAATACTATATCTAAAACATCGAAAACATGGATAAAACTCTATATCCATAACACACATTTTGGTGATGGGGGAGACCTGTTTCCATTGTATGTGGCGGAAACACAAAAGTCAGACAAGTCACAATGTTACCGAGTTTCACTTAAGGCTCAAGGTCAATGTGCTCCGTATACGACTCCACCACATATCACCGCAATACCCTAGCTTCGTATATGACTCCAACGAGTACCGCCACAAGCTTTAAGTTAACCTTGATTCCTATTCGTCCTCTAGATGAATCTTACCCACGAAAGTCAATTGTCTTCGTATACGAATCCAACGAGTACCACTGCAAGACCCGAGTTTCATATACGACTCAAACAAATATAAATGAAAGCTCCACATATTGACTTGGTGACCATTTATCAGAAATTATAGTAAGAACATCAAAAATCCTCACTTAAACAACAACGATCGCGACCCATTGGTCCCTGAGTCAACTTTACGTAAGTTCATTTGTGTGATACCAAATGACATCGACAACTCATAGGTCCCGTAGTCTGACTCTACATGAATTTACCTTTGTAATACCCAATAGGACATCAAATGACTCATATGCCTAAGGATCCAACTCATTGTTGTCTAAATTACATGAATCCAATTGAATGACCAACACACTCAAAACATGTAATTCCCAATAAATATGCAGTATGCAGATCAGATCTAAATATCATCACTGGATCAAGTTAATAAACCTCATTACTTATTTAATTACTCAATAAAAGTCAATATAAGCACAAATATGTATTTACCCAATGTTTCTACCAACTCATGTTCCAAAAGTATGATTAGGTCAAAAACCTATAATTGGTTGGAATAAATCATCACCACATGATAATCATATGGTTTATACTTCCAAAATGTCCAACTACCTAATAATGTTAAATAAGCACCATTATATGCAATAAATATCAAAATATTACCCTCTTATGATTTATTTATCAAAATGTCCAAAAACACCAAATGTAGCATTTCTTAAGATTTTATAAAATCAAATGTACTAAAGATGAAATTTCACCAAACAACCAACACATTTGATAAATCTTTAAAAAAACACTTAAAAGACCCCAAAGTACACATTTTTGGCATATTTTCATACAACAACTTGAAACTCACATTGTTATGTTAAGTTAAACCTAGTTTCTGTAACACCCCAAAAATTGGGACAAACAAAAATTTTCATTAAAACGGAAAAGTGGTATATATATATATATATATAAATGCCAAAGCATGAGCCTCCCAAAAAGGGAAAATACTAAACACCTGTCAATTACAAGTTTTTAATCAAAAGATAATTGGAATAACAACTTATTAATCTAATTTCTCTAAGAAAAAGATTACAAGTCGGGTGTCATTCAATCATCCAAAAAGATATTGTTCATCTATAGAGATGGTGTCTCAAAAGTTGGTTTCCCCAAGCTCGTACTACCCTGGCTAGACCTTCTTAGAGACCGCGCCGCTAGATCCTGAGATACATGTCGACACCAAACAAGTGTTAGGCCAAAAAGCCTAGTGAGTTGAAAAAATAATGAGTAGCAACAAATAATAATCAGAAAAAACTTATACAATCACATGATTCAATATTTGAAGTCAATGGGGGAGGCCCATAGCACCAATCAAGGTTCACCTCAAGAGTCGATATACCTTAGCATCTACTCCCACGAGTAACACTACAAGGTCCATCACATCCGAGGAATACAACCATGACATTCCTCGAATGGCGGAGATCTAGTTCCATACCCACATGGTGGCACCCAAGACCATATCCTCCTAGTGCCTACTTGATGGTTCGTCTAATTTTCCAAACATGCCATAATACACTTTTTTTACTTCAAGCAAAATGTATATAATATCAATATTGGCAACTTGTGGTTTAATCACCACATAATCATGAAGGGAACTCCACATAATCATCCAAGATCCTCAGTTCGGTTAATTATGCATATAGTTCTACATGAGAGGTTTTCAAGCTATATTGCTATATATTATGTATATGAGAACCCAACATCATGATTCAAAATTATCTAAGTACCCATACACATCTTATGAAACCAAACCTCCAAGTTAGATCAAAACCCTAAAATATGGGTATTTCATAAAAGAGACCAAAATACCAAAGTAGTTCATAAATCATGTAACCATGTTTCTCAAGGCACCTAACAAGATATTTTACACCAAAACTCCATAGATCCTCAAAATGATAAAGTATGAGCATTTCACTAAACATGATGGATTTGCATAAATAATGTATGATGAGGTGATGAAACCCACAAATAGACATGTATCTAGTTTAACAAAACATTTTAAACTCACCACCTAGGTTTTAGGAAGAAAACCTAACAACTTACAAAACCCTAGAAATGGAAAGGAGATGAGATTTGAGACTTAGACTAGCTTGATTCTTCTCCCTAGATGTAGACCTGGCAAACATGACGGGTCGGGTTCGTGTCGGGTTCAAAGTTAAACGGGTTGAGAGTGTCTAATCCTAACCCGACCCGTTTAGTAAACGGGTCAGAAAATCCCAACCCTAACCCGACCCGCCTAACCCGACACGACCCGCCTAACCCGTTTAACATTTATTAAACTAAAAATTAAAAATCGAAAATTCACAAAAAAGTACAAATACAAAATTCAAATGAAAGCAATATGTAACACCCCGATTTTCGAAAGGTATCATTTCAAGTTAATACAGAAACCGATATATTAAGGAAAAATAAGATATTTGATTTTGGACTTGAATCCTTGATTTTATAGTCTTGATAGATGAAGGATTCAATTACGAGTCCAACGGTTCTTTCCGGAGCGAAAACGGAGCTATCACGAAGAAGTTATGACCAAAATAGTGTTCAGGCAAAATTTGGGGCGGCAGTGCTTTGCACGGCTCTCTGCGCGGATGGACCTGCGCGGAGCCGCTGGGCGCACAAAAAGGGGAAAAATCGGCCCCAAACTCCATTTTCACCCTAAAACTTCATTCCTTCATAACTTTTGCATCATAACTCCGATTTTGGTGATTCAAGTTGCCATGGTTTTGTTTTTGAGAGATCTTCAAGGATTTGGCAAGAGATTTGGAAGTCTATTGGAGTATACAAGAGTATTTGTGGTGGTAATCTCTTCATCTCTCTCAATGTTAAGCTAGGGTTAGATGGTTTCACCCTTTTTCCTTTCATCCTTCAACTTAGGTATGATTTTGGTGACTTGTATGTTGAAGGAACCTTGTAGATGTGTTGGATCTAAGATATAGAGAAGTTTCTTGGAGATTCAAGCCTTCATCAAAGGAGATTCAAGTTTTGGGGGTAAAACCTAGATTTAGCCTAAATCTAGCAAGGTGAGTTCAAGTTGGATTGTGAAAACGTTGTACATACCAAAAATGTTCATTTTAAAGTATTTACATGTTTACATGAAGTTTATTAAAAGTTGGGTATTTGAAGAGTTTCACTCATTTGGATTATTTGGTTTTATAAAAATTGTGAACCACCCACATTTGGGATTCTTGAACATTTTGGGGAATAAATCATGTTAATACACTCCTTAGATGATTTTATGTATAAATGGAGTTCATTTCATGTAAATGTCCTTTTGTGCATTCGATTTTATAAACCGTTTGGAAAATGCATTTTATTGTGTTATGAGGTATTTGGAAAATATAAGGGTATAAGTTCATTTGGAAAATGGGTTGCCTCAACTAATGTTGAGTTTTGAACTAATCTTACTTTTGGTCGTTGTGTTTGCATATCCGTTGGTCAAACGTGTTTTAAATGTTTACACTGACTTTCATTTGGAGATTTAAGTAAACTGTTGAGCCTTGGCTCGATTTTGACTAAAATGAGTCTTGAGTACAATTGACCGGTTGACTAGCCCAGGGTGGAAGCTTTTAGTACAGTTGACCGGTTGACTAGCCCGGGATGGAAGCTTTTAGTACAATGGCGTTTATTACGTGTCATTTGATAGTTACATGTTTTGAGTGTGTTGGTCATTCAATGGGAGTCATGTACTATTTAGAATGTAATGCAGTGGATCCATAAGCATATGAGTCGGTCTTTATTATGTAAAAAGAAAATGGGCTATTATTTATATATTGGCCAGAATTTGTCTTGGGATCTCGAGGATAATACGGTGAGGGCTCGTGGAGTCCAATACCCGGACCTGCATCCGCGAGTTAATTTATGTGTCTGTTTTCATGGGATAGTTATTTCCCATTTGTAGCTAGTCGAGACATTGGGTCCTCGGGGGCCTTTGGTACGGTTATGTGAGACCGGTTACTAGCCATGGACCGTAAATGTAATCCTAGCGAATGAGCATGATTAGGAATCCTCGGGGGCCCTCCCCCACATCTTAGTACGAGTCGGCGAGCTCGTGGCCATGGGTTCCTAGTATGGTGAGCTCAATAACTTGGAATGTGGCCTACTCTGTGTTCCGCCACTAGCCATGGAATTCGGGTGTCCCCCGTCATCGAAAAGTGTTGTTTTGGGTATTTAACTTTATCCTTGTTTTCGGTGACGCTTTGAGTTTGGGTCTTTCTCCATATGCTTTAGTTTTGGTCGTTTG
This sequence comes from Arctium minus, assembly GCA_954870635.1. Lineage (NCBI taxonomy): Eukaryota > Viridiplantae > Streptophyta > Magnoliopsida > Asterales > Asteraceae > Arctium > Arctium minus. Next base: position 45,888,261 of record OX941084.1, read on the forward strand.
GTTTATAAAGTTTTATTCAAACATCATCATTGGAGCATTTACAACTATTCACGTTTTGAGTAAGTGTTGGATTGCATTATTTCATGAAAGAATGTTTTGGCGTTGAGGCGTCTATCTATAAAATGCATATTGTTTGTGAATGAGTTGTTCTCTTATTTTTAAGGTAAATTATTTAAAGGATCATGATTGTAAGATACAATATTTCTATTTTAAGTTTTCCTTTATAATCATGATATAAAACTCTTGAACTCACTAGGCGTTAGCCTAACCTTTTTATTTGTCGGCATGTGCATCAGGTTCCGTTCCGGGATTAGTTCTAGCGACACTGAGAAGCGATGAGTGCTAGTTGTGTGCTCGAAGAGGTGATTAACTTAATGAAGTCTTCCGCACTTATATTGGAGATAGCGATTGTCATTGGGATATAGTGACACTCGACTTTAGTTAGTCTTTATGTAAGAATTTATTTATTTGTAGATGGTTCAACCTAGATATGTATTTCAATTATGGGCTAGTAGTAAGAGATTTTATTATCCTTTACGGTATTGTTGAAAGTTTTTTATTAGTCGCTCTTTCCAAATTTGAGGGTGTAACACAATAGTAATCCAAATTTTATAGTTCAAACTTATAAGTTCTAACCAAATCTAAAACATTAAAAATTCAAAGTATTAAAAATAAAACTTATAATATATATATATATATATATATATATATATATAAACGGGTTATTCGGGTCATTTTCGAGTTGAAATTTTTGACCCTGACCTTACCCATTTAATTTTTCTGTCGTGTCGTGTCAACCCGTTTACTTAAACGGGTTGAAATGTATTACCCAAACTCGTTTATTTCGTGTTGGGTTTATGTCGGGTTAGTGTGTCATGTCAATTTTTGCCAGGTCTACCTAGATGGCTCCCAAGGTGTCTTTAATGCTCCACACCAAGAATCTAACAAACCCTAGAAGGTATTTAATGAAGGTAGGGCATGGGTGGTAAAAATCGCTCCTTGAGGATCTGAAAATCGCACACTTAGACTGATTTGGGGTGATAAATGCCAAAGAAAACGATTTGCACTATAAATACACAGAGGGTCCGGGCAACTATGCCCATGCGACAATGGCTAGGGCACTGTCGCGGGTCACTCTCACGGTCGGTGTACCGAGGCCCACCCTGGGGGAGCGATTGTGATAGGACGACTATGTCCATGTCATTCTCACCGAGCAATGTCGCCTGACGCGTATCGAGATCCTCCCCGACCCACGACCTTGACAAGCGACTATGACATGTCATAGCCGCTAGCATTCTCGCCCATGACTGCCAGGACCCAATTTTCCTTCGATAACGTTGATTCAAGATTCCACGCTTAAGGTTTAGAATCCAAGACTAGGCCCACTGACTTGAAAGACTTAAACCATAAATTAGATCACCAAAGAGTGAGGGATAAATTCTTAATGTTACTTACTATAATTTTTTGGGAATTACAGTTTCAAAACTCAATATCTAGTTTCATAGGTGGAGGACTTGAGATCCACATGCAAATGTCTTCAAGAAACTTTTCAAGACAACAATCCAAGCCTAACAAGGCATCAAAAGTAATACAAGTTTAGATCCACAAAGAATCGCAAATTGATCTCAAAACATCCAAAAATTTTACATCCTCAAGAGGTTGGAGAATACAAGCTAAAACCCTTGAAATCCTCAAGCTAGATCTTCTCCAAGATGCTCCAAAAAACTTCAAAATTTGGCCTAAATCTCCCAAAATCGCCAAGGAAGAGAGAAAAATGAAGAAGGGGGAGAAAATGGGGAAAACCCCTAGAAAATTTGGGTTTCAAAACATCTAGAAGGGTTCCCACAACCTTGGTCGGGACCTAGATCACAGGGCAAACCTGTTGTGCCCCATCCTCGTGTCGTCACCCGTTCACGCGACGACCAAGGCACGTAACTGACTGGCCTATCCATAGGGGTGCATGCCAGGTCACATGGAACCCAAGATTGCTCAAAATCCTTTTTTTCTTCCCACTTTTGACCCCTCGACAAGATCAGGTGTTTAATTACCATTAACGCTCATAATGGGAAGTTTACAACGACCTTAACTTGGTCAAATTGCTTAATTGCATTTCCACCAATTTATGGGTGTTACATTTGAATTATATAAAACTAACTTATAACAAACTGATAAACATGTTCACCTATAGAGTAAAAGTTGAACCCTACTAAAGTTGGATATGGCTTCATAACCGAGATCCATCATGTTGCATTACACGAGTACACTTCTAGTATATTATAAAAACATTTAATAAGATTCTTTAAAAAAATATTAAATATTAGGAACTACTTTCTTAGTACATAATCTTTTAAATTTAAGTTTACAACTAAGTACTACATAGATACAACTTTTTAAACTTCCATATTGAAACTATGTAAAACTAAATGACAAATACGTTCAAATACATGATAAACATTTCCCTAGTTCCCTACTAATACGTTTAAGTACTCCATGATTTTGTTTTTTAATACATAATTGCATTAATATTTAACTATCAGCTTATAATAAACTTTTCCATCTCGTTGCATTACATGGATACATAGCTAGTACTATAACATAAAGTATTATTTTTGTGTAATCTTCTAAAATTCAAGTTTACAACTTATTACTGCATACACATAATTTCTTATAGCTCCACGTTTGAACTTCATATTGTAACACCCTCAAATTTGGAAAGAACGATTAATTTAAAATTTTCAATAAAATATCAAATAAGGAATAAATCCCTTTCTTAAAGTCAACAATTGATTACCTATAATGGTAATCTAAGATTTAGCATCAATATAATACTTTCCAAACCTTATACAAGTCTACATTTAGGGACCGTTGTTACTAAAACCCAACAAACAATCGCTATCACCAACGTATGAAGGATGTCTCCAATTAACTAATTTTTTCTCGTGCCTCTAACTAGCACTCATCACATCACTGTGTTGCTAGCACCATCCCCCCAAGGACCTGATGCACATGCCGATAAGGAAAAAAAAGGTTAGGCTTAACGCCTAGTGAGTTCAAGCAGTTTTTTCAGTTATATAAAACGGTAAAAAGAAAGAATATTATATAAATCACAATTTCCAATATGAAATGTATTTAGAATGAAAACAATATCTTTACTAAAACCCCAATTTAGTGATAAAACACTTGAATAAAAATACCATACAATTATGAAACCAAACCTAATACTCACACGAGGTACAAATAGGATTAAAATCCAAATACTGAAAACATGGAAATAACTCTTTTATCCAAAACCTTAATATATGAAGAGGATCCAATATATCAAAGTCATAAATTACTGTTTCTTGCCAAAACCCAAGTAATATTAAAGCATGGATAATACATTATCCAAAAATAATGTTTAACAACAGGAGAGACCCGTATCCGTTGAGAGTGACGAGAATACAATACTGTGTCACTCGTATAACGTTAATCGCATAACACTTCACGACTTAAAGTCCAAATATTCATACGACTCCTTAACAAGTTTCACCTCAAGAGTCGGTTGACCTTTACGTCTATTCTTGCGAATTCCACCTCAAGGCTTGGCCCACTTAGTGTCTACCTCAAAGGTAACACCTCAAGCAGCGGAGATCCTGGTGTGTCACCAAGACATCACTTCTGGACGCAACCCTCCTAGTGCCTACTTGAAAAGTTTAAGGTCATGAAACAAGGGTCCCGGAGTCTAACCCCACAATACCCACACAACCATCAACACAAGACAGACTCACATGCCTATGGATCTAATACATTACAGTCTAAATTACATGACTCCAAATGAATGTCCAACGCACTCAAAACATATAATTCACAAATAAATATGCCACATATGCATATAACTCCTAAAGCTTAACATAGAGCAATTTAAATCAAACTAATGTCCCCAATACTCTTTTAAGTCAAAACCGTGCCAAAACTCAACAATTCAATTGACTAATAAATAAAAGTCATCAAGACAATAAAACGCATTTAACTGGCGTTTATGCAAATACCTTCTCCAAATGCATGATTAACTTAAAAAGACATAATTGGTTGGGACAATTCATTTTCCAAATAAAACCCCATTATATTTCCAAAATATCTCATGATGCAACTATATACGTTTTTCCCAAACCAAAAACACTAAAATGCATTATCACCAAATAATCTCTCCTTATGAAATAAATCATCAAAAGAACCTGCACTTATGATTTATTTAACAAAATATTCAAAGATCCCAATATATGCATTTTCAAGATATATTAACCCAAAAACAACAAGTATGTAAACTTCAACAAATACTCAATATATTTGATAAATAGTAAGCAAAACATTTCAATACATCAAAATACACATTTTGGCATGTACATAGTTTTCACAAAGCAACTTGAACTCACCTTGCTAGGTTAGGTTAAACCTAGGTTTCAAATCCAACTCTAGCTTCCAAAATTGTGAAGGTTTGAGATCCCCAAGCAAATCATTTCGAGAAAACTCTTCAAAACTACCAAGCAAGCTAGAAGACACCAAATATTAACGCAAACTCTAAATCTACAAAGATCCTCCAAATATTTCATTTCCTAAGAGCCAACAACTTCTTTTTCCAAAATGTGACCATTTTACATAAAACTCTTCCAAAATGAACAAAATCACATATACTTAAATCATGAGATTCAAACCCCAAAATAACATTTTTGTACTTAAAACACTCTTTTATAACACATTCTTGAAGATTCAACATTTACTAGCAAAAAGGGTTAAAACCCCCAAATCTCCCAAAATGCCCTAAATATATCGGTCAAAATCCATAGAATTGTAAAATACATCAACAGGGATGTTATAGGAGACTAAAATGAAGGATTTTGACAAGAATAAAGGTTTAGAAAGGTTAAGATGAACTTACAAATGAGTTTTTAAGAAAACCCCAAAACCTAGTCAACAATGGTGGAAATGGTGATTTGGGGAAGATGAACTTTGAATCTTGGATAGACTTGGAATCTTGATGTTTGAGAGCTCTTAAATGCTTGGAGACTATAAATAAAAACACTTTCAAGTCTTCTGATCAAGTTCCAATGAAAAAGCTAGGAGGTAGGTATGAGAACTAATAGAGAAGATGAAGATGGTGATAAGCTTTAATCGTAATCCATAGCTCTTGATCTCACAAGAACTCTTGAAGAAATCGATTGGGTGTAATAGAGATGCTTGGACCAAGTTTGGTTGAGAGAGAAATGAGTTAGGAGATGAGAAATGAGGTAACAATGGGAAGAAAATCGGATTTAAAAGACACCCTCCAGCTCCAAATTTTCTACCCAAACTCCCTGGGCGTGAAGATTTCGCCCCAGGCGTGAAGGGCAAATTCCCGGGCGTGAAGTTCTCCAGAAAATTAAATTAACTTATTTCTCAGCCAAAACATTAACCAACTAAAAATACATACCAAGGGTTATTCTAAGGTTAAAATATAAATATGAAGTTCGAAATAAACATACCGAAAATCTGGGTTTTACACATATACCCAATTGATAAATATGTACAAATCTATACTATATTATAAAGTACGGATAAAAAAACTCTTAAATACAAATTATTAGGCACAAAGTACCATCATTTTATGCAAGATTTTAAAAATCTTTTAATTTACAAGTATCAAAGCACAAGATACATATTATTACTGGAGGCTTCTAATACCCACCAATTTGGTATGTGTAGGATCTTCCTTTTATGCAGACATTTTCATGTATCACTATTAATTAATATATTATATTACTATAAATTTGTTTTAATTGTATTATTAAATATGTAATTGGTTATTTTTTCTATATATTATTAAAATATATAAGATAATCATTGAATTCTAACAAAATACTTAATTTTTTTTATATAAAAAACATTATATTATTAAGTCTAAATCAAGGTTCTAAATAGCGTGAGGCGTGGCGTGGCGGCGAGGTCAAGCCTTGGAAGCCACGACGAGGTCATGGCGTTTCTCAAGGCATGACTTATGGCGGTAAATTTGTATATGATATATAAAATTATATACATAAACATATGTTTTCTACTATGACTCAATAAATCAATGATACTAAGCAATTTAAATTAAGTTGTATATTAAAAACAAACAAATAAGACATTAAAAAGATAAGTAAAATCAAATATCGGGTTACAAAAACCGCGCATTACGTCGTGGCGTGCCTCAGGCATAACGTGGCGTGAGACACAAGCCTTGAGCCACGGCGCCCCATGACAGCTGTTGTGGCGAGCTTTTTCGAACATTGGTCTAAATTAAACAAATTTATAAAAAAAACATTATCACTTTCTCAAAACCATCCAAAATCGTACTGTAAATCAATTAAAAAATAAAATGAAACATTAAAATCGTGATGTATCTCACTGCATTGCACGAGTACGCTTCTAATACATAATAAACATTAAATCCTACTAATACTGCATAATACTTCAAAAAATTTAGATTCTTAATTGAAAATTTGCATTTAATTTCTACTCTCATTTTAGAATAAAATTTTATGCAACTAGTATACAACAAACAAATTTGACTAAAATGTAAAATTATACTATAATTAACAATATACAAAAGAAGAAAAAAAAACAAGTTGCATGAAATGACAAATTCCATGTATTTTGAAGTAATTTTTTCATTTACTAGTTTTACTCATGTACATATATATATATATATATATATATATATATATATATAGGGGCAGGTTAAAACGAGAAGCTAAACATTTTGCGAGAAGGCGGGAAGTGTTTAATCATATATGTTACACAAGCTTAATCATATATGATTAAACACATGTTAAATTGGCAATACATAGACGTTTAATCATACATGATTAAACACACCTATAAGCCGTGTAATCATATATGATTAAACACTTATCGCCTTCTCGCAAAATATTTAACTTCTCTCATGATCCTCCCTCTATATAGGTATATATATATATATATATATATATTTAAAATGGTTTGTAACCGACGACCCTCAAGCTGGAGGTAACATATACTCCTTAAGAATATTATGTGAGAGATAAATCAGATACACAATAACTTGCTCAATGAGGAATTGAGAGCTCAAATGAAAGTATCGTTCATGAGCTCTACTCTCTCTGTGCAAGAATACCATTTTATAACCAATATATTACATTTTATAAATATTTTTACTTTAAATTATCAGCACTTTGAAGCTTTATATATCTAAAATTATTTTTTAAGTCATAAAGGTGCTGACATACCCCATTGTTGACGTCGTTAAAAGTAATAAATGAATTATTGATAAGTCCCTAATTCAAGTTCTAATCAAACAAATCAATCAAGATGAATAAATCGTAATCACAAATCTTTGATTATCAAACAAAGATTACAATTCCTCACTTTCTCTCTCGACAAACTCTCTCTCTCTAGAATAATATGCTCATACAATTTTTCTCTAATCAACTCACCACTCTTTACAATGAATTACTTACTTTCTTACAAAAACAAGGAACCTATTTATATCTACACACAATTACAAGGAAAAACAAAACAATTACATTGACTTTGACTTTATTATAAAGACCTTGACTTTGATGCTTAAGAGTTGACTTTGAGACTTTGACTTCTTGAACTTTTAACTTCAATCTTTATGATCTTGTATCCAACATATTTCTGCTCTAACATTCTCCCCCTTTGGATCAAGATCATCTGAAAAAGATTTTGCAGTTCAATCTTCTCTTTTAAACTCAATTTGAATCTTCTCCCCCTTTTTATACAAACATTACAAACTCCCTCTTTGTAGATTAAAATCAGATTAAATCTTCTCTTTGTTACGCTCAGTTTGAACAAACTCCCCTTTCTTTAATAAACTCTATCTTCAAACATTCAACAATCTTCCCAAAGTCTGTTTTCCATGAATAGTAACATTCTCCCCCAAGGTTGACATAAACCTCTTTTAGATTCTTAGAAAGAGATTATCTTCAGAATTCAACACAATTTGCTTCAGCAAATTTATCTTCAACAATTCTAAAAACTTTAAACTCTCGCTTTTAGCAGCTTTCAACAATCTTGAATATCTCTCCCCATATACGATACCAATTGTTCTTTCCGGACATTTCTTTAACATTGTTTTCTCCCCCTTTTTAATGATTAGAGCATAGTGATCATCAAAACTTTCCACAAGAAATGTCATTATCAATTCTGACCACTGATCGTTTGAAATCTAAGCCTCTGATTCTCCATTGATCCAAAATAAGATATTCATCTAGATCTTTTCAAATCCAGACAAATTAAAGTGTAACACCTGAATCAACAAATGAATCAGTTAATATGCCTGTCAATAACACAAAGTCACCGTGTGTAACGAATACACATTGGAAAGGAGCTTTTTGATGTTCACTCCCCCAAGGCTTCCATTCAATCATCGAAACACCACAAAGGCAATTTCTATGAACGTTATGACAAGGAAAACAAATTTCCTTGTGTGTTCGTGCATGTGTTAAAAAGAATTAAGCACATGATGATTGCTTTTTATAAGGCTCAACATTGTGTAAACCACTGAGACAACAGTAATTAAACACATACTCAATTGTGCATGATCGAAGTGCGAAGGTGGGGCAGACTTCCTTCTTTTTCAATATCCAGATTTTCCAAATGAAAATCAGATAGATAATGTGTTGCGTCCCCTTGAAATATTAAACACTTTCTTTTTAAGAAGAAAATAAGTGGCTGATGGTTTTTTTTATCAAGAGTTGACATGGGCTAGTTTCCTGTTTCAATAATGTTCACGAAGAATTGTGAAACACTAGCAATATGGCTGCCCGACTCAGAAAAAGTTGGTGCAGAGTTTGATATTCTTTTACTCTGATCTCACACCCTCTTTCTTTTTAAACATTGAGCTCATTTCTAACCAAACTCTCATTTACATTTTACCTCTTCACACAACCCACACTCATTTCTTTGTGACTCCTCACACTCGATCACTAAGGATTAACTTCTTGGGTAGGAAACACTGGTTAACGTGAATCCATAGAAGTTTCATTTAAGTCCTACACAATGAACCCATATTTTCTATGAAAGCACAATGTTGCTCAAAGTTGGTTTAACTTTATCAGTTAAAGCACAAAATATATACAAGTCAGATATTTGTATGCTCATTAAGATATAATCATGAAGATTTGAGCATTTTTAAACATTGAAGACTTTTCAAACAAGATAATTGACTGAAAGAAATGAATACAAGAAACTTGTTTGAAAATCTGACATTGTATGAAAAAGATCAAATATTAATGATATAACAATCAAGGCTTGGGTCAGCAAAAATTTGAATTTGTCTATAGAAACAATTATAGACAAGTCTTGAAAGAACGTTTAGAAATGAAATCATGCTCAAATTTTGAATATCAATCGGGGTGTCTTACCATCGAATAATTTGTTTCAATTTAGAGACATGGTAAGAACATATTCAACAAAAATTCTAAACCAATGTGTGTGTATACTTGACAGTATATAGACAAGATAATACATAAGTATTGATCTTTGGAAACACACAGTTTGTTGATCATTGAAGCACAAATAATAAAGAAAAACAGTTAAAAATCACACTTCTATATTCATGAAATCGTTTAAGAATCAGAAGTGGTTTGAACATTTAAGAACATGTTTTCTATGATTGAAAGTCGTCCTTCTTTCAACCATAAATGAGATTAAGAAAAGAAATAAACCTTTTCGATCTGTCTTAAATCTCATGAAATCAAGCTTAAAGTCATAAAGATATGATCTTGTAAGCATCCTCTCAATCTGCAACAGTCACAAAGTCCGTCAAAGCAACTTTATTCACAACATTTATTGAAAAATAAAATGACATAAAGCATTAAAACATTGAATGTACGAGTTCTGATCTGAAGTAATCAGAAGTCATATTTCTTACTCCCCCTGAAAATATGCATCTAAAATGTGACAGTGAAAAAACACATGATAGAGATCTACAACTCCCTTTTTAATATAGTTCATCATATCTTTCGAATACATATTTCTAGAAACATATGTACTCCCCCTTGAAAGTTGATTTCCTCATTTTTAATACGGAGTACATTCTCTTATCAGCCCGGGAGTATCATCTCTTTTGACCATTGAAGTATGTTGTGTTTAGAAGTCAAACTCCATTGAAGTACGGGTCCTGAACTGACTTATTCAGAAGCCTCAGTTCTTTTACTCCCCCTTGACTTGAGGTGCCTGCAACACAGATTCATCTTTCGGCTTTGGTACCCACTGGTATTTGGGTCCATGTTTGTGAGTTGCAGTTCTATTAGGAGTAATAAAATAAGAACCATACCAGTAATGATCACTTACTTTATGAAAAAAATCATAAGTACGACAGTAAGAACAATACCTTTGTCTAGATAACCTGATCATTTGATCTCTCGAGTAAGCAAGATCAGGTTTACCTTTCAGCACTTTGTTCTTCTTTGCAGTTGATGCAGGTACAAATGATTTGTTACTTGTCTTCTCTGCCTTCTTTCCTTTCTTTACTTCCTTCTTCTCATCCTTCTTCTCATCTTCAACTGGTTTTATCTTCCAAACCAGCTTCTCTTCTTCAAATTTCCTTCTTCTTCTTCTGTATGTATCTGAACCATCTACATTTTTATCAAAGAAAATGTTAGAAATACGAATCTGATCTTTTGAAATAACTGACCTTCTTGAAGAAACAGTTTTTAGATGTGAGCTTGAGACTGGCTTGTTAGAACCAACTGAACTATTTCTTGGTGTGTGGATTTTTGACTCTAGAGTCGTTTGCTTAGTCATCACAACCTTTGAAATAATGTCTTCAAGCTCTTTTATCTTTGAAGAATAAATGTCTCTTTCTTTGACAAGCAGATCAATCCTTTCTTGAAACTCAGACTTCGCTTTTTGATCTTTCAGTGCACTTGTAGATAGCTCAGATAGCTTCTCAGTAAGCTTCTTTATTTCTTCCTCAAAAATTTGTCTTTCTTCTTCAAATCCATTCTCAGCATTCTTTCTTCCATCAGATATCTTTTTAAAGAATCCAACATTGTGTCTATGATCTTCTTCTCTTTGTCAAACTTTTCCCTTTCCAAAATGATGACTTTCTCAAAATCTGAAATCTAATGAGAAAGCTTTATACATTTCAGCTCAACCGCTTTCTTCTCGTCAGCACATTTTCTGGAAAACTGTGAAAATTTCTTAGCAAACTCATTCTTCTCACTCTCAAAATCATAATTTTCTTTGACTATCTTTTGTTCCAAATCATATATTTTCTTTCGAAGCTCAGCATTAGCATCTTCCAGACCCTTAATCTTCTCCTCATAACTTTCAACAGATGCTTCTTGCTGGATTTGGATCATCTGATATTCCAAGTCAAAGATTTTATTTTTCAGCTCAGTGTTCTCAGTTTCCAAACTTATTACCTTATCTTCACTAATCCCAGAAGTCTGTTTCAAAAGATCTTCATTAATCATCTTTAAAGCACTGACTTCTTCTCTCAGTATCTTTCTTTCATCATTATATCGTTTTGATCTATTAGAATAAAAGTCAACTGAAGAAGCGAGATTTTTGTTCTCTAATTCGAGCTTGTGAATCTTTTGTTCATCATCATCAGAAAAATATCCCATCTTGAATTATCTGTTACAAAATAGAACTTGAAATGATCGTAAGTCCAAATGAAATCAAGTATACCAGAAAATCTTAGAAAGAAAATCAGAAATAAAAATTCCAAATTTTTCCAAGTCAGGAATTCGCAAATTACCCTGAAATACAATGAATTCGCAAAATAGAGTGAGATACTAAGAATTCGTAGAAGGAACAAAATCAGAAAACACAACCACTCATAAGTCAAGAATTCGCAGACTACAAAGGATCTAGAATTCGCAGGCTAAAATTTGCACATAATAAACTTACGAATTCTGTCCTTAGAGAAAAATATTTGAAAATTTTCAAGAATTCGTAACCCACACACTTACGAATTCTAACTTTTCGTGAATAACAAATCTGCGAAATCGGAGCAAATCGTAACACACTGAACTACGAAAACTATGGAATTCGCAAGAGATACACTTGCGAATTTTACACTTAGAATATTCAAGCAAACAAATCTGCGAAAACTAAGAAGATTCTGCGAATTCTTCAATTAATCTGCGAGTTCTTCGTAACCCTGCGAGTTCTTGGTTAAGTTTGCGAGTTCTTGAAATCTTCGGCCCAAAAACCTTCTGATTTGCTCAAAATCCCACGAAATCTTCGATTTTCATCCTGTAACTTCGACAATTTGTACCTTAAAACATCTAGAAACAAATTCAAACAACGAATTTCAACAAAACATACTCAATTGTACAAATTGATTCATTACAGTACATAGAACTCGTGAACAACAAAACTCATAAAATCATCAAATTGATGATCAATTACAGTGCAATACTTGAATTAACCTATACACACTCAATCTAGAACATAATACGAACTTAACAAAATCAATTACAACTTCTAATTCACACAAAATTTCAAAATCGAATCTGGACTTCGATGAAACAGTGTCGACTTTCTAATTTTCTTGATTTCGATCTGGATCTGCTCTGATACCAATTGATAAGTCCCTAATTCAAGTTATAATCAAACAAATCAATCAAGATGAATAAATCGTAATCACAAGTCTTTGATTATCAAACAAAGATTACAATTCCTCACTTTCTCTCTCTACAAACCCTCTCTCTCTAGAATAATATGCTCAAACAATTATTCTCTAATCAGCTCACCACTCTTTACAATGAATTACTTACTTTCTTACAAAAACAAGGAACCTATTTATACCTACACACAATTACAAGGAAAAACAAAACAATTAGATTGACTTTGACTTTATTACAAAGACCTTGACTTCGATACTTAAGAGTTGACTTTGAGACTTTGACTTCTTGAACTTTTAACTTCAATCTTTATGATCTTGTATCCAACATATTTCTGCTCTAACAATTATATATGTTGAAAAATTAAAAGTATAAACATATAAAATGATGATTCTAAAATTATAAATTATAGTCTAAAAACAAATTTGCCCTTTTCTACAATTTCCCTTGTGTAAAGCATAATCGTTGTTTAATAAAATATTATTTTTCTTTCATAAACATTTAATTTCAAAGTTTTTTATTGGTTGAAATATAATAATAAATTTTATTTCTTATGATAATCTTTTTTGGAAAGTTCTTCAAATTTAATTCACATCATCTCCTATTTTCTCCATTTTAAAAAATCTATAGGAACAAAAAAACTTGCTTAAATTATGTATTTTCTCCATTTAAAAAAATATGTTGGAGATGCTCTCACATCTTAGTGTATCTATAAATATGATACCAGAAAAAACATAAAAATTTTACTTAAATATTTGTTTCTATTTGGTTTATCATGTTATCATTTTAAAGTATACTTTTAAAAATTAATGAATACTTGATGAAAAATATATATAATATTGATTCAAACAAGTCAACCGTTTTTTGGATTAATCTAGGCCGTTTAAATTAATCTGAAATTTGATTTGGACCATTTAAACTCATTTTACCCAAACCTTATAACTATTTGGCCTCCTCCTTTGGCCCACTCACTCTCCCCTGCCTTGATTTTTCTTTTGGCGCATCGAAGATCATTTACACACTGTTAAAGATCAATCTGGAAAGAGTCGGAGAAAGAATCAACATGAACATGTTGTCGAGGTTTGTACTCTAAGGTTTAATCTTCATTCAAGTTTACTGATAGTGTCTTGAATACACCTATAGACGTGGGAATAATAGAACCAAAAAGCAAGTATACAAGATGGATCTATATCGTCTTTCAAGTAATAGAATGGTAAGAACCAAGTATCGTATTCCACAGGGATAGGTATCTTAAGTTGCAAGATCTCGAGATGAAAAACTAACTTCAGATGGCGATTTTGAAGACGTTTGTTTTGGTTTGAGTTATCTCAAGGTTAATACTGAATATAACATAATATAATGTAAGAAGAATGGGTGCAAGATGTTTAGTGATACCTAAACGCAAATTCCAGTAGCCAATGCTGTAGAAATGCTACAACATTGTTTTACAACAATGAATTTTACCATTTGTTTTAAGAACGTTCCTCTTGGATTTTAACCTTTGTATCAACATTCGTCTTCTGAGATATGCATAATCTCTTATACAGTCCCTTAGTTAATGAGGTAGCAACAATGGTGTCCTTAAAACATATGGAATAACAAATCTCTTTGTTAAAAGTCACCCTCTGGGGCCAATTCCCATATCATTCAAGTTGATATGTTCTAAGCGGTTCATCTCTGAATCCACTACACTTTAACACTTTGACAAGGGACCAACTCGTCGAGAATAAGTTTATTTGGAAAATATAGGTAACAAATCTCTTTGTTAGCAACCCTCTCAAGTCTACTTTCTATATACTCCAAGTTAATGTGCCTTTGAGTGGCTTATCTCTAAGTCCACGACACTTTAACACTCTTCGAGTGATCAACTTGTCAAAAAGTGTCTTGCCTTTATAAAACTTGAATGAAAATAATAAAATGTAATTTTTGTAAAAGGATGGCTACCTTCCTTTGGTTTGAAATCTCACTTTTTTTTATCTCACACCAAACTACTAAAAATTAGCTACACATAATGAAAATAACTTGCAAACATAAAATAAATGACATAAAGTAAGTACATAAAAGTAAATGACTGAAATTAAATGACAAAATATAAAGGATTAACTAAAAATGCATATATATTAAACTAAAGCTAGAGAGAGAGAGAGAGAACTAAACTACAAGTAGTTTAAGTTCTTAGAAGTAGGTAAATGAAGTTTCTAGTCTAGTGATGATCCTAAGCCCTTACCCAACACATCCTTTTATACTAGAAAAGAGTGGCAAAATGGTAATAAAAGAGGGCATAAAACAAAGTCTTTACTTAATGGATAATAAAGTACACAAGTTTGCACCAAAGGATAATAACTACAACAAAAGTTAAATAGCTAACTAAACTAGATCTAAATATCTTCTAAGGGATTTTCTTCAAAACGTCTAGAAAACATTTCTCTTTGTCTTCTAGTTCATCCCATCCTTCCTTGATTGAGCCAAGTACGCCAATATCACTGATTCGAATGTTGTAACATTCCTGTAATAACCAAATTCCAATCCCAACAAGTCCACATTAGCTTATTTATTGTTGTAAAACAAGTAAATAATAACTTTAGCTCCCCTAAAACAATAAATGTTAAATAAGATAAGAAAAGACTCAAAGTTGGGATATAAATGATAAAATAAACTGAAATAAAGATGAAAACGAGTGTTTTCACATTGATAAAGCAACGCGTATCATTTACATTGATCAATTACCTTCAACTTTTGATTGTTTTAGATGTTTTACTGTTTTGAGCAAAATGCATATGGCAAAGAACATTTAATTATTAAAATACATGGAGTGGAGAGGGCATTCATCTGATAAAACAAATGAACTATAACGGTTGTTAGCCATGAGAAAGTAGGCAGAATCTAATTTAATTCTAAGAAATGAATTCCTTAATGTTATTTGCTTTGTTTCCATTCTTAATGAGCGGCGTATTGGTTTATTTCTTCAATTTATTTGGTTATTGGTTTGTTTGAAGATGCTATGGACCCATTGTTCATTTTTTGTCCTAGGATGTCATTGGAAATAGTAAGCCTTCAACCTTTTAATGTTTATTTGTTTCTATGTTGCCCGGTAAAGGGTTAAAATAGATAAATTTTAAGCATTTAAGATCAAACGACTTCATGACTCGTGAAGGAAATTGATGGCTGAAAGAAAAATAGAAATAAGATCCATGGATATTCTTTACCTACATAACTCTTCACTCACTCTCGATTCTAATCAAAGAGCAGAGCTTTGTTTTTCATTTAATTTCGATTAGCAGAGTTTTGGGCAGAGCTATTCGATTAACACTTATTTCGATTTTCAAGACCACTCTTGATCGATCACTCCTTACTCTAGATTCCAATTGAATAACAAGTTTGTAACAGAGTTGTTTCGATTAACAGAGCTTTGTTTTACATTTATTTCGATTAACATTTGTTTCGATTTTTAGGAGCAGTCTCTCGATCCATTGTTGTTCGAAGAATCATTGTTCATTTGTAGTAAATTGATTTTTAATTAACAACTGATTTCAATTAACTGGTTCATGATTCCATTTGTACCTATTGTTTTTTCATACCGTTACTCAATTTCATTTGATAGCTCTCATTTCCATGTTGATATCTTCCATTTAAAATCTCTAATTTCCATTGTCTATAGAAAGAAAATTAAATACCAACTCTTACAATTGCACAGAAGGCCATTGAACAATTCTAGGACTGTCACATGATTTGGAGGGATCTACATCTACTCCACTCATGTGGCCTAGCGTTTTAGTCCTCCGTCATATAGCTTAATGCATGTTTATTTTGCTACTACCATTCCATGTATGTAAATGGCCCCCTTGGATAAGGTTGGTGGAAGTTACATGCACACAAAATGTCCTTTAAATCATGTAATCAGCAACATGGAGGTATAAGGAATCTCAAATTTTGTGTATTACTAGGAGATAATATTTATTATTTACAGCTAACAAGTAGGCGATGAAAAGAAGAGATGTTTGAATAGTTGCATATTAGTAGATCCATGGGTGGATGTCACACTCCTTCACTCTTCCCACCAGTCCCACCTTTGACTTTAGCTATAAGCGGATAGATTGTCAATTACAAATTTTCGGATAAACTATCACTGCGATAGCTTTTATTATTGGGGTTCACATGTTAAATTAAGGGGGATGGATTGCTTAGTAGTTTTTAATTTTTTAATTCTATTGTGTAATAGTTTTCAATATAGTAAAAAGCAACATGGTGTTTTCTCAGCCATTGGTTATAATAGAAGGTATTATGATGAAAGCACATTTATATAATGAGTTGTTGAAAGAGATTACACAACCATGTTTTATAGCATAAGACGATTAAGGTTGTTCTTGAATGCAGAATAGGAGCTACTATTTAATTTCTTCCTCCTACAATTGTAGGTTTTACTTTCCTTTTGTTTATTGGTCTTGTGCTTGTGTATTTTTTTCTCCTTCCTACAAATCAAGATTATGTTCGTTACTAGATGTTTGAGGGTTATGCTTCCCTTGGATAGTTTCTAGAACCCCCAGGACTGTGTTGCACACACTCTTCCTGTATTGTTAATTTTTCTCAGGTGAGATTTTAATTATAAAGTCACGGTAATAATTTATATCTTAAGGAGTTTTGCGTTATTTCTTTTTTCTTTTGATTTTAATAGGTGCATTGTATTATGGACAACCAAATCAATGTTCATACTTTTTAAGTAATCTGTTTTTCAGAGTTCATTACTTTTTGGGATAATGCTTATCATAAAAGTTCCATACATTTTTTTGAGTGGTTTGTCGTTTTGTTATTGCCTAGGCTTGCAAAGGGATGCTAATTGAAATAAATTTGGGCACATGCAGACTTGAATTCGATTAAGATAACCAATATTTGAATTAATATCAACAATTAACTTACCAAGGAAAGTTCGAGAACAGGAAGACTTCAAGAAATCATGAAGATGAGATTTCATATACAAATCTGATCCCGAACGTGATGGAAATTTTTAAGTTTCATAACTAAACATTTAATAAATGTCATCAAATTGGAAACTACAAATAACTACAAATTTAGAATGAAAACATGTAATAATGCCTTTTTGGGTAAATAAGGGAAGTTTGGTGGTGTGAAAACCTAAAGCCAAAAATAGGAGGGGGTTAGTTGTAAAAATGACAAAAGGGGTAAACCTTACAACTCTCTTTCTTTTCTCATTATTGTGTGGTGGCGGCTAGGAAGCATCAGGGAATGAAAAGGGGTGAATGCTTGGAGGGTGATTTTGGGGAGAAGAAATCAAGGGAGCAGGTTGCAATCGTTCTTCAAGTTAGAACAATCATCTTCAAGGTAAGTTACTATTGTTGGTGCTTGCAAATAGTAGAGGTTTTTGGTTTCCTGTTCTAAAATTGTTTAGATTGGGGAGAATAGTCTGATGTTTATTTCTTTAAGCATTAGAGGATTAGACCCTTGATTTTAGTTGGTTTTCGTTGTTAATCATTAGAGATTAAGAGACTGAGAAGTTTCAATGAGTGTTGTTGTGTAGCGGTTTTTGTAACATCCGGAATTTCAGGTAAGTATAAGGCTTTGTTAATCTTATGATTTTGTGTTTAACGAAGTAGAATTTATATGCTTAATTGTTATTTGTGCGTAAATGTTGTTTTTGGTTTTGTTTGGAAGTTTTTTAGCAGCCTTGGGAAAACAGTGAGTTACGCGACTTACGCCGCGGGGTGCAAGCCGTGGCACAATCCGCGTAACCCACTGGAGTGTGTCTCTCAGAGGAAGCGGGCGACTTACGTCGTGGGTTGCAAGTCGTGGCACAAGTCGCGGGGCGACCTGCAGGTCCCCAAAACCCCCTTTCTCTCGGTTTCAAATCACAAAAACACACACAAACGTTTTGGAAGGCGATTTTTAGGGTTTTAAGCTACTTTCTTCCTCTTGCTACCTTAGAGCATTGATTTCAAAGTGGTTGGGTGGTTACACTTCATTTATTGAGCTTCAACCTACCTTGGAGAGCATTTGTTGGAGTAGATTCAAGAGATTCAAGTTCTATCACTTCCATCCAACTTCTAGGGTTTTCATCTTTTCTAGGTTTTAATCAAAAACCTAGATTGTGAGTTTACTAATCCTTTGCTAAAACTAGATACACATCATAATCTTCTACTTGTTATCATCTTGCATCCTACTTGAAATATTTATATTATATGCTCAAGTATTTGGGGTTTTCTTTATGAAACCATGTTTGTTTGTATCATGCTTCGAGTTATTGGGATGTGTATATATGTATCTTGTTATGGAGATGATATCTTATTTGGGACTCCATTTGATGGGTCAAGACTACATGATTAAATTGTGGTCATATTGATCTTGTTATGGACTTCACACTAAATGGCTTGTATTATTGTACCCATGGTTGGTGTGGAAAATATTATTGGTCATATTGTGCCTTGGGGCCTACTAATAAATTAGGTTGGACGAACCAAGTCAGTAGATACTAGGAGGATATAGTCTTGGGTGCCACCGTGTGGGTATGTGCCTAGACCTCCGCCATTCGGGGTAATGCCATGGTAGTAGTCCTCGGATGTGTCAGGCCTTTCGGATGTCACTTGTAGTAGTTGGCATCAAAGTATATCGGTTCTTTGGGTGGAACTTGATTGGTGTTATGGGTATCCCCCGTTGACTCCACGTTTGATGAAACTTGGTTAACCGTTGATAAGAATTGTAAATGCTATTATATGCTATTTCTTGTTCAACTCACTAGGTTTTTTGACCTAACACTTGTTTGGTGTCTATGTGTATCTCAGGTTCTAGTGGCGCCATTTCTAAGCAGGCGTAGTTGCTTGAGTGAGAGCTTGGGGAAAAGACACTTGGACATATATTTTGGAGAAGACATTTGGGTTTATAGATGACACCCTTGTTGTAATCTCTTTCTAGTTGTAGAAATTAGATTAGTTGGTTGTTATTTATTATCCGTTCAATTACAATTGTGATTAAACAGGTTTATATATATATTTCCCCATTTTTGGGAGGCTCTTGCTAAGACGATTTATATACCACTTCTCCTCTTTGGAAAGTTTTTGTTATCCCCGTTTCTAGGGTGTTACAGTTTTCATTGCCGGAAATCGTTGCCGCCGTGGGGAGGGGGGGTTGTGCAAGCAGCGCCGCTAAACCCATCTCAGCTCGAGGCCGGTAGTTGTCCCTATCGGGCAACCCCGGGAAGTCTCAACCGGGGAAGCCCAGGTGCTGTTGTAAAAGGGAGAGCCCAGGGCTCGTTTGACCGGGTAATCCCGGGAGGTGGTGCACCGGGTGACCCCGGGACTTAATGTCCGGGTGATCCCTGAAGTTGAGTGAAAACCCGGGCCGTGACCCCGGGAGTCGGGGGAGCCCGGGATGTGCTAGACCTGGGAGGCGGGCGTGGAAACCGGGAGGGGGACCCTAGGAGTCGGGGCGCCCGGGAGAGAGAGAGAGAGAGAGTGTGTGAACCGAGAGGAACCGGGGGTTACCCGGGAGACCGGGAGACCGGGACCTCCTTCGAACCGGGGATCAGTCGGGTTCGGTGTCTATAACACTCTGAATTCTGGAAATAGCAACTAATTTAAAATTTTCTAAATACATCGATAATTTATTCATCTACAATCACAATTTAAGATTGAACCTCAATACACATATTCCATTCCATACATACAGACTATAATAAGGACGGGTGCTACTAAAACCCAATAACAGTAATTATCTCCAAACTGCGGAAGACTTCACCAACTACTTACACTTGTGTAAGGCTAAGGCTCAACTCTTCATAGTACTGCTAAAACCAAATTAAACCCCCAACTGGAACCTGATGCACATGCCGACAAATAAAAAAGGTTAGGCTTAACGCCTAGTGAGTTCAAGAGTTTTCAACATATATGAATACTTAGTGTTAACAGTAAAGATTATCATTTAAACCATAATTTTCCAAAATGATTAACTTTAACATGAGACGACTCATTTTCCAAATATGCACATTTTAAAAGACGAATACCCCAACATAAAATATTCTTTCTTACAGTAAATTCAACCCAAACTCACTCAAAGCATTAAATAGAAATTGAACTCCCAATTTATAAAACGTAGATAAAACTTATTTCCCGAAACACCCAAACGCGGTTGGAACATATTACCCAACTCATAAAAATCATGGATAAAACCCATACATATAAAATGTCACCGAAAATATGGATACCAAAATACAATACCCAAAATAACACCTTTTGGTGACGGGGAAGACCCGATTCCATCGAATGTGGCAGCACATAAAGATAAGCCACGTATCTATGTTATAAGCATAACTTCAAGGATGGGCAACCATTGACATCAACCCTATTCATGGATCTTTAGTCAAGGTAGACATCAACCCTATTCATGGATCTTTAGTCATCATAGGCATCAACCCTATTCATGGATCTTTAGCCGTTGGAACATCAAACCTATTCATGGATCTTTAGTTCCAAAGAATCACCAAGTTCAACCCTATTCATGGATCTTTACGTTGGGACCTCACCATCCTTGACACGCTTGTTCATTTGAAAACTTACATCGTATCACCAATGCCTATTTCCAAATTACAACTCGGGGACCTCATCCCGCATTTACATGATAAACCGACCTCTATGCCTATGGATCCAATGCATTACGGTCAAAATGTTACATGACTCAAAAGAATGACAACACACTCAAAACATGTAATTCCCAAATAAGGTGCAACTAGGTACACCATGCGACCAAGGCTCCTTAACGAGCTACCAAGATTGAACAAATGTTCCAAAGACTCATCTGAGGGTAATCCAAGCCCTAAAAAGGCATAATGAACGATTGACTAAAATACGCGAGTCAGTAAGGTTACACGAACCAAAATACATATTTTCCCAAAATCTTTGACTCTCATATTACTATTGGCCTTCGGCCCAAAACCAAAAAGGTTTACAATTTCCAAAATGTTCCCAAGATCGGGAATGACCAACACCAAGGACACACATTCGTATTTTCAAACATCCCATTTCATGAATCATGCATAAAACCCAACAAACACTAAAAGTGCATTTTTGACCAATATCTATTTATACAATAAATCATCAAGACATATTCATTTATGACACATTTATCAAAATGCCCAAAAGTCCCAAAGATATGGGTTATATAAGTTTATAAAGTTAATCATTTTCAAATAACCAAAACTTATCAGCAGTTAACAATTTAATGTAAAACATAAACACTTTAAAGTAACATTTTGGCATGTACACCATTTTCACAAATCAACTTGAACTCACCTTGCTAGATTTAGGCTAAATCCAGATTTTACCCCAACTTGAGCTTCCTTGAAGAAATCCGAATCCATAAGCAAAACCTTCCAAAAACCTATCATCACAAGTTTCCAATCATGAATATACTTATTCAACCATCTAGAATAGTCCCCCAAACATATTACATCAAAATCTCCATTTTGTGCAAAACCTTAATTTGACCTAATTTCTCCAAAATCATCAAACCCACAGTTTGAGGAATACAAACACTAGAGAGTCACCAAAGGAACATATCTAACTAATAGAAAAGATCTAGAAGATAGGAGAATAACTCACCACTTGGATTTTGAGAAAAACCCCAAAACCTAGAAATCTCTAGAGGTAAGGAAGAACACTTGATTTAGCCCTTGAGGTTGAAGTCACAACTTTGGTGATGAAGAAACACTTTGGAATCCAAGGAAATGACCACAAGGTAAGTTAGGGTTTGTAATGGGGAGTGGGAAAACGTTTTTGGGAGAGAAAGGTGAAGAGGAAGAAGTGAGAAAATGAGAATTGGTTGAGAATTCAGGCATTTAAGAGCCCTGAGGTCGCAAGCGACCTTTCCACGCGATAGTGACATTGTCACTATCGTGAGGGCACTCTCGTGGATATTGTACCGCAGTTGGTACTCTCCCGGCGATTCTGCCACGCGATAGTAACACATGTCACTATCGCGAGTCACGCACCGAGCCCGGAAAAAGGTCAAAACTCGAGATTCTCGCATGGGTCGATTTAAGGTTCGAAAGTACAACTTATTTCACCCAAAAAGATAAACGGAAGATAAAGAGATGACTAAAGATGAACGGAAACTTACTAAGCGAAAATTTGGGTGTTACAGTGTCCAGTAGCCTTTAGAGGGAAAATTGGGTTTCTTGAGTGTTTGGTAGTCCAATTTTTGTGTGAGACCTTGTGACGAGAGAGAGAGAGAGAGAGAGAGAGAGAGAGAGAGAGAGAGAGAGAGAGAGAGAGAGAGAGAGAGAGAGAGAGAGAGAGAGAGAGAGAGAGTAACCGACAGTCTCTAGTTAGCGAGTTTAAGGGGAGTGTCTTACCAAGTTATCGATGCTATCGTAGGTGATGAGATCGCTAGAGCAAAGAAGGAAGCAAGGACCAAAGGTGAGTTTTCTAACTAAATGCTTTCGACGTTAAAGTGGTTAAAGATATGTGGAAGTTCATTTAAAGCAATTTATTATTATGCGAGCTTTATACATGCGAGATTCTCTATCAACTGTTATTATACTTTTCATTGTTGATTAAATGTATGCATACATTATTGTGATCAAATACGACCAAAGTTAGGGGGTGTGTCCCGCCTGAACTCATACCGGGGGGTATGTCCCGTTCATGCCAATGGGGGTGTGTCCCGTTCATGCCAATGGTTGTCTGGTTGTGATAGGACGGACTTGGTTCCAACATATGTGAGGCTACTTCGAGATAATGAAGCTGAAGTACGTATTGCAACTGCTGGAAAGGTCACCAAGTTCAGTAGGATTCTTAACCTAAAACTTGCAATTCAGCATATTTTTTCATGTGTAAAGGTGTGATGTTCACTAAAATTCCCGTTGTCTTGGATATTTATCTCTTGGATTTCGAAATCTTAATTCTTCCAAGAAAATTGTGTAGGGGTTATCATCGGATTCTTCTCAGCATGTTAGGTCTACTCTAACTTCTGTTATAATGGGCATGGCCCCTGTTCTAGGAAAGGTAATAAACTTTCATTGATTTCTACAGGAAGAATTCTTTAAAGATTTTTTCTGTTGAATATATCGGAAGTTCCTGTGAAAAAACAGTTACGAAGATGAGTTACTAAGATCTTTGAGGTCTTTCATTGGTCATGCCTATGTGGGACTCGAAATTTTCAAGTGGGCTGCAACATTATTTATGATTTATCTTTGGTTGTACTGTTCTATATTGTGAAAATATTATTGTGGCTCGACCCTGCTTCGAAGCAATCCCTCTAGTTCAAAACAATTTTGGGTGCAATCCTTAAAGGATGCTTTAGCAATTGATTAAGTGTTCAACCTACATGATGCATACTTCCAAATTATCATTTCTGCTGAGCATTAAATGTTTAAGTATTGCATATCTGTCAATTGACTATTATGTTTGGGCCTTATCTATTTTCTCATACACATGAAATGAGAAAAGAAAGCATGATATTCACATGATTCAACAAAATGTTTGCATTCACACGGTTTGCTATGTTTTTATTAAATAACATTATTAAATTAACTCGTGTTGGAAGCACATTCAATGGCATCATTAGTGCCATGAATGTGATTTTGAGTAAAATGATAATCAAGGTAATTCATATGTGATTTTAGTTCATCAAAACGGTATCATATGTAATAATTCAAGTTTTTTTTTATTTCAGTGTCGGGCTTGCTCTGAACCCTTGACTCCATTTTCTTCATATTCTTGAACTTAATTTTGTTAGTGTGATTTATGGTTCTTAATTTTTATTTGATCTACGGTTAACCAATTTCTAGCTTTTCAACTATGCACTTTGAAATTGCAATAGAAATGGTATATTTTGTACAAGTTTGCTACGATTTGGTACTATGTATGGGGCATGAACTACTCTGTCCCAATGTGGTAGGTAGTGGATAAGAACTTACTTGCTCGGTATATGTTGTCTTTTTGCTCCATATGTGTTTTTGCCTTACCTTACTCTCTTATATTTCCCACTCTATGTTCACACAGAGTATGGATCGTTCGGAAATCAAAGAAAAACTTTTGACGTTCTCTCTTTATGCTAAGCAACGATTGACTTGGACAACAACAACCGTTAAGGCGGTGGTGCTGAAGGCGGGAGTGCAACCGTGATGCGATGACGACTTCTAGAGGGCAGTGGTGATGGCGACAGTGTAGTCGCAAAAACAGAAAAGGTTATTGAGAGAACTTCGTGTTGAATCTACTACCAGTAAATTGTAGATGACAATCTATTTTTCTAGACAAATGTTAATTAAGAAGTAAATAGTTCAATGTGAACTTTACAAGCCAATGGACATATTTTTTAATCTTTAAACCGATTGGTTTTATACGTGGGGGCAGGGATGTGGACTATTTGGGTTCGGGCGAGAGCAGAGAGGGAGAAGAAAATTACACTACAAATACTTACATATTTATCATCTCCTGCAGTAAGCATAGCTACTAATCTTTAATCTATTTTGGTAACCAGGTGTGCCATTGCTTCTTAGTGTAGATTATTGATTTCATCTACCCAAAATGTATGTCTAACTATTTAGTTTTGCTAATTAGACAATAATTCTTAGTGCTAAAATGGGATGCAACCTCACCTTTAAAGGTATAACCGCCTAGACAGGTCGGAAACTTTTATGGTGAGATAGAACACCTATTAAATAACAACTCAAGCAAACACAGTGCGAATGTGCGATATAAAAGGTTCACCAAAACGGTCCCGAAATTTCGATCTCAAATATACGAGTGCATAAAAAGGTTTGCGGAAAATAACCTATTAAACAGCTGAGATTAATAATAAACTAGGTCTAGTAAGCTAAAGCAACCTTCTCCTTCCAAGCCACGCTACACGCCTACAATTTCTCCTTGCCCTTGCTAGAGACCTCTACTAAACGTCTCCCTGAAAAAGATTTAGTTTTTGAAAAGCGAGGGTTAGACCGTGAGATCTAGTGAGTTCCCTCTAGAAACAAACGTTCGCGCCACAACAACATATATCATAGTTTATAAGCATGTACAAACAATTCATAGTTTTAAAATGATAGCGCATAAACGACACATGTTAATGGCACACACTGAGGTCACGCACTTGTGACAACGTGTCTGACTCACACTGCCTTTAACTGTAATACATGCAGTTTGATAAACAACATATGCGATAAAATAAGTTTGTCAACAACAATTTTTGGTTAGGAAGACTCATCTATCGTCCTTGCTTAAATCTTTCTCACTTACGCTTCCAATCCTTAGATTGAGTGCCTACAATTTAAAAAAATCAAAAGTGATAAGCCACTCGATCAACCCCACGCCGTCAACTCTCTCATTCTCCCTTAAAAGACCCTTTAAACAACGTCTCAACCCAGCATAAAAGGACTAGAACATATTCCCAAAACAGGCCCTCACTCGGGTTCTGCACGATCGGATCACCAAACTCACCTTGATCGGGCCCTTACCCGAATTCCTATCTGAATTTCCCACCTCCTGGGGTCTCCCGTCCGGGTCTCCCGCCTCCCGGGGTCTCCCATTCGGGTCTCCCGTCTCCCGGGAAACACCCTATCCAGGTTTCACGGTTTCGCCTTAACCGGGAATCATCCCGTGTCCGGGTTTGGGCGATCTTCTGGCACGCTGGGTTTTACATGTGAACTGTGAATCTCGTATTAAGTGATTAACCTGATTTATTTCAATTCTTGGCCATCAAATCAGTGGATTAAATGTCTAAACCCTTCTTATTAACATTCCATCATCAGGAAACAAGCTTTCATTGAAATCAAACAGATACATAATCCCTTTTTTGTCTCTAAAACGCAACAATCATGAATCCACTAAAAATCATCAATAATGGATAGAAATAGGGATTACCTTGCTGAAGATTGGAGTAGAATCTCCCTTTAACGTGCACTCCTCCTTGATTTTCTCTTCCAATCGCACGTCTCACCCACACAGAACTTCTCGATTCCTCTAGCCTCTAAGTTGAAATGATTAGGAGGTAAGGGTATTAGGGTTTTAACCCTTTTCCCCACTATTTACAGTTTTGACCTTGGATTTTAAGCTTTTCAACAAAATTCTACTAAACTTCCCTTATAATACAATCATGGTTATTACATATTAACAACCATATAAAGACCACAAGAACGAAAACCTTCTATACTATCTTATAAAAGATATAGATCAATGTCTTAAAAACAACCTATAATTCATAAGGACTTTTGTTTTATGCATAAAATTTTAAAATCTCTTAGGGACCGTTTACCCAACTCTTACCCGGTAAGTGTTTACCGGTAAAATTCCATACTTTCACTTAACTTACTGGGTAAGATTTTAATTTATTAAAACGATATCGAATGCAACATCTTTATCGGGTAAGCGTTTACTGGATAAGAGTCATCACTCTTACTTAATGGGAAAGACTCTCGCTTTTCGTCATCACTCTTCCCTGGTAAGATTCTCAATTCTTGTCATGTCCATCCGATAAGGTAAAGTGACTCAGTAAGCACTTATCGAATGAGTGTTTAGTAAACAACCCCTTAATTACAAATTAAAAAACACAATGTACAATTTCAATATGCTATGCTCCCTTCCAATACAATCTTAGGGGTCGTTTAATAAATACTTACCCAGGTAAGCGCTTACAAGTATTACTTACCTTACGGTCCTTACCTATTAAGCATGAAAACTACCTAGAATCTTACCCGGTAAGAGCCATAACCAGGA
Organism: Arctium minus; assembly: GCA_954870635.1. Lineage (NCBI taxonomy): Eukaryota > Viridiplantae > Streptophyta > Magnoliopsida > Asterales > Asteraceae > Arctium > Arctium minus. The sequence continues at coordinate 45,915,607 of OX941084.1, forward strand.
CCTAGAGTCTTACCCGGTAAGTGGGTGAAATAACGCTTACCCGGTAAGCACTTACTGGTTTAAGACGCTTACCAACGATCAATTCCGATGGTAGGGAATGTTATACGATAAGGTAAGTGAGGCTAATGTCCTTGCCGACAAGCACTTACACAACAAACATTTTGGTAAACGGCCCCTTAATTAAACAATCTTTCTTTGAAGAAGCATGGTTGTGATAGAAGTCCACTACACGTTTGTGGCAAGTAATTCGAAGATAGCATGTCAACAATTAAGTATTTCAAAGATATCTTGCAATAATTTGATATTTAAAAATGAAATGTATATATAGGCGAAGGATCGTGTGAGAAGTTGAGTTAACGGTGAGAAACGTAAGAAGTGGATCTGAACCGTTAGTCTCTTTTAATCTCAAGCCCTCTCTCTCTATCTATATATACATGTATACATAGAAAGAGAGAGAGAGAGAGAGAGAGAGAGAGAGAGAGAGAGAGAAGATCGTGTGAGAAGTTGAGTTAACGGTGAGAAGTGGATCTGAACCGTTGATCTTTTTAAATCTTAAGCCGGAGTCCATGAATTGCGGCTTAGAACGGAATTGATCTGGTGCATCTCATCCTAATGTTCGTCCATTTCTCATCCAACAGTTGATAACCACTTTTCATGTTTCTCACCGTTAACTCAACTTCTCATATATATATATATATATATATAGAACACTTATACAATATATATTAATTATATACAAAGTCGGAGACTGGGGTAGCAATAATATATATTAAATATATACAGTTTGATTTTTTTAGCAAATTTTCCAAACTCATATACCCTACGATGAATGCACTATTTGGTTGGTGGATTTCTTATAGATGATTTTATTTCAAGTTTGTTTAACATATATTTTGAACAAGTTGCAAAAACATAAAACAAACCGTTAATGCCTACATTGCTTTTTTAAATCTAAGAAAAACAAATGTTATCGCATTGAGAATTCCGCTATCTAGCAATTCCAAACGTATCGACATTGAATTTATATACCATATAAAACCATGAAAATAACATCGTGAGTGGCGAAAAATAGTAGACATGAATTAAAAAAATTATTAGAAAATAGAATAACACTTGAGGATTTACACCTGAATCCAGATTAAATACCTAGTTTGAGATCACGAAAATCTTGAAATCGAGAAGGGTAATCCAATTTCAATCCCTTCTTTGCCTATGATCTATTATGAAAGATATGAAAGGACCCTTCAAGCCGAAAGTACCTAACCGAGAGTCAAAGGCACGCAAAAGCCGGTTATAGTTTGACTAAGCTTCTTGCTCGATTAAAAAACAACATTCGGCAATGATGAAAAAAATGACCAATCAAAGAACTGAATCTAGATTAAAGTCATATTATATACCTGACCAACGGACAGATATAACACTGGTTCATATAATCATTCGTTAATCGTAACAAACATAATCTATACTATATTATAAAGCACGGATAAAAAACTCTTAAATACAAATTATTAGGCACAAGATACCATCATGTTATGCAAGATTTTAAAAATCTCTTAATTTACAAGTATCAAAGCACAAGATACATATTACTACTGCAAATTTCTAACATCCACCAATTTGGTATGTGCAGGGTCTTCCTTTTATGCAGACCTTTTCATGTATCACTATTAATTAATACATTATATTACTATAATTTTGTTTTAATTATATTATTAAATATGCAATTGGTTATATTTTCTAGATGTCATTAAAATATATAAGATAATAATTGAATTCTAACAAAATACTTAATTTTTTTATATAAAAAACATTATATTATTAAGCCTAAATTAAAAAATTTATAAAAAAAAACATTATTACTTTCTTAAAACCATCCAAAATCGTACTGTAAATCGACAAAAAAAAATTGAAACATTAAAATCTCGCTGCATTGCGCGAGTACGCTTCTAGTAGAAAAATAAGATGAAAAATAAATGGGCTTAATATTCCACAAGTTGGGCTGGACTATTTGATTCAATCTTACGTTACAATGGGCTTTTAACAACAACGGACTTCACAGGCTTTACGGGTCATGTCAAGGTCATGAACCAATTTGCTTTACAAGCCACTGGTTTTTCATAGAACACTTTCAACAAAATTTTCAAAAGTTTTTCAAATATAAAATGAAAGTTCATAATTTATTAACAAAAAAAATTGCATTCAACTTTAACAAATTCTTCATTTGGAAGATTACATCATTAATTATAGAGTAAATTACGTCCCTATGGTTTATTAAAAATTGCGGATTTCATCCCTATGGTTTGTTAAAAATTGCGGATTTCATCCCTATGGTTTTGAAATTTCAGTTTTCATCCTTATTGTTTGTAATTCATCTATAATTTTGTCCCTGAGGCCAAAACACTACTTTTAAGCGTGAGGGACTAAAATAGAAATGAATTGTAAACCATAGGGATGAAAAAAACAATATAAATTAAAACATGATGACGAAAAAGGTAATAAAGTATAAACCATAGGGATGAAAATCATAATTTCAAAACCATAAGGATGAAAATAGAAATTTTAAACAAACCACAGGGACTAAAAACGTAATTTACTCTTAATTATATTATTAAAACATTCCATATATTTAATAAATTATTAAAAAATCATTTCTCTTTCATGGTAATCATTTTTGTAGAATTCTCCAAATTTAGAGAAATTTATAGTCTTTCTCCTACTTTCTCCATTTTAGAGAAAGTTTTGAAGAATATGTTGGAGAAAAAAATTGTCCTAAATTCTCATTTTCTCTATTAAGGGGATGCTCTTATTAGCTCGATATTTTTGTGCATCTTTAAAAATGATCATTAATATGCGATATCATAAGCATAAGATTCAAACAAATGTAAAAGTACTACTGAACCTTGACGAAAACATCTCATTGTTCACAGAAAAAAAAACATCTTTATAAACAGTGGTGGATCCAGATCCTCCAATGACCAAGAACATACTGCATATTTTTTTTAGAAGGGTGTCCTAGGCTATGCCTAGACTAATCCCGACAAATGATGACCGCAATAAATCAGTCCTGATAAACTTAGTGGCACAATTATTGTGTACGCCTAGATTCGAACCCTGAGCAGATGGAATATTGCACCACATCTCCCAGAACCTTAACCACTACGCCACAACCTTTGTGGTTGACATAGTGCATACTGTTGGCATGACTTGTTAAGAAGATGATTTTTTATACTTTGTGAGGGTCAAAGTGATTGTACGCACTCCCCCCGTATTGTCCCACAACACAAAATAGCCCATCAAGTTAAAAATTAATATAGATATTTATTTAGTGATAGTCTTATATACAAGTGGAAGTGATGATACAATTTATCATAATTCAAAACACGATATGACAGCAAACTTACCATCAAAATTTACCGTCTTAACGAAAACACGTAGCCTTAAAATAAGTCATGATTACCAAAGGGTCTTTGACCTAGCGGTATTGGAGCCTTTGGCCTCTTAGGAGGTCAGGGGTTCAAACCTCACCAAAGGTGAGGAGGGTGTGTGAGTTTATTTGTTGCATTTGCCGTATATACTTCAAAAAAAATCATGATTTACAATTTCCCATGAAAGGCATACAAAAATACTAAAACGTATATAAAATATTAAAATATGTAAGTATATATATGATCGATGATGACGTTAAGAAAGGGTTAGCATGTGTGATTACTCCTCCTTTCGAATTTTTGTTAGATTATAAAAAGATTCAAAAAGAAAAAGTATAAAATCATAAATTAAAAACTTTGTTCCTGAAAATTCATCCTCTTTCATAAAATTTATTGTTTGCTAAATACGATGGTTAGAAAATTAATTCACTTTTTATCAAATTGTTAAAATATATGATTGCATAAAGCTTTTCATATTGTGTTTTGTAGTTTTGTTGTTGCTCGTTTGTTGTAATAAAATTGTCTTTCAAAAAAAAATGATTACAATTTCAAAGTGCAAAATATGTAAACTTGATATGTGATCAACAGTAAGAAGAATGTATGTTTCGACAACGAATTTGATAGTTTTTCTGAGTAAACTACACTTTTGGTCATGTGGTTTCCCGAAAGTAATACATTTCGTCCCTGCAGTTTCGAAATTACAGTTTGGCCATCTTGGTATGCAAAAACGACCCGGTTTGGTCCCACCCTCTAACTCCTTTAGCAACCTTGCCGTTAACACCCACCACGTGACCTGCATACGAGGGTAAGTTAGTCTTTTCATTAAAACTTCTCTCTAACCTCAACACTAACCCCGATTGACTCCCATTTATTCATTATCATCCTCGTCCTTACCTCTTCAACTTCAAACTTCAAACAAACCTTCTACAACCTGGTTCTTGATCGATGCCCCTTCAATGTGGACTATTCGTAGGCTTTTTGAAGATTTTGAGCCTAAAGACATTTATGGTAAGCACAATTAGGGTTTTTTACTTGATTTTTGGTTCTTTGATTTTTTTTTTCAAGTTTTTCAGAACAAGTGATTTACTTGATTTTTGGTTCTTTGATTTTTTTGCAAACATTTATCCTAATCTGATTACGTTGAAGATACATCATAGTGGGATGTTTACCAAACGTCCAGGAAGGCAATATATTCAGGGTAAGATAACATTCGTCGATTTAGTTGACATTGATGAACTCAGTATCCATGAGATCAACACAATGGTGATTGAACTAGGTTACACCGGTAAATATCCAATTTACTATCATTTTCTTACCCCTGAATCTAACCTAGATATTGGTCTAAGAGCCTTAGGAAATGATCAAGATATTTTGAATCTTTTGAAATACACCACCTCTCATAAGATCATTAAGGTTTACACATAGTAGATTAGGACAAGTGTGGGTATATACATGAAGTCACCACTTTGACCAACTGTTGTTCTTGAGGAACTTCCTTCTGAAAACCCTCAACTAGTTCCTCAAAAACGAGGGAGGTCTAAGGAAATAGGGAGTGCATCACGCAAAAAGAAACTTTTTTTGGAATGGATTAAAATAGAGCCTAACAAAACCATAGGTATGGAACATGAGTTTAGTGACAAATCATCATATAGACCAGAGTTTGATAGTTCAGGACATGACTCTGGACAACAGGTTGGTGCTGGTGAAGGACATAAGTTTGGGCCATAACAGGTTGATACATCATCATATCCAGAATTTAATATTTTCTTGGATAATCCTAGTATAGTTGAGGAACAGGTCCATCCTAATATAGATGATGAACAAATAGATGGGCTTGTAGAAGATGACAGTAAAGAAGAATGTGAACAAGATGATGGTGAAGATGTTGATTACATGGTTGATAAAACCCATGAAATGGAGGAAGTTGATGTAGACATGAAAAACTTCAATTCAATCATAGACTGGGATGCTGAGTGGTTGGGAAATAAGGAGAAAGTAGGTGATGAATCCAATTTAGAAGAAGATGACAACCATGATCCAGTGGAGGTAGATGCATTTTATAGTGGTTCAGATTCTGAGTTTGAAGGAGACAAGAAGAGACAGTTGAGGAAATTAAGAAAGCATCAAGCCACAAAGATGATGTTAAATGTGAATTTTTATGTTGGACAAGGTTTTGGGAATAAGAAGGAGATTAAAGACTTGATTGCTAAGCATTCAATTGAAACTAGGAGAGATCTATCAATTGTAAAGAATGATAGTTCAAGACTAAGGATAATATCTAGGGGAAAAGTGCCAACATGTAATGAAGAAGTTGGTGAGGGTAGTAATACAAAGTCAACTAAGTCAAAGATTCCTAGAAGTAGTCCCCTTTGTCCTTGGGTGTTGCACATCTCAACAAGTAAACAAGAGAAAACTTGGGTTGTGAAAACTTACAATGATGTGCATAAATGCCTTCAATGCAGGAAGGTGAGGTAATGCACATAAACTTTTCTCTCTAAACAAATTGAAGGAACAATTATGCCCAACCCTACTATTCCTATTGGAGCCCTAAAAGACCATCTTCAAGCAAAACTGCAATTAAACCTTTCAAGGAAGAAAGTATTTAGGGCAAAATCAAGGGCAATGGAAAGGGCATGAGGTACTTACAGTGACCAATACCCTATGTTGAGAGAGTACATTCTTGAGCTACAGAAAACAAATCAAGACACAACAATGAAGCTAACAGTGAAGCTGGAGGTTGAAAGTGAACCAAACATCGATAGGGGCACCAGGCAGTTTAAGAGGATTTATGTATGTTTTGGTGCACTCAAGAAAGGATTCAAAACCCGCGACAGGGAATTGTTGGGGATAGATGGGGCTTTTATGAAAGGACCATATCCTGGTCAAATCTTAACTGTCGTTGGGATTGACCCTAACCACCGTTAGCTTATACGATTGTTGAGGCAAAGACAACTGATTCCTGGGCTTGGTTCCTTGAATATTTAGGAGATGATTTATAGTTGGATAGAAACTCTAACTTCACCTTCATAAGTGACCGACAAAAGGTAATTCTCATTTTACTTTGATTTTTACTATAGATCTGTTAAAAATATACTTTTAACCTATTGATGTTATAAGGTATCATACCAGCTCTTGCAAGGATTTTCCCAAGCGCAAAGCATAGATTTTGCTTGAGGCACATCCATGAGAACATGAAGAAAACCTAGAAAGGCAAGGAGTACAAAGACCTATTGTGGAAGTGTGCTATAACAACAACTGTTAACCAGTTTGGAAGGTGTATGAATGGGATGAGTATTTTGAATCAAGCAGCATATGATTGGTTGAAAGAAATCCCCCCACAGAGTTAGAGTAGATCTCACTTCACAGGTTTGCCTATTATTTATGAATTATAGTGTTGTGGCAGAGAATTGTTGTAATGTTGTTTCTGAATTAAAGTGTGTTCTCATGTGACAGGGATAGCCCATTGTGATGTAGTATTAAACAATATGTGCGAGGTGTTTAACAAGCAGTTTATTGATGGGAGAGACAAACCAATAATCATGGCCCTAGAGTACATTAGGGAATATTTAATGAAAAGGATTGTAAACGTACGAAAGGTGGTCGACAAGTGCGATGGTATCCTTACCCCCACAACAACCAAGTTGTTGAATGTAGTAAAGGCTCAGGCTTCCCAATACACAGTGCTCTGGAATGGAAGAAACAAGTATCAAGTAATTCGTCCTTGGATGGACCAATGTGTTGTAGACCCTACAGCAAAGGAGTGCACCTGCAGAAAATGGGAGTTAACAGGTATACCTTGTAATCATGCAGTGGCTTATATAGGGTACATACAATCAAATGAAGAAGATGTTGACATACCAGAGATGTGGGTGCATACTAGTTACAACCTAAATTAATGGAAAGTTGTTTATGAATTCATGATTGACCCAATTAGTGGAAGGGAGCATTGGCCTTAATCTGATTGTCCTATGATAATAACTGCACCAAAACATCACACTCCAGTTGGAAGGACAAAAGAGAAAAGAAGGAAGACCGCAGAAGAGTTGAGTCAACTACTTGTTAAGGGATCAAAGATATTAAGGCGTGGGAAAACTGTTACCTGTACAATGTGTTCAAAGAAAAGGCAAAACTCAAGGACTTGCAAGGGGCAAGAAGATAGAGAATCATGAAGGTTGTGACCACTGTGTTGGTTGTTGGTCCTGGAGGTGCTTAACAAGTTTGTAGAAGGGGGGGTTGAATACAAACTTAGAATTTAAAGTTTAATAAATTGTTCTTTGATAAATCAAGCACAATTTACAAGTCTGTTGCGGAATAAGATTAAGTATAACTCAATCTAAACAAACTTAAGAAAACACTAAGATGGTTGCACAATAATATAGAGAATGGGGATTAGAGAGTATAGAAAACAAGGTTTTCTATGGAGGTTTAAGAATAGAGCACACACTTCAGATGAAGAGGTAATCTTTCTATTTATACCCTATGCATTAAATGCATGGCAGGGCACTTTACACGTGTCCTTCATTGATTGGCTGAGAGAGTCTGACTTTGGGAGACATGCTTTCGGCCGTATCATGAACAGTGTAGTTGACAGAGTTGTTGTATAAATTGTGGCAGAGGTATGTCCGTTCTGACACATCATACTGGTTGTGCAAGGTAAGACAAAAGGAGACTTGAGGCATAAGCTACGTGATCGTTTGATCGCTGAATATCTCTTCCTTCAGAGATACAAAGAAGTTCAGCTATCGCTGAAGCTTTTCCTCATGTTCCTTCGCGTATAAGTAGAGTCGTCTTTGCTTCACTGATATCCGCATCAGGTCACTAGTAGACTTGTCTTTGTTCAGTGTCTTCGTCTTCGATTCAGCTATGAACATCTGTTGACGCGAGACTTGTCTTCAGGGATTACGTTAACTGTTTACATCAGAAACTATCAGCGATAACTAAACAGACTCAGTCTGATCACTGATAGTGAAACATTAATCATATGAAATGTTTATAAGAAAGGTCATCAGTGATAACTGAACAGACTCAGTCTGATCGCTGATGGTGAAACACTAATACATATTAAAACGTAATTTTCACTAAGTATAGAAGAGGGTCGTTATCAAATCACTGAGAGAGTTTGGATCAACAATCTCCCCCTATTTGATAATGACAAAGTAACTGAAGAAAATTACTTTATAGTTCAAAATAAAGGAATAATTAGGACTCATAACATACATGTCCCAATTACTATTTTGAGGGATCTTTTACAGTACTGATAGAGTTAAGTACATCACTGAAATTTTCATTAATTCAGAGATAGAATTACAAGATATGAAAATTACAAGTACAAGTGAGTAACTAACTACTGTAAGTTTTACTAATAGATTACAAGAAATAGGAAACTAATCTATCAGCTATCTAAAGAAGACTTTGGAGGATTGATCATATACTCAGATATTTCTTCTCCTTTTTGCCTTCGCTCTAAAGATTCTTGGCTAATGACGGCTTTGATTGGCTCAGCAGCAAAAGAAAAGCCACACCATAAGCACAAGAGATCCTTGAGATGACTCAGGGGACAGATAGGAATTTCAGATACTCTTTGGAATCTGAGATGTTCGTCATCATCTCTGAAGAAGATTCCAAAAGGTTCTTTAAGAACTTGTCCTGCAACATATGGTCCATCAGGGGGCAGATATAGATCGAGAACTGAAAGATCAGGAGGAGGACCAAACAGAGCTTCTCTTGAGAATTTGATGGAGGTTTCATTTCTTATCACAACGACATTTTCAGATGAGGAGGAGACAGGCTTTCTTTTGATTTGCTTTGGCTTAGAAGGAAGAGCAGATGGCACCTTTAGGATTGCAGCGACTCTGTTGATGAGAGCATCATTTATCCCTTCAACATAGCCTCTGTAGATTGACTTCGATTTCTTCAGCGCATCTTTGAACTCAAGCCATTCCATGTAGCCGAAGCTTTCCAGCTTTGAAACGAACATAGCCTTGCAGCTTCCATCCTCTCTGGTAATCTCCATAGTGACAGAAACTTTGTCCTTCTTCTTTCTCCCTGAGATAATAACTGCTACGATCTTCATTGGGTCAGAGCGATAGTCGATTTTATGCTTGCACCAATCAACTGAGTTATCGCTGACCGCTAGTTCTTTTGAGCGGTCCTCTTCAATCTCTTTCAATAGAGCATCCTGGACTTCCACTGGTTTATATTTCAGTTTCTTGTCTTTGACTTGAGAGGACTGAATTTTGAGAGCAAGAGAGGCATCTCTTTGACAATCAGCTATCAGCTTCTTAGCCCTGACAGATTCTTCGATTTCAGCTTCAGTTAGGAACTCTAGATCTGTTGATTGAGTAGGGACCTTCAGTCGTTGTTTCTCTAGATGAGAGATCAACTCTGTTCTTCTCTTCATCTCTTCCTCTGACCAGTGAAATGGTCTAGAGGGCCTTCCTGGATGTTGTAGGGATTCTTCTTCTTCATCTTCTTCATCAATCTCATTTACAGATATTGGGATTATTTCTTCATCAGCTATGGGAGTTGGGATTATTTGTAGTTCTTTACCCTTAAGTAGGGGAGAGAAATGTCTGGTCATAAAATAGAAAGAAACAAAGTTAGTGTTTATTTTAGGAAGAAGGAAGATAAAGGCTAGAAGAAAACATGGGTAGGGAATTTATAGTAGGATATGGGAACAAGTGAAAGGCATACCTGAGAAGGATTCTCCTCAGATAGTGAAACTGTCTTCAGGCTTCCCTCAGCAACTGCACCCTTGGATTTGCTTTGGGAAGGGGTTCCTGAGGATGTTTCATGACTCCCCCCTGCTGTGACAACTTCTTTCGAAGTTATCACTGAAGATGTGATGGCTGCAGAACACCATAAGGACTGATCTTCTTCATCATCATCATCTTCTTGATGAGGTTGCTCGTCCTCTTGATCTTGAAGATCAAGATCTTCTTCTTCTTCATCCTTCTCTTCTTCTTCTTCGACCAAGTCTTTGAAAGAAAGAGGGGGTTTGTCAGCAACCTTCTCCCCCCAACATGAGAGGGAGGCTCTTCCTGTTGAACCTCAGCAGCAGCTTCCTCCTCCTCTATATTTTCTTCAGCATCCTTCTGCCCCTTTTTGTCATTATCATCTAGGGAGAGATCTTTGGTTGGAGAGGAAGGTTATGCAGCGGCCAATTTTCGGACTTCAGCTTCCAGACTTTCCAGGCGTCCTTCAATCATAGGGATGTCCGAAGTAGCATGATGAATGAATTCAACATCTATGTTCAGAGAGGTGCGATCATCCTCTGTGAAAGAAGGGGAAATAGTCGGAGCTGGTTCATTCTGCTTCCCAAGGACCTGTTGAAGGAGAGAGGTGCAGGAATCGATCTTCACAGATAATCCCTGGACTTCGTTGCTTAAAGAATCAAAGCGTCCTTGAAGAAGTCGAGTAGCGTCCTTCACCTGGACAAACTCATCCTGAAGTGAGGAGACTTCAGCTTTGGTGGAGCAGGTGGTTGTCAACTACTTCAGCTCTTCACCAGCGGTATTAACGGAGCTGGTGGTTTCGTTCAGCGAGGTGGCGAGAGAATCCACCTTGACTCTCAAACTGTTGACATTAGCGTCAACAGTCGCCATACTAGGACCTGAAAGAAAAGTTAGTTTCTGAGTAACAGGCTTATACGGATAGGTGGGAGGTGTTTTTGGGGGTTTAGGTATACCTGAACGTTCAAACAAATTGAAAAATTACATGTCTCTTTCAAAGGTTTGAGCATCAGGTCCTAGAAATGCAACATGAGGTTGCTGCATAAAAGATGAAGGGTTAGAGACCAAAGAGATGGGAGGACTAGTAACAGGGATAGAAGAAGTTTGGAGTTGAGAAGGTACCTCAGTTGATTGAAGAACTGAGATTTCAGGTTGAGTCACTGTTGTTGTGACAGCGACTAAGATCGCTGGCAGGGTTATGTGATCACAGTTGCAGATGTGGAGGAGAGAACTACGAAATCATCCAAGGAAGTTTGTCGAGAAACTTCCTCAGGCCTTGAACTAGTGGCTCTTGTCTCCTTAGTCACTTTGGTCTTTTTCGAAGGACCAAAGGAACTAGTTGATGGGCGTTTTGAAACAGTGGTAGCGGCAGGGATAGCAGAAGAAGGAACCTCCTGCGTGGCCGCTGAAGTAGAAGAATGGAGAGAGAGGCGAGAGCGTAGGGTAGAGATACTTACCTCGTTGTCCAGCGGTTTGACCTCTAGTGAACGTTGACCCACTTTGGCGAAGAAGCCATCAGGAGTAGTGGGATAAGATTTGGCGTAGAGAAACTTCTTATATGCATAGATGAACTGTACATATGGGATCTTGGGATCCCTCTCCGTCTTCTCTATCTTTGACCTGAGATCGTCAAAGATAGCGGTGGCAAAGTCAAAGTTTTTACCAGCGATCACTGAGTAGGCCATTTGGACTTGAACTTTGCTGGCCTGATCAAGTGAACCACTTTTCCCACTCATACACTGAATGAAATGAGAAAAGATGAAATTCAGTTGAGAAGGCATGTTTGCCTTCTTGATAAGAGTCAGCCGCTTGTTGGGGATGGTTGTTCGTGGCTTGTTGTCCCAACAATACTCCATAGCATCCAAAAACTGGATGAGTTCAGCATAAGTGGGTAGAGCATCAAATCCACTCTTGGGTTTATCAGGAAACCTGAGAGCTTTCCTCAACCTGAAAGCGGTCATCATTCCTGGTCCTAGGTTGGTGCAGAAGTAAATGGCAGGAACCTGGTCACCTTTCTTATTGGTGATGGTGGATTCGTCGGCTGTGAACCAAAACTGTTGAAGTAGAGTTTTGGATGGCTTGGGATCCACATTTAGAGCGTAAGCAATACAAGATTGCTTCAGGAACTTAGCAGCATCCACAAGGTGTGTGTATTTGATTCCATCTAAGTCTAGGCGTCCAAGATGGTTGTTCTTGGGGACTTCAGAGTCAGTGATGGCGAACTTGACGTTCTTAGAAGCAACAAGAGCGGATTGAGCCATTTCTGAATATGGAAATAAAGAAGAGTAGAAGAAAAGTTTAGTCTAAAAATAAAGAAGGTTTTACCAGTTTCTATTTGAGGAAAGAAACATAGAAAAAAAACCCAACATATTTGAAGATGAAGACGGTGAGAAAATCAAAGGTTTTGAAAGAATAAAATTAAAAAAAATGATTTTATAGGATAGAAAATCTTATAGAAAAACCCATAATGATGGAACATAAATTGAGTTTATTAACAAGATTGAAATAAGAATAAGATCAAAGTAACCTGGTGATCTTCAATGAGGATGATGCAGATGCTTGAGATTGCTTGAGAGAGAATGCTTGAGAGAGAATTTCTTGCTCAAGAGGATTTCCAGAAAGCGTAAAATGATAAGAATGGAAAAACATTCTTTTTATACGTTTGAGAGTAGGAGAGAGAGAGAGAGAGAGGCGGGAAAACAAATGTTCATCATGACATGGACACGTCCCACAAAGTTGATTGGATAGAAGAGCAACGTACGAACGTGTCAGAAAAAGGTATGTCATGGATTGTCGGTTCAAATGACGTCATAGGAGAGAGAAAACGTTTCATTTATCCTTTTTGAAATTATCGCTGAAGAAAAGTCAGCGATAAAGTTTCTTTTTGAAAGTATCCCTGATAGAAATATAGGGATATATTTGTATGAAGGATCATTGAAGAGAAATTTTGTTTATCAAAAAGCTTTTAATCATTTGAAAAAAAATTCAGTGATTAAGGTTTATATTTTGAAAAAAACATCTTAACTGAATGAATATTCAGTTGTAGAGAGTGAGATAGCATACCTGAGAGTCAGATATTTATTTAGAGATTAATTGATAAAGGGGAACTTTGAGTCACTGACATAATGCATGAACAATGAAGATTTATTCTTCAAGATACAGCATTCCAAGCTCACTGATGAGAAAGTTAAACCTTGTCTCATCAAGAGGTTTGGTGAATAAATCAGCTAGCTGATAGTCAGTAGAGATAAAGTGATATCTGATCTCTATGTGTTTCGTCTTTGAATGTAGCACTGGATTATTTGCTATGGCGATAGCACTAGTGTTGTCGCAATAGATTGGAATCTTTGATAGCTGAAGGTCATAGTCTAATAGTTGATTTCTCATCCAGAAGACCTGAGCACAACAACTTCCAGCAGCTACGTATTCAGCTTCAGCTGTGGAAGTGGACACTGAATTTTGCTTTTTGCTCGTCCAGCTTACCAGCTTTCTACCTAGGAGTTGACATCCACCAGTGGTGCTCTTTCTATCGAGTTTACAACCTGCAAAATCACTATCGGAATATCCAGTTAGATCGAACCCTGAGTCTTTGGGATACCAAAGACCGAGGTTAGGAGTCCCTTTCAGATATCTGAAAATTCGCTTAACAGCGATCAGATGGGATTCCTTGGGTTCAGATTGATAGCGTGCACATAAACAAATAGAGTACATAATGTCAGGTCTGCTCGCTGTAAGATACAGCAGGGAGCCTATCAATCCTCTACAGACAGTGACATTAACAGGTTTTCCAGATGGGTCTTTGTTAAGTGTTAGAGGAGGTGCCATAGGGGTTTTCATCGCTGAAGTTTGTGTTAGATCAAACTTCTTCAGCATATCTTTAACATACTTACCTTGGCTGATAAAAGTACCTTTGTCAGATTGTTTGATCTGAAGGCCAAGAAAATATGTCAGCTCACCCATCATACTCATTTTGTATTCTTTCTTCATTCTTTCAGCGAAGCGAGTACACAGAGATAGGTTAGTAGAACCAAATATGATGTCATCGACATATATTTGTACAAGAATTATATGACCTTTTATCTTTCTGAAAAATAATGTATTATCAATTTTGCCACGTTCAAAGTTTTCAGAGATAAGAAAAGATGAGAAAGTGTCATACCAAGCACGAGGGGCTTGTTTGAGACTATAGAGAGCCTTATCCAATTTATAAACATAATTTGGATACTTAGGGTCATAGAACCCTGGAGGTTGTTCTACATAGACTTCTTCATTCAGTTTTCCATTTAGGAACGCTGATTTAACATCCATTTGATAAACAATGAAGTCTTTATAAACTGCATAGGCTAAGAATAGTCGAATTGCTTCGAGCCTAGCCACAGGGGCAAAGGTTTCATCATAGTCTATGCCTTCCTCTTGTCTGTATCCCTGAGCAACAAGTCGAGCCTTGTTGCGGGTTATAGTTCCATGTTCATCTAACTTGTTTCTAAACACCCATTTTGTGCCTATAACAGTTTTGTCAGATGGTCTAGGAACGAGATTCCAAACTTTGTTGCGAGAAAACTCAGTCAGCTCTTCTTGCATAGCGCTGACCCAGTTTGGATCTCTGAGGGCATCATCAACCTTCTTTGGCTGTATTAAAGAAATAAAATTGACAAAGAGACAGATATTACCTGAACTTCGTCGTGTCTGAATACCTGCATCGGGATCACCAAGAATCTGATCTATGGGGTGATATCTGGTCCATCGCTGAGCAGGAGCATGATTACTCATTTCAGAGGTTGGATCAACAATGGGAATGTTCACTGATGAGGAAGCTTGAGGCTCATCAGCTATTAACTGTTGAGTGTCAGACAAACCATTGTTTTCTGAGAGGTGTTCAGACAAAGATGGATCTGATGGAAGTAAGGTGTTTAGAGGCTCTGCTGATATCCATGAGTTGGATTCAGCATTAGGAGGTATGATGTTTGGATCATCATCAGCAGCTGAAGGATTTGAATGCTGATGGTTTGAGATGAAAGGTTTTGTTTCTCTATAATGTGAAAACATCCAAGCATTTAACTCTTCATTGTCAGCGATTGGTTTAGAGTTCGCTGATCGAGTTTCATCAAAAGTGACATGAATTGTTTCTTCCACAGATTGTCTTCTCTTGTTGAAAACTCTGTAGGCTTTGGAGATGGAGGAATATCCTAGAAATATTCCATCATCAGCTTTTGGGTCGAACTTTCCAAGCTGATATTTGTTGTTTAAAATAAAGCACTGACAACCAAAGATATGAAGAAAGCTGATAGAAGGCTTTCTTCCATGAAAAAGTTCATAAGTTGTCTTTCCAAATCGCTTTACTATCAGCGATCTGTTTTGAGTAAAACATGCAGTGTTTACAGCTTCAGCCCAAAATTGAGTAGGGAGGTGAGAATCGTTGAGCATTAATCTAGCAGCTTCAATGATCATTCTATTTCTTCTTTCAGCGACTCCGTTTTGCTGAGGTGTTCTTACTGAAGAGAAGTTATGAGAGATTCCCTTGTTCTCAAAGAAAATGTTCTGAGAACTATTTTTGAATTCAGTTCCATGATCACTTCTTATTGAACGAATAGTGAGATTATTCAGCACTTTTATCTTTTTAACAAAAGATATTAGTTCTTCTGGATTATCACTCTTGCAGCGAAGAAAAGATAACCCAGGTGTAGCGAGAGTATTCATCTAGAATGACAAGCGTATATTTGTTTCCAGCTATTGATTGGATGTTGACAGGGCCAAAAAGATCCATATGTAAGAGCTGAAGAGGACTTGTCACTGAGGAAACTTGTTTAGACTTGAAACTAGCTTTTGTCTGTTTCCCTTTTTCACATGCTGAGCAAAGAGATTCTTTAGCATATGAGTGCTGAGGAATACCAGAAACCAGTTCCTTAAAAGAGAGAGAATTCAGGGTTTTGAAATTTAGATGAGAGAGCATTTTGTGCCATAGCCAGTTGACATCAGAAGAGGATTTAGAGAGAAAACATACGTTTTCAGTGATAGTAGAGTCCATATCTATTACATAGACATTTTCTCTGCGATTAGCACTGAGAGCAAGTTTTCCTTTCTCATTTACCACTGAACATGCTTTCTTGGAAAAGCGAACTTCATAGTCTTTATCACATAGCTGACTGATGCTCAGAAGATTGTGCTTCAGTCCATCTACATAAGCGACTCTTCTGAAGGTAGTTGTCCCATTGTTGAGGACACCAAACCCTCGGGTATATCCTTTTCCATTTCCACCGAAGGTCACAGAGGGACCTTTCTCTTCCTTGTATTCAGTGAGCATGTCTTTTTGTCCAGTCATATAACGAGAACATCCACTATCGAGATACCAGATGCCCTTTGATCCCTACATACATAAGGAAGATTAAGCTTTGTTTGGTACCCACTTTTCAATGGGTCCTTTGGGGTTAGTGGAGATGGAAGGTTCAGCAATCTTCACAGCAGATGAAGATTCAGCTTCAGTGGTAATCTTCACTTTGGTTAATTTATTAACCTTAGTGGTATTCTTCACCCTGATCGATTTTTCAGCTTTGATGACCTTCTCAGCCTTGGAGGCATTCGTCTTCACTTTGGCTGATTTATCAGCTTTAGTGGCAGTTGGACATTTGCTTGCAATATGGTCAATAAATCCACAGTGATAGCATTTTCTATATTTGAAAGTGGTTTTAGGACCAGAAGTGAGAGGTTTTGAGAATTTAAGATGAGAGGGGCCAGGTCCAAGAATGTTTTTAGCATGAAATCTGGGAGGAATTTTTGTTTCTTCAGATCTCTTAGGCTTAAGATCAATCTTTAGCTTTGGAGGACAGAGATCAAAGATTTCTATCACAGAGCTAGAAGATTGATTCGCTGAAGGTTTAGAGGGAACTTTCAGCTTTGCTTTCTTGGAAGCCTTCTGAGGACGAAGAATGGATTTTCCTTTATCCGCAAACTTAGAGACTTTGGATTTTTCCTCAGGGATAGAATTAGAAGAAGAAGGATAAAACTGATTATAAGAAGTGTCAGAGATAGAAGTGACAAACGTTCCAAACTTAAGCATGGAACAGTCTTCTTTAGGCTCATCCTGTGGTTTCCAAAAACCAAGACCGGTTTTATCACCGCCAGGAGTTTGAGCGTTTATTATCTCAGTGATCTTTGTTGAGGAAATACACCATTTTTCAACAGTAGCCTTTTCTGCTTTTAGAGCAGCGATGGCTTGTTCGCGTTCTATGCTGATGATTTTATTTACAACAACTTGATATTTCAAACTTTCCTCTAAAAGAGTCAGTTCTCTGATCTTTTCATGGCATTTTTCCAGCTGTTCAGTTAAATCATTGTTTTTTATTTCAGCTAGAGATTTTCCGTTTAGAGCATTGTAAATATCAATCATTAGCACATCAACTGCGCGACTTCTCTCTGATTCAGGTAGAGAGGGATTAGTAGAGATAGATATCTGAGATGATATATAGCTCATAGAAGTTTCAGTTGGTTCTTCCACTTCTTCTTTAATCTCAGCCATGAGGCAAAGATTAGCGACTTCTTCTTCATCAGAACTTGATTCTTCTGATTCAGCCCAGTCATGTTCTTCAGCAATGAGACATTTACCTTTTCGCTTGTAGCTTTTCAGCTTTTGATATTTCTCTTTCAGCTTTATGTACTTGTCATCGCTGGATATTCTAGAGGTAGAAGGTTTGAAGACTTTCTTCGACCTGTACTCACTTGCAAAGTGTCCAATCTTTTCACAGTTAAAGCAAGTAGCAGTAGCCTTATCAACAGGGGTTGATTTTGGCTTGTCAGTGAGAGAGAGATGCTTATTTCTTTTGAAATTGCTCTTTCCTGCAAATCTCTTGAAAGAGTTTATCAAGAGTGCTAAGGACTCATCAAACTCTGAAAGATTAGTGTCTGATAGATCCTCAGATTCAGAATCTAATTTAGTGATGGTGAGAGTAGATCGCTGAGATGGAATTATCTCTGAAGAGACTAAAGCAACAGGAGTGCTTTTGGAGTCTTTAGAATCTTTTATAAGATTCTTCTTCAAAAGGTTTGATTGCTCATAGTTAAGCAATATCCCATACAAGGTGCTGAGAGAAAGAGAATTTAAGTCTTTTGTCAGCTTGAGACATATTGAGTAACTGTCCCAGCATTCAGGAAGACATTCTAAGAATTTTGTTAGGACCCCAGAATTAGAATAGGTCCTACCAACGGTTCTTAGATCAATGATTAAGCAGTTAAACCACTGATGAACATCAGAGAGAGATTCATTCTTACCAGCGATAAAACTTTCATAATGTCTTACCAAGTTAATCTTTCGAGTCTCTTGTATTTCAGTAGTGCCTTCATATTGAACACATATGGTTTCCCACATTTCTTTAGAAGTTTTAAGATGCATGATGGAATGGAAAACTTCATCAGGCAGAGCCATAGAGATAATGGTCTTTGCCCTTGCATCAATACCAACCTTCTTTTTGTCCTCATCACTCCATTGTCTGATTTCCTTAGCAATATAGCATTCAGGAATAAATGGAGTGGTGGCAGTAGCTGGAACGACAACTATGATTTGGACAGGTTCATAGGGTCCGTTTGCTATGTACTCAGGTATAGTAGGATCTGCGCCTTCAAGAAATAGCATCATTCGATTTTTCCAGAGAGAGAAGTTATCTCTGCTAAATCGAGGAGGTTTAGAAAGTGAACCATTATCATAGTAGTTTGTGTTTGTGTTAAGTGCCATTTTAGAATAGCAAGGAAGAGAATAAAGCAAGATCTTGTTTATCAGATTAAACAGTCTGCTCTGATACCACTTGTTGGTCCCGGAGGTGCTTAACAAGTTTGTAGAAGGGGGGGTTGAATAAAAACTTAGAATTTAAAGTTTAATAAATTGTTTATTGATAAATCAAACACAATTTACAAGTCTGTTGCGGAATAAGATTAAGTAGAACTCAATCTAAACAAACTTAAGAAAACACTAAGATGGTTGCACAATAATATAGAGAATGGAGATTAGAGAGTATAGAAAACAAGGGTTTCTATAGAGGTTTAAGAATAGAGCACACACTTCAGATGAAGAGGTAATCTTTCTATTTATACCCTATGCATTAAATGAATGACAGGGCACTTTACACGTGTCCTTCATTGATTGGCTGAGAGAGTCTAACTTTGGGAGACATGCTTTCGACCGTATCATGAACAGTGTAGTTGACAGAGTTGTTGTATGAATTGTGGCAGAGGTATGTCCGTTCTGACACATCGTACTGGTTGTGCAAGGTAAGACAAAAGGAAACTTGAGACATAAGCTACGTGATCGTTTGATCGCTGAATATATCTTCCTTCAGAGATACAAAGAAGTTCAGCTATCGCTGAAGCTTTTCCTCATGTTCCTTCGCGTATAAGTAGAGTCGTCTTTGCTTCACTGATATCCGCATCAGGTTACTAGTAGACTTGTCTTTGTTCAGTGGCTTCGTCTTCGATTCAGCTATGAACATCTGTTGACGCGAGACTTGTCTTCAGGGATTACGTTAACTGTTTATATCAGAAACTATCAACGATAACTAAACAGACTCAGTCTGATCACTGATAGTGAAACATTAATACATATGAAATGTTTACAAGAAAGGTCATCAGTGATAACTGAACAGACTCAGTCTGATTGCTGATGGTGAAACACTAATACATATTAAAACGTAATTTTCACTAAGTATAGAAGAGGGTCGTTATCAAATCACTGGGAGAGTTTAGATCAACATTGGTTGTTTATGTGTGTTGTCTTTTGGATACTTTATGGTGGTTGTCTTTTGGATAAGTTATGTTTGTTGTCTTGGATAGATAGAAATTGGTGCTTGTCTTTTGGATTTTTATGTTGGTTGTCTTGGATGGAAACAAAGTCATTGTCTTTTGGTAGTTAATTTGTATGTCTTTTGGTAATGGCATTAATCAATGGATACTTGTTTTGGTAGAAAACTGTTAGATGTATATCTTTTGGTAAATAACCTTTTGGATGTTTGGTAATCAAAATGTTGGTTACTTGTTTTGGTATGAAACTGTTTTGGTATGAAACTTGTTTCTTATTGACACATTCAATTGAAACAAAGTAGAATATACCAATAGAGTACACCATTACCATAAAGTATCAAAAGATCAAAAAATCCAAGTACATAAAGTAAAGGTTGTTCCATTACAAAACATCAAAAGATCCAAGTACATAGGTTGTTCCATTACAAAATATCAAAATATCCAACTACATATTTGACCACTAAACTCTATTAGGTTAATTAATAACCAAATAAATCAAAAAACAAAACCAACTAACGACCAACAAAATATTGTATATACGAGCTTTAGTTGACTTCTCCTTCAACTTTGCTTCAACCATATTCTTCGATCTTAGTAAACCAGCTTATTCCGGCTTGACTTTTGCCAGCTAGTCTACTCCTTTACCTGCTTGCCCTTTTTCTGTGTTTGTGTGGCATATGTTCTCTTAGTAAGAGGTTGCGCTCCGGAACCTGTGGCTGGATTGAATCCTTCGTGATGGTGGTAAGCTCACTCTCTTAAAATCAGTCCTTTCGATGAAGAAGTCTTCGCCTTTGCAGAGGTGGTTCCATGGACTCTCTCCTGCATCGATCGTTCACAATTTCTTGGTCAAGCCATCCAACAAATCCACATTTCATAGCCTGTCAAATAATTAGGGATGAAGTAAGGGTTTTCTTAGAACAAATCCACAGTGGGAACCCTTTAATTCTGAAACAAAACTGATTCTGAGATAAAAGTTTAGGGTTTTTAATAGAAATCAAACACCTGGTTTGAACAACAGTAAAATTTTCAACCTGGGTTAATGTTAGTCCATGAAGTTCGGACAATCACAGGGGAGCCACATTTGCACACCACCATGGAAGACATTAAGCTCGATGACTTTTGGAGGGAAAAGACGATAGAGAGAGAGAGAAGTCGTTTATTAAAAGAGGGGGAGGTTTTAATGAAAAGACTAACTTACCCTCATATGCAGGCCACGTGGTGGGTGTTAACGACAGGGTTGCTAACAGAGTTAGAGGGAGAGACCAAACCCGGTCGTTTTTGCATACCACGATGGCCAAACTGTAATTTCCAAATTGCATGAAAAAAAGGTTTTACTTTCGGGAAACCACAGGGATCAAAAGTGTAGTTTACTTTTTATCACAAATTGCTCGTTGTTGTGCATAATTTTGAGGTAAAATTTTATAGGATTCAACGATCATCTAGATTAAAAGTTGAAAATCATTTTTTTTTCATCTTTTACATAGGACACAAATGGGTGTAAAAGCATATGCATTACATCCAAATATCTAAATGGTGTGCGTTGTGGTGTAACAATGAGGTCAAATCTCAAGTCTTATATGTCATGGTAAAGACCCGATGTTTTTTAAGGCGTGAAATAAGATGACAAATTTATATGTCATATATATATATATATATATATATATATAGGGAAATGTTCATTTGAGAAATGCTAAATATATGAGAAATAGAGAAGCAATCATAACCTTTAATTCGGTCAAGATTGGCTTTGACTGGTCAAAAGTTGCGGTTACTCCAAAAATAGAAGGACAATTTTCTAATTTTTACAAATACATGGACGAGTTCATATATGAACCTGTATGATTCACATATGAATTATATGTTCATATGTGAACCAGTGTAATTCATATAAGAACTCTTTTAACTGATTCATATATGAACCTTTTGTGATTCATATATGAACTAACTAACTGATTCACATATAAACTAATTAACTGTAGGTTTATATGTGAATCAGTTGAACTAATTAATTCATATATGAACATTTTTTATTCAAATATGAATGTATCGTTCATATATGAATCAGTTAAAAGAGTTCATATGTGAATTACACTGGTTCATATATGAACATATAATTCATATGTGACTCATACAGGTTCATATATGAACTTGTCCCGCGTATTTTACGAAACTACCCCTCTATCTTCTACAGACCACACAATGAATTATCCGGTATTTCACGATCAAAGCCGCAAACGTTGACCAAAAAAAGGGCTAGGATCATTTCTTTATTTATCATATTTTTGGCATTTCTCAAATGAACCTAATTATATATATATAAATATATATATATGTGGTCAGGTTCAGGGGAAAACCTCAAGAAAACTGAGGAACACCCTGATAGCCCTTCATGTGGACGCTATGCACTTGTGGAGTTGAATGCCAACAGGAAGGAGTATGAACTTGTGCGATGGTTCCATGGACACGCACCGACTAATCCCCAGGGAGACCACAAATCGTCTGGAGTCATCATAGGTGAACCTCCATGACTATAAGAGCTTTGACAACCTCTGGATTTGAACATGGGGTAGATAAAATTTTCCACTACATCCCTATAAAGATTAACCAGTGTGTCACAACCCAAGTAGTTTTCATTACATCCCCTAAAACTTAATTTAGGATTTCCAAATTTAATCAACAAAGACATAACACTAAATTTGAGTTATTCAGTTTGAATTAAGTTACAAAACTTTCAAACCTGACTGATAATCAATTTTTTTTGACAAAATTTCTAGTCTTCAGAAATTATTCTTGCAAGAAAGCACATGCCAAGGAGTTTAGACACCACATGTACTAATCATAAAACCTAACTTGCCTTCAATAATAAAAAAAGAAAAACAATTATTTTCTATAAATATTAAAAAAAAAAGCAAAGGATATAATAATGTTTAAAGTTGAATGCCAACACGAAGGAGTATGTTCCAAAGTAAATGTTCGCTACGCCACCTTTGCCAGCTTTAAGCCTTTGCTCTTTTTTTTCTTTCTTAAACCATTGTTTATGTTTTATGTCTAGAATATAATATAATTGGTTTTAATCATTTTATAAAAGTAAATTTCTATTTATTTATTTATTTATTTATTTATTCAGTAACTTTTTCACGACTCGTAAATTAGTTTTAAAACCCCAACTATTTCATTGGTTTTATTGTAAATTCAAGAGTAAACTATGTTTTCCATTCATGTGATTTGTTGAAAATTGTTATTTTCGTTTATGTGCTTTTAAAATTACAGGTTTTGTCTCTGTAGTTTATTGTTATTTTTGTCCTTCACATTTAACTGTAAACAAGTAAAGTTGTCTGATCGATCAAGCGAAACTTGAGTTTGACTGCAGGACGCAAAGCTACACATTGATAAAGTTTGTCTCAAGAACGAAAATAACAATAAATTACAAATTAAAAAACAAAAACCATAACTTCCAAAACATAGGGGTTGTTTGACAGTTGTTGAATGATGTGGTGCAGAATGATTAAGAGATTCTTATGATGTAGTGCAAAATGAAATATGATTGTTTGCTGATTATTTAGAATGAAATTAAAGGGCTGAATGATTAAAGGAGACATAAGATACAAAATCATTCAGAGAGATTTGGAATCATTAAGAGACCGGTTTTTTTGTCAAACAATATTCACCTCTCAACGATTCAGATGTTGTCTCTTAGACTCTTACGTTGTGTTCTTTAATCTGGAGAGAAAAGAAAAGAAAAAAAATGGATAGAAAAGAAAGGGAGAGAAAAGGAAAGAAAAGAAAATTAATTTTTTCATTTGTGTTCTTGAAAAAGAAGAAAAAGAAAGGAAAGAAAATAGTTTTTCAATTTCTTGAACAGGGGAGAAAGAAAAGAAAATATGTCATTTTTACAAATATATCCTAATAAAAATATATTCTTTTTGATGAAAGATTAGGTAGTTTTGTAATTTTAATAATTTCAGTAGTTTTTTAAATGGTTTTAATTTCTTTCTTTTTTTTCTTCTCTTTCCTCCTACATTTGGAAGGAAAGTTTTTAGAGAAAATTTGTCATTATTTTCCTTCTGTTTCCTTTCATTTCCCTCCTAAAAAAGTTTCGAGAACACGAGTTTTTTTTTTTACTTTTCACCCCTTTCCCTCTCTTTCCTGTCATTTCCTTCGTAAAAAGAGTCTCGAGAACACAACGTTAATGAAACTATTAAGAGGTAATCAAATAGCTCATAATAACAGGAATATTTCGAGAAATCACTATAACTGAAATCGTAGTTTACTCTGTATTCAATGATGACAAATTATTTTCTTTTCATATATTTTATTTTTTTTCTCGTAAATAATGTAAGCCACGTAGATCAAGTAAAGCAAATAAAACAAAATAAATAAATATTATTCTGAAAATAATGCAAATATAGAAAGAGAAAAAGAAAAAGGAATAAGAAGGTTCCTTTCGTTTTCTTCCATACGGACTATACAGGGTTGCAATATTTACCTTTATGTAAATTTAAATCGAGTTAACTTGTATATTAAAAATGTAAAAAA
This sequence comes from Arctium minus, assembly GCA_954870635.1. NCBI lineage: Eukaryota > Viridiplantae > Streptophyta > Magnoliopsida > Asterales > Asteraceae > Arctium > Arctium minus. The sequence continues at coordinate 45,940,079 of OX941084.1, forward strand.
GTTTTTTTTTTTTTTTTTTTTTAATATTGATGTGTATAAAAATAATATTAATATGCAGGGATGTATTTAACAATTATAGGGTGTCTTAACCTACTCCACTTGTTTTTGGATAGGTGAAATACACCTATATATATTGCTAAATGTATCTTTACTTATTTATTTTCAACTCACATACATTAAGATTAAGACCTACTTGTTTTTGTTTATTTATTTGTATTTAAAATAAGATGATTCTATATGTGCACCCCTTTTAAGTTACTAAAAGTGTACTCGCGCAATACAGCGAGATATATCGTAATTTTAATGTTTTATTTTATTTTTTTGTCGATTTACATAACGATTTTGGATAATTTTGAGAAAGTGATAATGTTTTTTTTATAAATTTGTTTAATTTAGGCTTAATAATATAATGTTTTTTATATAAAAAAATTAAGTATTTTATTAGAATTCAATGATTATCTTATATATTTTAATGACATCTAGAAAAAATAACTAATTACATATTTAATAATATAATTAAAAAAAATTATAGTAATATAATATATTAATTAATAGTGATACATGGAAACGTCTGCATAAAAGGAAGACCCTGCACATCCCAAATTGGTGGGTGTTAGAAGCCTGCACATACCAAAAGGAAGGTCCTGCACATACCAAACGTAGTGGTCAATGCTTTGAGTCGGAAGGACTATAACAGGAGCATTCGGGCTACCCTCTCAAGAATCGAGCTCGTGTCGAGTGTCATAGAGAAGACTAAGGCTTCTCAAGTAGAAGCCTTGTTGGAAGGAAATCTCAAGGAGGAAGTCATGAAAAAACAACGTTTGCTCTTAACGGAAGATAGTCGTGGAGTAAAATTGTTCAACGGTCGTGTGTGGGTGCCCAAGGTTGGGGGCAATCGGGAACTTCTCCTCGAAGATGCCCATAAGTTCAAATACTCCATCCATCCGGGGAGTACAAAGATGTATCGGGATTTAAAGCTACATTATTGGTGGTCGGTAATGAAGCTTGATGTGGCACGATACGTGGAGCGTTGTGTGACGTGCTTGCAGGTGAAGGCCGAACATCAACGACCATACGGGAGTCTTCAATCCTTGGAGATCCCCGAGTGGAAATGGGAGCACATTACCATGGACTTCGTGACTAAGTTGCCCAAGACTCTTCGAGGTCACGATACCATATGGGTGATAGTTGATCGGTTGACCAAGAGCGCTCATTTCTTGGTCATGCGTGAGACACTACCGATAGACAAGTTAGCAAAGCTTTACATCGATGAAGTGGTTTCGAGGCATGGAGTTCCCTTGTCTATTGTATCGGATCGTGACAGTCGGTTCACTTCAAACTTTTGGGATGGCTTGCAGAAGGAACTTGATACGCGCGTGAAGTTGAGTACGACTTACCATCCTCAAACCGATGGTCAAAGCGAGAGAACGATCCAAACGCTTGAAGACATGCTAAGGTCTTGCGTTAACGACTTCGGGGGTAGTTGGGATTCTCACCTACCTTTGGTGGAGTTTGCTTACAATAATAGCTACCACTCGAGTATCGGAATGGCTCCATTTGAGCCCTTATACGGGCGAAAGTGTAGAACTCCCGTATATTGGCTTGAAGCGGGAGAGAAGCAATTCGTTGGACCTGAAATCGTGCAAGAGATGGCCGATAAGGTCAAACGCATTCAGGAAAGATTGAAAGTGGCTCAAGATCGACAAAAGAGCTATGCCGATAAGAAGAGACGACCGATGGAATTCCAAGAAGGCGACCGTGTGATGCTAAAGGTGTCGCCATGGAAGGGCATTATCCGGTTCGGAAAACGCGGGAAGCTGAGTCCCTGTTTCCTTGGACCATTTAAAGTGCTTAAGTGTGTAGGCTTGCAAGCTTACCAATTGGAACTTCCTCCAGAAATGAACGGGATCCACAACACATTCCATATATGTTACCTTTGGAAGTGTTCGGCGGAAAAGGAAAGCGTTATCCCTCTTTCCGAGATTAGAGTGGACGAGGGTAACCGTTGCGTTGAAGAACCCGAAGCTATTCTGGAGAAAAAGTCAAAGAAACGTCGCCACAAGGAAGTCACTATGGTCAAAGTGCAATGGAAGCATCATCGCGGTGCCAATGTGACGTGGGAAGCCGAGGAGGATATGAAGCGAAGATATCCTCACCTGTTCGAGTAGTTGGGATTTCGGGGACGAAATCATTTCCAAGTTGGGGAGGATTGTAACACCCGGATTTTCGGTAAGTCAATTCCTTCATTTTCTTCCCCATATGTTTCCCTCCTTTTAGTATGAAACCCCGTTATGAGTTTACCTTCGACTTTGGGTACTGTCCTTGTATGTACCGATGCTTAAAAATTGAATTTTGGAGGCCGAGGGGGTATTCGGCGACAGTGCCATGCGATAGTGACATTGTCACTGTCGTTGTGGCATAATCGCGGTGGAGATGGAGTCGCGGTACAATCGGCGCGATTGTGACCGCGATAGTGACAAGTGTCACTATCGCAGGGCACTATCACTGGAGATGTACCGCGAATGGGTTGTAGCGGGCGATAGTGCCCCGTGATTGTGACATTTGTCACTATCGCGGGGCAAGGTCGCGGTCGGGGTTTTGAGGTATAAAAACGACCCAACTGATCCATTTCTCATTTATTTCAAGTGTGGAGCTAGTAGGGGCGATTTTGGTGCGATTTTGGGTGCCCTAGGTGAGTTTTTCCTCATCTCTCTCTTCATTTATTCCTAGTTATTGGTATCCTAAGATCCTCTACTTCTCATTCTAGGTTGTCAAGTATTTGTTGTGAAGACTTCAAGTTCTCAAGTTCAAGATCTCTTCATCTAGAATTGCTAGGGTTTAGAATAAACCCATTGTGAGTTCATACTTCCATTTCTTAAACTTTATACATATCAAAATACATTTTTGACTTCTAAGTATCTCCTTATTTACGTATTCCTTGTTGATGAGATTTTGACCTAACTTGATATTTTGGAGATTTTTAGGGTTTCTTACCCTTTTGTAAAATAATGAAACAATCCATGTCTTAAACTACAAATATGGATGTTTTTCACATTTTGTTGAGTAAAATGTTCAACCTATGGCATTTTAGCCAAGTTCAGGTTTTAAGTATATTATGGGAATTTTGGTTGAAAAGGGTTTTGTGAAAAGGAAATAAATGGTTTAATGTTGAGGAAATTCATGTTTTCATTAAAATAGTTTTTACACTCTGTAACACCCTGAATTCTGGAAATAGAAACTTATTTAAAATTTCTAAACACGTCAATAATTGAATCATCTACAACCACGAATTTGGATTCAACTACAATACACATATACCATCTTATACATACGGACGATAAATGACGGGTGCTACTCATACCCATGCATAGTCACTATCTCCATAATGCGGAAGACTTCACCGAATACTTACTTTCGGATCTAGCTAAGGCTCTACTCTTCATAGGGTTGCTAGAACCAACTCCCAACCTTGAAACCTGATGCACATGCCAACAAATAAAAGGTTAGGCTTAACGCCTAGTGAGCTCAAGAGTTTTCCTTAGAGATATGTAAAGCAAAGACTTTAAGAACATTATTTAAAAATCATGATTTCCAAAATGAAATACATTTGATTTGAAAGCAACCAAAATGAAATGCATTAAATCTTAAAAACAATCTCCTTTCCATCATTCACCCTTTTCGTGATTAAAAATCATAAAACAAACGCCTCCTGAAATAAAGCCAAAACCCAAAGTGCACGTAAAACATAATTGACATTATAATGATCAAACACGGAAAACGTAGATAACCCCAACTTCCAAAACATCCCAATAACTCGAATGAGTTTCAAAAACCAAAACCTTAAAACGTTGATAAATACCCACATTCAAACGTCTCCGAAAACATGGATTATAAAACTCCATAACCAAAACCTCACCTACTGGTGACGGGAAATACCCGATTACATTGTACGTGACGAAACACAAAAGTAGGTCACATAATCATGTAAGAAATCAAAACATGTGGGTTACACAAATAAAACCCACCGAGCTCAACTCCTCTGAGTCTATCACTCGAAAACATCAAGTCACCCCCTCTAGGTCTATTCTTGAGAGTTCCAAAATGGGGAACTCTAGCACAAGAGAATTACACCTTACTGCCCATGGGACGTTGCCCGACCGTATAGGTCCACACCTTACTTACCATGGTGACCCGATGCCTATTCCGTGCCAAATGATGAACCAATGCCCAAAGCGGGGACATAGGAACACCGTGCCTATGGATCCATTACACTAACTAAACCATTACATGACTCAAAGTGAATGAACTAATGCATCCAAAACATGTAATTCTCAACTAAGATGCAATAAATGCAAATTATAACCATACGCTCTACAATGAGCTATTAAAACGGACAAGTGTCCTCAAAACCCAACAAAATCCAAATCGAGCCATAAGCTCGACAAACCCAAAGACCCAACGTTGAAAATCATAAAATGAAATCAAATATAAACAACCCGTACTTATATAAACCCATGCTCCAAAACATATGATTAATTCCAACGTAGTTTAGATTGGGACAATTTATTTCCCAAATGAGTTTGCAACATTTATTCTTTCAAAACGTCCCATAACATAAAACCATGCATTTCTCCAAAACACAAATTGAAACGCATTTATACTCAAAATCTACTTCCATAAAATAAATCATTAAAATACCGAAATACCTGATTTATTTATCATAATGCCCAAAATCCCAAAGATGTGTGCTAAATGAGTTTATAAGGTCAAACACCTTTAAAATAACCAACTTATCAGCAGTTAACAAAACTTATTAGCAGTTAGCAAAACTTATCAACAGTTAACAATTTCGTGTAAGGCACAAAACCCTTTAAAACAAACATTTTGGCATGTACACCGTTTTCACAAATCAACTTGAACTCACCTTGCTAGATTTAGGCTAAATCTAGATTTCACCCAACGAGCTCTTTTGAAGGCCGCTTGAATCCTCAAGCTGAAAACTTCCAAAACCTAGATCCATACAAATCCAAACCATAAATATCCATACCTAATCATATAGAAACATTTCCCCAACCTTTATATACTAAATTCCTCAACAAGACCAAAACCCTAGTTTCCCAAAAACCCTCAAATCCGAGATTTGAGATACCCAACACTAAGAAACCACCAATGGAGCATTTAACATTATTTCAAGAAAGCTTACCATTAAAGATGACGAGACTTTCCGAGAACACCCAATCCAACTCTTCAACCCGAGCTCCCAACCTATGGACTTGATGGGGAAGATGAAAATGGAGGTTTTGTGGTTCAAGATTCCAACTAGTTAGATGGTGAGTAAACATGTGGTTTGGGGAGGAAAAACCCCCAAAATGGGTTAGGGTTCGGTTTTGGGGTTTGGGAGAGAAAAGGGAAGGAGATAGAAGTGAAAAATGAGAGAAATTGTGAGAAATTCGGGCATTTAGGGAACCAGTGGCCGCGGGCGATTATGCCACGCGATAGTGATATTGTCACTATCGCGAGGGCACTCTCGCGGGAAATGTACCGCGGGTGGTATACCCCCGGCGATTGTGCCACGCGATAGTGACACATGTCACTATCGCGAGTCACAATCGCGCCACACGTATCGAGCCCCGAAAAGGTTGAAACTTGAGATTCTCGCATGGGTCGACTTAAGGTTCGAAAGTACAATCTTTTCCACTCATAAGATAGACGGAAGGCGGAGAGATAACCAACGAAGGACGGAGCTTGTCTTACGAAAAACTGGGTGTTACACACTCGAAAGGTTTACTTGGTAACGAAACATATTTGGAAATGAGAAGATGACCTTATGATTCATGTTTGGGCTTTGTATTTTCTTATCGGCAGATAACCATAGAAATGTAATTTGGGAAATAAATGGTGTTATGAACTATATGTTTGATTATAGTTGGTCACAAATGAAATTGTGACAAGTCTAGACTATTACTAGTGGATCCATAGGTATAGAGTCGACTTAATTATTTAGGGATAACTCCTGTTTGTAGCTAGTTGAGACATTGGGCCATAGGGTGGCAACTTGGTACGGTTATGTGGGACCAGATAGTAGCTGTGGGCCGTAAATGTAAATCCTAGCGAATGAGTATGACTAAGGATCATTGGGTGCCCTCCCCCACATCTTAGTACGAGCCGACGTGTTCGTAGCATTGATCTTAGTATGGTGAGCTCAATAACTTGGAAGTGGTTTACTTTGTGTTTCGACACAATCCTTGGAAAATCGGGTCTTCCCGTCATCGCAAGATGTATTTTTGGACCGCAAGGTCAAATTATGTTTATCAAATCATTTACAAAGGCGATTGGTGAAAACGATTTACTTATGTTTGTATTTAAATTTCTTACTAATTTATCATATAAACTGTATGTTCTCACTAGGCTTTAAACCTAACATTTTTTCTCAAATGATGTGTATACAGGTCCCTTAGCGGCGGGTCGTCAAAGGGTTGAGTGAAGAGCGTAGACTCTTGAGGGCATTTTTGGATGATAGATATTTTGGAGTCTTGGCGTTTAAAACAATTTATTCTTTTTGGAATTGGGTTGACAACCTATGTAATCTAGATAGAAATGGTTTAGATTAGTTTGTTGTCGATTTCCCATGCTTCATATACAAGTTTTGTAAACACATACACTTTTACCCTTTTTGGGTGGTTTGCTCCAAATACAAATGTCATATTGTCGAAATTTCAATTTTTAAAATTACCCGAATTTTTAGGGTGTTACATTATGTCTGACCGAAGACATAAGTGACAGATAAGAGCTTTTTTGAAAAAAAAACAAACACCACCTAACTCAAATTCTTACACAATCCTTCACCTAAACCATAAAAAGGGGTTTCAAATGCAAACCATACAAACAAAATCAAACATCTTTCTTTTTTGGAAAAAGGGATGAAACTGTAGAAAAAACTTTATTCGATCTCAACCGTCTTATATCGATAACATTGGATTTTCTTATATTTTAATTTCATACGATTTTTTAATAATAAAATCATAATCATTGGTCAAATATTCAAATAAAGATATGTCACAATTATTTTTAGCTTGTATGGGAATCAATCAAGGTTCTTTTAGACATGATTACAAAGCCTAACAAAATATAAACCATTTGAAAATTAGGGAGGAATTTTATTTGTTAATACCCATTTGTCATTCAATTCATTATTTTTTATTTCTAATTTTATTTTGTGTAAGCATCCTCCAAGTTTACCTACTACAATACTAGAATGAATATGATCTTCACTGGACATACGTAACGTTTTAACTAGCAAATTTATTTTGAATCTTCATTATATACATTAAGGGGTTGTTTGTTTTTTATTAAAAACCTCTTAATGGCTCTTAAGTCTGAATCGTTCAGACCTTTTTACACACCACCTCTTATTAATCATAACTAAAATAAGACTTCAGACTTTAGACCTCTTAAAAAACAAACGACACCTAAGTCTTTTGTTTAATTAAAGTAAAAAAGCTATCTTTATTTTCTTTAGTATGTGTTTAGTATATTTAGTCAATACTTATGACTAAAGTAGAAGATTTATATAAAAGTTATTGCATATGATTGACAATAATCAGAATGAAAAAAAAAAGTATTATGTAAAATAAAAGGCGAAAAAATAATAACAATTGTTATATGTTAGGTTTTTGTTAGAATATAACACAAGTATTAATATTAGAGGTGCTAATTTTGAAACATTTAGAAATAAATTGGTTGATTTTCATTATATTTTGTTTTGTAATGGATTAAATAAGTGCAATTGAATTTCTTTTTTAGCAAATAATACATATAAATTAATGGGTCGAAAGTTAGGTTTTTGTTAGAATGTTACAAATATTTTACACTACAAAAACGACCACTATCAGCGAGGGAAACATCTGTCGCTAATCCCTAGCTAAAGCTCAAATTCGTCGTTGATCTATCACTGATAGTCCGTCGCTCAAATAGGCGTAGCTGATGCTATCAGTGACGGATTAGCGACAGACAAATATCTGCGAGAGATTAGCGAGGGACTTGTATCAGCGAGGGATTAACGAGAGATTAGTATTAGCGACGAATTAGCGAGGGCCCTTATTAGCGACAGATTAGTGAGGGACCTTATTAGCGACGGATTAGCGAGTGACTTGTATCAGCGAGGGATTAGCGAGGGCTCCTATTAGCGAGGGGCCTTATTAGCGACGGATTAGCGAGGACCCTTAGCGACAGATTTTCGTCACTAATCCGTCGCTAATATTTGATTTTTTTAATATTTATTTTTCCTTTACAGTATATCACATATATAAAATACATATTAAATAACAGGTTCAATTTTCTAAAATTGGTATTCAATCAAAAAGTCAATGTCTGTACATAACAATAACTAGCTAGAAGAGAGGGGATAATCTAGCTATCATCTCCTCAAAGCTTTGTAGTCGATAATTCTAAAAAGATTGCCTTCGTCACTCATGTGAACCTGAGTCATGATGAAGAAAGAATGAACACAAGATTGTAATATCCATGTGGTCCTTGTCACTAACTATGTAATGACACAAAAGATAAGAGGATTACCTGCTGATAAGCATGGAAGTAGATTGCAGCAAGGAGAGACCTAATGTATATTTGTTTGACATCCAATCCCTGAGAAGATCAATAGAAAAACAATTGTCGGTGTAAATATAAGCTAGAAAACAATTGTTTGTGCAAAAACAATCTAACAGCCATAATAGCCCCCTACAAATATGCAGTAGAAATATGCACCATAGAAATATCCATCTTTATTAGGGGAAGAATAGCGCCGAATAGAAATATGCACCTAATGTACACTTGTTTGACAATGGAAACTAAGATGCACCGAGTTGCACCAGATCAATTCATTTCTAAGCCGTAATTCATGGGAGGGGCTTGAGATTAAAAGAGATCAACGGTTCAAATCCACTTCTCACGCTTCTCACAGTCAACTCAACTTCTCACATGATCATTTGCCTCAACATATATACATATATATTTATGTGTTGTTTGGTAGCCACATATGATATGTGTATATGTGTTATATATATATAACACATATACACATATCATATGTGGCTACCAAAAAACACATAAACATTGTTTATACATTTACATATACACATGATATAAACCTATATACAACACATATACACATGCATATAAACCTATATACAACACATATACACAATAATATATACGTAGATTCAATTGCCGTTATCAACCAACACACACATCATGACCAAAGGATACATAAAACACATACACAACTATACATATAACATAAACACATATACATGTCTATATATAACCCATACAAATGAGAAAACAAGAAAAAGAAAATCAATCCATCGCTAATCCCTCACTAATTAGAGACGGATTAGCGATGGATGCCAGGAACCCGTCACTAATCCCTCGCTAATTAGTGAGAGATTAGCGACGAAATGAGTTTGTGGTCAATCCGTCGTTAATCCCTCACTAATTAGCGAGGGATTAGTGACGGATTGACCACAAAAACAATCCCTCACTAATTAACGAGGGATTGGTGACGGATTGGGTTTGTGGAATTAGCGAGAGATTAGTGACGGATTAGGTTTGTGGTCAATCCGTCGCTAATCCTCGCTAATTAGCGAGGAATTTTTTCGTCGTTAATACCCAGTTTTCTTGTAGTAATTATGTTTTAAGCATAAGTTCTTTTTTATATTTTAATCAATTCTCTAATTTTTGATATTTTAGATCTAAACAAAACTAAATATCAAACTTATTTTAGGTTCAATTAACTTAAAATAGACACCATCATATCTTTATGTTTATTTAATTGTTGATAACCAACAATTGACCCGTAGCAAATGGTATAGCCTAGGGGCATGTATGTCAAAGTGACATGATGTCATCCATTATTGCAATAGACATTTTCTTCCTCTTTTAGGTTGGTTATGATTGAGGAGAGTTTCTTTAAGCGTAGGAATGGTCAATATTATATTATATTATATTATATTATATTTAATACTTAATATTAATAATATTTGATGATAAAAATATTAACGTTTGACTCGATTGCTGAAATAGTATCCCTCCCTCAAAAAATATGTTTTTTTTTTACCGAACACAAAACGGATTTGGAATTGTCTTTCATTAATTGTTAACCGATTGGTTGTAGGTTTGAATCCTAGACTTATTGGGGGTTCCATTGGTGTGCATCCACTAGTTCGGAACTTAATTTGTAAGAAAAAGCACTACGTAACAAAGTTAAGCAAAATGGCTAAAATGGTAATTGATTTAACAGAGTTAATGAAAATGTTACTCAAAGAGACCATGACCAAGATAAATTGAATACCATAAGAACTAAATTCACAATAAACATACCACAGGGACCCTAGACAAAAAAATTATCAAAACACAGGGACCAAATCTACAATTCACTCTAGTATATATTTTTGAGTAAATTACACGGTAGGTCTTTGCATTTGCTCAAAACTTGGATATGGCCCCTCTTCAAAATAATTACACACAACGTCCTTGGGGTTTGCATTTCATTGCGTTTTGGGTCCCTATCTCTAACAGAGTTAATTCCAATCCATTAACTCAGGGGCAGTTTTGTCAATTTACTCTATTTTTGTCTTTTCCTATTTAAATAATAATAATAATATACTTATGTATTTGTATTATATTAATATGTATTGCCCGAACTCTCCCATTCTCTCACCGATCCCTTCCATCGACTCTATCTCTTTCTCTCACAGACGACCATATGTTCATCTCCCGACCTCGGATGGGAGCATTAGTATCGTTCAACACTAGATTGAACCTATTGTTGGCTACTACATCTTGTGGATTATCCCATACCACTTTGGGCCCAGACTAATCTCCTGGAATAGGGTTTTGATTTTACATATCCCATACCACTTTGGGCCCAGACTTACATATGCTTTTGGTTCGTGATGTAGAATAGGGTTTTGATTTTACGATTTGTACAACCAACTTTTCTAGAAGTAATTGATTTGAATTGAATCTGATGAGTCTGTGTCCATGGCTCTTGGGTATTGGATTCTTTTTTTTCTGGTAAAGGAGTATCCCATACCACTTTGGGCCCAGACTAATCTCCTGGAAAACAGGCCTATGGCTCGCGGGCATTCATCCCGTGGCCACAATGCTGCGAGTGAGGCTCGAACCCGGACAACCGCTATGAAGTCCCCAGGCTCTTACCACCACGCCACAACCTTGTGGTTCTTATGTTCCTATTAAGAGTTTATGGGTTGTTGAGAGTATATGGATTTCCTTATGGTATCTTGATTACTCCATTTTTGTTCTTGATTATGGAAAAGTTTTGTTGCAGAAAATTGTAGGCTTCGTCTATGGGTTTCACAACGTTATTTGTTCATATCTTTCAAAAAAGCTTAAATAAAGAACTAGCCCAAAATGGATAGAGTAAGGACGAACTTTTGCAAAAACCTAAATAGAAAATAATGGGTTTGAGGAGATGAAACAAGTTATGATGGGATCAACTTTTTGAAGAGCTATTGATGAATTTAGGGTTATATAATGGAACATGGGTTGGAGAAAGTTGATATATGAAGTAAAGTTTCAACTTTTTCATTGTTTGATTCCATTCTTTCAGTTGAGGGGTGCCAAAAAGTCCCACAAGCAACTCTTTAGCCTAAAAGAGCCCATCTGCGACTAGGTGTTTATTGGAGAGATGTGTGAAGTGGGTATCACCAGAGAAGATGAGGTTGGCCGACGACGATGGTGATAGCATGGAGATGGTGATCGATGGTGGGTCATCGTCTGTGGGGAGAAGAAACAAGGAATCCGAAAGTGGGTTTAGGGGAGAAAAAGTAAGGAGGTTGCAAGTGTGTTTAAAGGAGCAGAAGTGTCATATTATTAGGGGATGCCTTTTTATTCATTTTTCTTTTTATAAAAAATTTAAGTAAATGTGTAAATTAACTAAATTACCCCTTGAGTTAACTAGGTTAAGAGATTTTTTTTTTTAATTTCATTAGTGTAAGGGACCTAACTTGAAACGAAATGCAAACAATGGGGATGTTCAGTGTACTTGTTTTGAAAGAAGAATCATATCCAAATTCTTAACAAAAACCACATGGACGAACGGTGTAATTTGCACTATCTTTTTTAATATCATCAATAAAATAAAATATTAATTTATTTAAAATCAAAATGTATTTAATTTGATAATTGGTATCGTCATACCCCTTTCTTAAAACATTCCATTCCTCCCCTTGTTTTTCGAATTTCTTAGAAACCCCACACCGTCCAACGGGGAACATCCACATCGCTCAACCGCCTCCACCGCCGCCCTCAAACACCGCTTCCGACAAACAACCGGCGGAGCAAAACCACACTCTCCATCAATAAAACCATCAACATCACCATCCTCCATCGGCAGATCTATCCTTACCCTAACACCTTTAATCACTCCGGTAGCGAATCCGAAGTACACACATAAGCAAGTTCGTTATGGACTCGCCGGAGCAACGGCGGAAGCGGAAGCGGTTTCCGAAAACCACAAATCTCTCACCTCTTCGCCATTTTCTTCTCGTAAGATCTCTCATTTACTGTTCCGGTTTCTTCGTTTTCTTCTATCTCCTTTTCCGGCGACACACGTCGGCGTTTCATCACGTCGTAGCACTCTCCAGATTATCCTCGTTGCCTACTTACCAAATCGGTTCCGTTAGGGTTTTCTCCAAGTTTAACGACTTAGCTCAGTTTAAGATAGATGATAGGGTTTCGTTTCCTGATCATATCCTATTACTAGTGTCGAAAAGTACCGATACCGGTACGGAAACTGAAATTGACATCGGAATTGGAAATAGATTGCAATGTGTTTACACAACTAACAAATCGAATTCCTATTCCGATCTCGGTGATGGTGTTATGGTTGCGAAGGGCGTATTTTCGGTGGATGAATACAGCGGCAACCGTTTGCTCGTTCGTTGTCCGCTTCCTCCGGTGAACTTTTCATCCGTTGTCACATTACAGCGACGGGGATTGATGATCGATAAAGGGGAAGATAAACCTTCAAATTCATGGGAGAATTTAGCATATGAGGCGGTGCTCGACGGAAACATTGCCGTCGTGTTTGTGAAAGGGATCAGTCACCGGCAGGATAAAGAATCAGACGCGACTCAATTCAGTTGCCATTTCGGATTGGGGGATTTGGAAACGGATTCGAAGTACATGCTCACTTCTAGAGCTTTGACTGCAGCTCAAGAAGTGGTTCGGTGTGTGTTGCCGAGAAGCATCCTTATGCATCCACATAAAGTTCGTGGTGTTCGAGCTACTGTTAGTTTCCGAATGCCTCGTGTTCACGGTCGGGCTCATCGTGTTCTCGTTCCATCCGTGGCTAAGATTTCCACTCCAGAATCGGGCACGAAAACTCACAAGCACGAGCTTTGCGTTTGTACGATGCTCTGGAACCAAGCGGACACGATTCGTGAATGGATAACGTACCATTCTTGGCTCGGTGTCTCGAGATGGTTCATTTACGATAACAACAGCGATGACGATATCAAATCCGTGATCACGAATCTCGATCTCGAGGGCTACAATGTGACCCGACACGTTTGGCCATGGATCAAAACACAAGAGGCCGGTTTCTCACATTGTGCTATGAAAGCTAGACAAGAATGCAATTGGGTTTCTTTCATGGATGTCGACGAATTCTATTACTTCCCTTATCCCGACCTCACCCGTCCTCGCCCAACCTTAACCCCGTTTCCCGGCCAGGGTTCGCTCCGAGACCTGGTCTCCAACTTCACTTCCTCGTCGTCAATCGGAGAGATCCGAACTGCGTGCCGTAGCTTCGGGCCTTCCGGTTTAAGTTCACGCCCGAAACAAGGAGTCACGGTTGGGTACACGTGCAGGTTACAGAGCCCGGAACGACACAAGTCAATCATTCGGCCCGACGCGCTGGACTCGACCCTAATGAACGTGGTGCATCACTTCCATTTAAGGAAAGGGTTCACGTATATGGATTTACATCAGAGTATTGCAGTGATTAATCACTATAAGTATCAAGTGTGGGAGGCTTTTAGGGCTAAGTTTTACAGAAGGGTTGCGACTTATGTGGCTGATTGGAGAGATAACCAGAATGAAGGTTCGAGAGATCGAGCACCTGGGTTGGGTACAGAAGCCATTGAACCAGCTGATTGGAGACTGCAGTTCTGTGAGGTATGGGATACTGGTTTAAGAGACTTTGTTTTAGCTAATCTTGTTGATGTTTCTAATGGGGTTTTACCATGGGATAGATCATATATTGATACTTGATTGATTGATTCTTTGAACCAAAACTAAACATTGTTTCTATCTATGGCAAAATTGCGTTATAATGTAACAAAGTTTGGTTTAGTTTCTATTTAATGTAGCGAAGATTTTTTTCTCGATGTAACAAGGTTTTAATGTTTTTATTTTGTACCTATTTTGATAGTAAACTTGCAGATATTGTAAGATTTGATGACGTGGATTATGGAAGGGTTATGGCAGAGTGGATGATAACCTTGACATGCACGTCATTAGATGTTACAAAATTGACAAGTTTAAGATCAAAATGGGTAAAAAAAATAGGTAATTTTGAAATTTTGTTACATTCATTGAAGAAAAAAATTGTTACACTGAATATGAACTAAAGCAAAATTCATTGCATTTTGATGTATTTTGCCTTTTCCTTGTAAGTATGGAAAGTTACAAAAGTGGGTGGGTTGGGAACAAATTATGTGTATGTAAATGTAGAAAATTGAATGAACTTGACCAAAGTAGTCCGTTCTTGGAAAATATAGTGATTTTTTTAGAAGCATTCGGTTGGTTTTAAAACCGATTATTGTTTGGAAAAACGTTAAGTATGATGATTCGATCGTTTTGTATGGATACGGAGATACAGTGATACCATTTGTTTTCACATATATTTTCTATTGGATATGTCTTTTTGGAAGAGGGTATATGAATACGATAGATATAGAGGTTTGTGTGTTTGTTGCCTAAAAACCCCCACGCCATTTGACAATCATTATTTTGGCACCATTTACGGAACATCTCCACGATACCGGTCCTACGGATATCATGAATGAGGTAAATCACGTGTCTTAGAGGTTGTCAGAGACGGACCTAGAATTGTTTTTTAAAGTGGTGATACCATTTGACTATAAGAAACAAATATAGAGATATTTTCACAAAATCATCATTTGGTCTGATGGTTAGTTTATTGATTTTCATTATGTGAGGTCCTATGTTCAAGTGTTTTATTACATATTTTTTTTCCCCAGAAACATAATAGATATGAAATTAAAAGCTAAAACCAAAGAAAACGACACTAATATGATTCGAACTTGAGTTTGGGGTCGGAAAAAAAGCCTTGTAAATCAATTCTATCGAGAGAAACTTGTGTCCTTGTTGTAGTTTTAAAAGTACATAATAAAATGATATGATGACGTTTTTTACGACCCTATAATTTCTTACACTATGACGGAGGAACGAAATGGTTAAGCTATACCACCATATACAGGAAAAAAAATCTCCTGTCCCACTTCTCCCTATCCCATCCATGTCCACCAATCTTATGTTGACACCTCATCTAATTAATTAGATAAATAAAAATTAACCCACTTCCGTTTAATCCTCTCCCTCTCTCTCTCTCTCTCTCAATTACTTAACCCCTTATCTTTTAATTAAATCTATTTTCTAATTCACACATTATTAACATTCTATCTTCATCATTTAATCGATTTTTTTTTATTTTCTTTCAATTTTTATTCTTTTCTTCTTATTTTCTTCCAAATTAGTTCTAACTAATTTTAAGTTTTAATTCATGATTAACTTTAATGATAATTAATTTTACAAATTAGTTTGAATTAACTATATATTTATATTAATAACAGTAAATTACGTTTTACAAAGTGAAATTTAAAAAATATATATATATATACAAGATTTATTGTCCATCTAAAACATAAAAATTTGTATGTTTTATAAATTTAAAAAATATAGACATAATTACGTAAACCAAATATAACAAGTTTAGAATTACAATGTAATCAATATTTGAATAAAAAATATAAATAATTAAACCTAAATTTGAACTAAATAAGTAACAAAGATTGTTAACTAATGTATGAGAGAGGAATATTAATTAATTAAGAGAGAGACGAGGTGTTAAAATTATGTAATTAATTCAACCCCATTTGTTCTAATTCAATTATCATTAAAGTTAATTATGATTTAAAACCTAAAATTAGCTAAAACCAATTTGGAAGAAAATAAAAAGGAAAGAAATAAAAGTTGGATTAAATAACTAAGAGTGAATGCTAAAAATGCGTGAATTAGAAAATATAATTAATTAAAAGATAAGGGAAGGGGATTAAACGGAAGTGGGTTAATTTTTATTTATCTAATTAATTAGATGAGGTGTCAACATAAGATTGGTGGACATGGGTGGGATAGGAAGAAGTGGGACAGGAGATTCCCCCGGGTGGGGCCTTCCCTTAGAGCATCTCCAATACAAAAGTCATTAATGACTTATTGAAAACTAAAAAGTCTTTAAACAAAGGTTTTTACCATTGGAGAACATGACTTATTAATTGCTTTTAATGAAAAGCTTATTCTCCAATGACCGGTTATTGAAAGTTTTCAAATATACATTTTACCCTTTAAGTTTTTCACTTTATACCCTTTTCAATTCTACTTTTCCAACTAAATATCACATTGTTCCCTTCAATCAATGTTATTTTCAATTTAAATCTTTTTTAATATTTATTAATTAATCTAATTTATTAAATAGAAGTAAAATATTGTTTAAAAACATATATCCTCTATATATAACCCCATATTTCTCATATAACTTTTTCTTTCACTTTTATAAACATAGAACTTGCTATTTCATACTTTCAACTATGTCCAACGACGTCATCGAGCAACTTTTAAATATCGTTTAATGTAATGTTTTTAAATATTTAGGTTCAGAACTACTTTTTTAAGTATCGTTTTATGTAATGTTTTTAAATATCGTTCAATGTAATACTTTTAAATATTTGATTTATGGTTTTCAAAAAAATATCACGTGAGTCTTAAAACGAAAAATTAAATAAGGGGTCTTTATAAAACATTTTCAATAGACGAGGATAGATTATTAAATGTAATTTATGAAAAAACTTTTGAAAAGGTTTTCGCACATTGAAGAAGATTTGTATAAATAGGTTTTTGTTAAAAAAAGTAAGTGAAAAACTGATGTGGCAAAAGTAAAAAGCAATGTTTTAAAACCCGGATTGACCCGGCCGGTTCAACCGGGAACCGGTCGAGAGACCGGGTCAACTATCACCGGGTTTTTGGGGATTTATGAACCGGATCGAACCGCCGGGTTTTTGAGAAAACCGGTAAAAACCCGGGTTGACCCGTTTAAAAAAATAAATTTTTTTTTTGTGTTTTTTTTTTTTGGATTGATATAAAATTTGTCGTTATGTGTTTTTTTAATGTTTTTGGATTGATGTAAACTTTTTGTTATGTGTATTTTTAATGTTTTAACTTGTGGATATCAAATTATTGGTTTTATATATATACATATATAGAGGGAGGATCATGCGAGAAGTTAAACATTTTGCGAGAAAGCAAGAAGTGTTTAATCATATATGATTACACGGCTTGTAAGTGTGTTTAATCATGTATTATTAAACGTTTATGTATTGACAATATAACATGTGTTTAATCATATATGATTAAGCTTGTGTATCATATATGATTAAACACTTATCGCCTTCTCGCAAAATGTTTAGCTTCTCGTTTGAACTTTTTTAAGGGTTGTAAAATATCCTTCCAATATATATATATATATATATATATATATATATATATATATATATATGCAAGAAAATGAAAAATATATAAAATTTCTTGAAACCGGGTCAACCACCCGGTTGAACCGGTTGGACCGGTTGGACCGTGACCCGGTCACCACACCGGGTCAACCTTAAAACCGAGTTTTAAAACATTGGTAAAAAGTGTTTTTAAAGACTAATGCATTGTGGATGCATGAACCTCAAACCCCTCGCTGTATGCAAAGTTGAGTGTTCCTTTTAGTACTTTTTTCTTTTAATATAATAAAATTGGTTGGTTAATTAAAAAATAAACAAATTAGGATTTAAGTATTGAATTTGAATTTCATTTATGACTTTCAACTTCACTGTTGAAAATATTAGGTTACACTTATATTCAATGCCCCAAAAATTTGATACGGTATCATTATTTTTTTATATAAAATATCATGTATTGATCAAACGTATTTAGTAGTATCAATCTAATTATTATTACCAATCTTTTCAGTTGGTAATGATTTTATACCAACTTCAAATTACATATATTAAACTTGTAATTTGTTTTAGATTTTGAGTTATATTTTAAGTTTGTAAGCAACACATATCATGTTTACGAGTTTTTTAATTGTAAGGAATAACACTTTACACTTGCAAATATTCAAATGTTCGAACAAAAAAGTTAAAATAAAAGTATTTAATATTTAATACATCAAAAATACAAAAAGTCCAGAAAAAACCCAACAAACTTTCTCATTCTAATGATTAAGTTCTTGGACTATTTTTTGAAAACTTTCTAATTTTAAATGATCAAGTTCTTGAACAATTTTTTAAATAAGATTAAATTACAGATTTGATCCTTGTAGTATGCCGATTTCTTCGAAAATCGTCCCTAGACTTCATTTTTACATGTGATATTCACTTTCTGTTGGATCTAGTCCTTGGACCAAATAGACGTCTATTAAGTCCCTTAAAATCAGGAGCAAAATGGTATTTTGCTATTTTAATCTATTTTAACATTTACTTTATTTTACATATTTAAACTAGGGGCCAAAATATAGACATTAAAACTTTAAGGACCAAATGTGTATATTAAAACTAAGATACCCCTATCTTGGTCATTTACTTTTTTTGACTACGGTCCCTATAATATGTTTATTGTGGATTTGATCCCTGTGGTATTCAATTTATCTTGGTCATGGTCCCTCTGACTAACGTATTCGTTAACTCCATTAAATCAAGAACCATTTTAGTCATTTTGTAAAATTTGTGTCTTTTTATGATAAGAAATATAAAAAATATATTTTTAACACACATACACACACACATATATATATATATCAAAATAAATAAAATAGGATGTTATTGTATGACTTGATTCTTTAAATTTTTTAAAAAATTAATTATATTAAATATGCTTTAATTTTATTATTTTATGTAGTGATGGAAAAAGTTATGGTTTTATTGTTTTAATGTAATTAAAATTTTAATTTAAACAAACTAGATCATAAAATTATATCTTATTTTATTTAGAGCGAATAAAATAAGATATGTTTTTATGTTTTTTGATTTATTAAATTAAAACTTTAATTATGTTAAAGACGATACAATTTTATTGTTCTTTACTATCATTGCAACAAATAGGCTTATTATCGATATTTTGACACCAAAATCATTGAAAATGATTGATAAATTCGAAATTTAGTTCGGAAGTCCAATTCCGCATATAGTGGAATTTAAATTTCTTGCATTGTAGTAAGGAATTTCAATTCTTTTTCATGTCTTCTTTTGAGAAATACTATTTTTCGAAATTTAGTTCGGAAGTCCAAGTTCAAAGTTAGTTTATTTTCAATTCAATTTTCCTATTTGACAAGAACAAAAGCTACAGGTGATATTTTCTTTTTCTTTATTAGACTGAATTTTATTTTTTAAAATATAAAATTAAATCAAATGATATATTCATCATTGTACATTTTTTGTAAATGTAAAATAAACCATAGTTGTCACAAATGCTAGAGAATTCTATTCATTCCATCGATCGATTAAATGTTTATAATTATTGAACCGATAACGACAACTTACACATTTTCTCACCGTCGTACATGCTATAGTCCTTTCTCTTCAATCTTTTTTATAAGGGTAATGCTATCACAAATGTTATATGCATCTTCTTCCTCTTTTTTTTTAAATGTTCGAATCAAATCAAATTATATTGAAAATGTAAAAAATAAAATTTGATGTAAATGTATAAGAGGAGAAAAATAATAGGTAGACGTGTAATTGGCCTCACCCACCCCTTTTTTTGAAATATAATCTTTGACAAATTTTATATTAGCCTAATATATAAAAGCCAACAACTATCCAGTAATTTTATAAATTAAATTATTTCCATTATTTATGCTATAATTTAATAATAAAATTAAATCGTATTAATACAGTTAATCTTTCAAAAAAGTTAAACAATCAAATCATACAATAATATTCTAGTTTATTTATTTTGATATCGTTATATGTGTGTGTATAAAAGTATTGTTTTTTTCTTATTGTAAAAGGACAAAAAAATGACAAATGGCGAAAATGGTCCTTGATTTAACGAAGTTAACGGAGATGTTAGTCAGAAGGACCATGACCAAGACAAATTGAATACCACAAGACCCAAATCCACAATAAACATAGAATGAGGACTATAGTCAAAAAAATCACAAAACCACATAGACCAAATCCACAATTCACTCAATTTAATATTATAGTTTTTTATTATATAAATCATGAACCGGTCCATGATTGGGAAAGAAAGATTTATAAAATGAATAAGAAAGAGAAAACTTATGTGGCAGAAAGAGAAAACTGATTTGGCAAAGTTATGAACCTCTTTAGAGGTTCATGACTGCAGATGCTCTAAGGACCTTCGTCCCCAACTCTACCTATTCCGATAAAACCCCGTGCGCCACAACTCTACTCCGGTGAGAGAGCTCCGGTACACCCCTACCATATCTTTCCCCATCTCTTCGTCTACTCCGGTGAGAGAGCTCCGTCGGAGACCCAAATCTTTCTCCGGTGATCCCCCCTCGATTTGCAGTCGTGACTTCCCCATCCCCTGTTTTCTTTACAGTAGTCAGAGCCCTACTTTTTCTTTCTTCTCCACAGAGACCGAACTGGTGGTGAGTGGTTTCACGAAGGGTCTTTGTCCTTGTAAATGTATATATATGTGTGTGTGTGTGTGTGTGAGAGAGAGAGAGAGAGAGAGAGAGAGAGAAAGGGAGAGTAAGTAGGTGGATCACGGTGGTGGGGTTGGTTTGACAGTGTGCGTGTGTGTAGGTTACTCCGGAGAAGATGATCGTACTAAACTCCGGTTTGATTGTTTTGGGCGAATAATGGGTGTGTTTGTTCAGAGAAGTGTGTATGTGTTATGATGCGATGGTTGCAGTCTCTGTGTTATTCCGGAGAAGATGACCAGAGTAAACTCTGGTTGGATGGAGACGATGGGGTGTGACCTGTGTGTGCTGTGACCGGAACAGTGAGCTAGGTGGGTTCACGGTAGGGATGGCAAAAAACCCCAAACCCGACGGGGAAACCCGAAACCCGACTAAGTTCGGGTCGGGTCGGGTTAAACAATTCGGGTCGGTCGGATAACGGGGAATTTTTCGGGGATTTTATCGGGTTCGGGGACGGGGCAAGGTATCCCCGCCCCGCCCCGATATATATATTTATATTATTAAAAAAAAATTATATATATATTATAATAAAATTATATATATGTATATTATATAAAATTTATATATATTATATATAAAATTATTTATATATATTATATATATATATTATATAAAATTATATATATTATGAAATTATATATATAATTATATAAATAAAATATTAAATTATCGGGTCGGGTTCGGGGATTCCCCATCGGGTTGGGTTCGGGGACGGGGCATAAAAAATCCCCGACGGGGCACCCCGAATAAAACCCGACGGGGAACGGGGCGGGGACGGGGATGGGTTTCGGTTTCGGGGACGGGGACGGGTGACGGCAAACCCGCCCCGAACCCGCCCCGTTGCCATTCCTAGTTCACGGTGGTGAGAGGGTGAGGGAGAACGTGGTCGGGGATGTGAGGGTGAGGGAGAACGTAGCTGGCCGGTGGTGTGAGGTGGGTTCATTGTGATCGTTCCTGTTGTTGTGTATCGTTGAGGATAAATTGAGAAGGATCATGTGAGAAGTTGAGGTTAACGTGAGAAACGTGAGAATAGGATGTGAACCGTTGATCACTTTTAATCTCATGCCCTCCCATGAATTGCGTTTTAGAAGGAATTGATCCGGTGCATCTTATCTCGATGCATCTCATCCTAATGTGCATCTATTTCTCATCCGACGGTTGATAACCACTTCTCATGTTTCTCACGTTAACCTCAACTTCTCATCGAAACCCAACGCTGTCATCGTATGTATATATGTGTGTATATATATATAATAAATATGTACTTTAATGTTTTGGCACTCCAAGTTTAACATATTCTTTTTGTCCCTTGATTTAAAAAGATTAATTAAAAATGTTTAAAGAAATAGAAAATGAAAAAAGACCATTATGTTCTCGACTTTAACGGACCTGGTAGACGGTAGTTACGCCGAAGAACCAAATTCAAGAACCAAATCCAACAAAAAGTGCATACCCAAGCACCAAATCCATAATAAATGAAGTCTAGGGACGATTTTTGTAAAAATCAGCATACCACAAGGACCAAATTCACAATTTACTCTTTAAATAAATAATCCATCAAACGTTTGAAAATTGGTTACTTAGAGCATCTCCAACAGCATTGCTATAATAGAAAAAAATGACTTTTTCTTTGCTATTTCTCTCCAACAGCTTTGCTAAAAGGTTTGCTAAAATAGAGAAAGGGCAAAAAATCTCTAAATATAAAGAATTTTCTATAATCTCTAAAGTAGAGAGAGAAACTATTATTTTAATCAATTCAATCAATAAGATTCAATTTTTAACATTTTATTTTAAGTTTTTTTTTAAAAATGTATTGGGATGATAAATTATGGAATATTATAATAATATAAATAATGATTGATTCTCTAAAATAGAAAAGCTGTTGGAGTTAGAAAAAAATGTTTTTAGAGATTTTGACTTTCCATTCTCTATTTTAGAAAAAATTTAGAAATGCTGTTGGAGATGCTCTTATATCATTTTTACCCAAAAGCTACCTGAAACCAAGGTTTTAAAGTAAAAAAGAAAAAGAAAATATATATCACTTTTAACGTGCTCAAACCCCTCGCCATCCCTCGTCGTCTCATCATCGTATGTTTTCTATCACCGCTAATTACCGTTGTTGGCCCTACCATTGATCTCCTTCTGTTTGATAGTTTTTGTTTTGTTTTTCGGTTCTCCATCTTTTTTTTATATGTCTATACATGCTCCCATTAAATTGTTGTAAAATAATGAGAATTGAAAGACAAAAAAAAAACCAGATCAAAAAGAGGGAGACAATGGAAAAAGCCAACGGAGGCTAGGGGTGTACAAAAAATCGTCAACCCGTGAAACCCACCCAACCCAATCCTCTAACAACCCAATTAAACCCAACTCGCCAACCCGCTAAACCGTCAAACCGTCCATCCGTCAACCTGCTAATTAGAAGGGTTGAAATTGGGTTAGCATAACTCAACCCAACCCAAACCGCCAACCCACTGCTAATATATATTATTTCGATAAAATTATATATATATAGCCATAGGTTTAAATGAGAAATGCTAAGTGTGTGAGAAATAGATAAGTAATCGGTCAAGATTGGATTTGACTGGTCTAAAATTTCGGATTTGACTGGTCAAGGATTGCGGGTTTGACTAGTCAAAAATTACGGCTACTCCAAAAATAGAAGGACAGTTTCGTAACTTTTACAAATACGTAGAACGAGTTCATATGTGAACCGTGTGATTCAAATATAAACTATATGTTAATATGTGAACCTGTGTAATTCACATATGAACCTTTGTGATTCATATATGAACTAATTAACTGTAGGTTCATATTTGAATCGATTGAATTAATTAACAGATTCACATATGAAACTCTGTTATTCACATTGAACTAATTAAGTGATTCTCATATGAACTAATTAAGTGATTCTCATATGAACTAATTAATTGATTCACATATAAACATATAATTCATATGTGAATCACATTAGTTCATATATAAACTTATTTGTCGTCTATTTGTAAAATTTACGAACCCACCCCTCTATTTTCTGTAGACCATACAAGGAATTATCTGGTATTTTACAGTCAAAGCAACAAATGTTGATCAATGAAAGACTAAGATAATTTTATCTATTTTTCACACAGTTAACATTTCTCATTTGAACGTCTATTTTATATATATATATATATATATATAGAGAGAGAGAGAGAGAGAGAGAGAGATGTGTTCAAATGCAACCCTTTTTAATGATGCAACCCCATGCAACCCACCTATCTACCACTCATTTTGTTTTCATCTTTTTAATTAAAAAAAGTGAAAATAAAATGAGTGGTAGAGAGGTAGGTTGCATGGGTTGCACAATAACTCACCTCTCTCTCTCTCTCTCTCTTTATATATATATATATATATATATATATATATATATATAGAGAGAGAGAGAGAGAGAGAGGTGGTTTCAATTGAAAACCATATTAGATTGGAAAATTTGGAAACCGTCAATTTCATTGGTTAAATTAATGAAATTGGTTCATAAAGTTGTTTAATATGATCAAGTTGTTTCATATAATTCTTTTGTTAATGAAATTGTTTTATATATTTGCGTTTTTTATGCAGTTTCATCTATTTTTCTCATTCTAATGAAATTGTTTCATGTATTTTTGCGGTCTGATGAAACTTTTTCATTTTTACATAAAAAACACGAATATATGCAACAATTTTATCAATAAAATAATTATATAAAACCAAGGATCTAAATGGCGCACGGCGCGGCGTGGCGGCGAGGTCAAGCCTCAAGTCTTACGAGTTACGGCGAGGCCATGGCGTTTTTCATGGCGGCGCCAAGGCGGCAAATATATATAATAATGAGAGTTTTATATCATATAAAAAAACAAAAGAAGAACCATGAATTGATTTGATATCAAATATACAAAGTTTACAAAAATGATATCAAGAAATCATAACTCCCCAAAAAATCATAACTCCCTAAAAAATCATAACTCCCCCACGTGAATTGAGAAACATAGAAAGAAAGGGAGAAGGGGAAGTGAAATTCTAGGGTTTAAAATATTTAATTTTGACTTTTTTACCATGTAAATTTACAAGTTTTAGAAAAGTACAATTTCCCCCCATAACTCCATAACTCCATAACGCGCTATGGCGTGCCTTAGGAAGCTTAATGCCATAAATCCATAATGTAACGTAACGCCATAACGCGCCATAACGCGCCATGGCGTGCCTTATGAAGCTTAACGCCATACATCGACGCCAAGGGTAAAAACGTGGCGGCAAGGTGGCGCCTCGATGCCATGGCGGGGCCATGGTGCTTTTTTTAGAACCTTGTATAAAACAATTTCATCAAATTAAACAATTTCATTAACTTAACCAATGAAATCGAGGGTTTCCACGGTTTTCAAAATTAGAGTGGTTTCCATTTGATCGCTCCCCTATATATATATATATATTAGTCTAATTTACATCCTAAAAAATATAGACATATATTAGTCCAATTTATAGCCCAAAAAATATATAAACATATTAGTCCAATTTACAGACTAAAGGCCAAAATTAATCCAACTAGGCGAAGACCCAAAATAATTATACTAGGTCGATCAATAAGTCTCAATAAGCACGACTACACGAGTACACTGAAACAACTAGATCGATGCTGCTGTTTTCATTGCATAAATGAACATATAAAATATGTGTTAGACTATAAGTTTCAACCTAGATGTATGAACATAAATGAACATATAAAGTATGTTTCAAACTAGAAGTTGGAACCATAAATTTCGGTTTTCATTGCATTGATGCTATTAGAACCTCAAATGTTTGGATAATATGACTCCACATGGTTGATGGACATGAAGGGATAAAAGAATTTAGAACAATTTTTTAATCCTACTAGACTCTAGTTTCTCGTTAAAACCAAAAAAAAAACATGTGTTTTAATAGGAAAAGTGAATTACATTGGTGGTCCATGTGGTATGCTCAATATTTGAATTTCGTCTCTAAGGGGTTGTTTGTTTACCTCTTAATGGTTCCATTAAGAGGCAACATCTGAATCGTTAAGAGGTGAATCTTGTTTGGCAAAAACAAAGGTCTGTCTCTTAATGGTTCCAAAACCCTCTGAATTATTTTGTATCTTGGCCCTCCCTTAATCATTCAGCGCCCTAATTTCATTATAAACAATTAGCAAACAACCATATTTCATTTTGCACTATATCATAAGAGCCTCTTAATCATTCTGACCACATAATCATTCTACACCAAACCATTCAGCAACTGCCAAACAACCCCTAACAAGAACTACCTACACTGATGGTCCCTAACTTTTCAATTACGTAACACCCAGGGTTCCTGGAGTTAACACCATCAGTTAGCAACCGTTACGAAAGACAAATCAGTCTTTAGGTAAATTACAGGGACCAAAAGTATAATTCACTCAAAAATTAATTGTGATTGACATCCTTTTTAAGATTTCTTTATCAAAAATATTTTATATATCAAATCACAAATCGAATTTCTTAAATTAAAGAACGTACTTTAAATTAAATAAAAATCTTTACATTTAGATAAAAAACTATTAAATTAACAAAATGAATTTCATTTATAATTGGCAGAGCACATAAGCACTCGGAGGTGTATGAGCTCCCCCTATATTTTTTTCCTTTTAATTTTAATTTTTTATATAAAATACAAAGTGGGTGGAAAATTTTATTTTTTTATTTGTGTATGGTCATTGCTTATAATGTTAAAATTATTAATATTTTTTTTTAAATTCTAAAAAAAATGAAACTAAAAAATTGAAAAAAAAAACATTAAACGTGTCATTTTCCATCATTTTGACCTTGTATTTTTAAACTAAAACCAAAATCGAAAAAACAATTACACCTTTATTAGTATATACAAAATATATTATTAGGTTTGGTTATTTTAGTAATTCTTTTTCTCTTTAATCTTTTCTCATAATAAATGTTGGGACTATAATTGATGAAAAGACATTTTCAGCTATAAACATTGTGGAATATTATATGTTGCAATAGAATGGGAAATCAATGGATGAATGGTTGTTGGGATTAGGCAAAATGTTAATTACTAGCAACTTCAAGGGCACACATGAAATCCGCCTCCAAGGGCACTAATGTGAGGGATCATCTTTTTTGCTCACTCAGCGGTTGAGACTAGCGGGGAGTCTAGGATCAAATGTGGGACCTATCTTGTATTTGGACAACCACCATTTTGTAAACTGAGTTAGATGCTGAAAATTGTTGGGTTATTGAAAATAACGTTTTTGCTAAGGTTGATAGTACAAATGGTAAGATGTACTAAAAATGAAGTTTGGTATTCTACTCTTGTAAAATATTTGAGTACCTGCATATTTTTTCAATACATCTGTAACAACCTAACTCGCGTCATAGAGCAAAACTAAAATTTATTAACTAACAACGCCAAACGGCCCAAAACAACCATCTACATTACAAGGTTTGCGGAAAGACAACCTATTACACAACTGAGATTACAAGGAACGAAAACTATAATGGAGGTCTTCTAACCCAGCTTCGGCACACACCTTCTTCTTACTCTTGCTCGATCCTCCTACCTCACGCCTGAAAAGGTTTTTAGTTTGAAAGAGCAAGGGTTAGACCGAAGGGTCAAATGAGGTCCCTCTAAATACGGTTCACAACTCCAGCAATTTATAAAAGATTTATAAGCAATTATAAACCGATTCAGTATTATAATAAAATAACCACATTCATAAACTCGCTTTCGGCACACACTACTGTCACTTGAAGGTAACAGCGTGTCTGGCTCATACTGCCTTAATCTGGGACACACCCCCCATTGGCATAAAAGGGACACCCCCCGGTACGAGCGTAGGCGGGACAACCCCCCCCTCGACTTAAGACTGCCTTAGTCTGGGACACCCCCCCCCCCCATTGGCATAAACGGGACACCCCTCCCCCCCGACTTAGGCCATACTCGCCAACTACAATGTATGCATACATTTAACCAACAATAAAAGCATATACCACGTTTAAAAGGAAACTCACATGTATAAAGCTCACGTAAATTAAGATTTGCTTTAAAGTAACTTCTACATGAAATAAACCGCTTTAATACCACCAAGCATTTAGTTATAAAACTCACCTGAAACTCGCGGAACTTTACATTGTGACTCCCGCTATGAAAAAACCTACCACAGTATTAACAGATAAAGGAAATAAGGCCACAGAAGTTCTCTCGAACTAACAAATAAAAGTCCACTCCACTACCCCCGGGCCGCCAACTCCCGGCCCGCCCGGGTTGCTGTCTCCCGGCTTGTCACCCAAACGGCCCGCCCGGGCCCCCGCCTCCTGGGTCCGCCCGGGTTCCACCCCGACTCCCGGGGCTGAAGTAATACCGGGCGCCCCGAATCCCGGGGTTCCACGCCCGGTTCCCCCTCCTTTGCTGCACCCGGTAGAGCTCTCCCGGGCCATCCCGGTCGAGTAGCTCCCGACCCCTTTTGGTTCAGTTTCCTTCGACGCATCCTTGGGCTGGCGTCGTTGAGTTAGGGACAATCAAAGGGTCGCTTTCCGGTGACGGAGTCGAAAAAACCCCCCACTAACACCCCATTAGGTCTCGATTCCAAAAACCCAAGGAGATCCTACCACAGTCTAGAATTCAAAGCAAAGAAGTAAAAAAACCCCCTTCCCCAAAAGCATCAGCAGACTACCTAATCCTCTAATGGATAAGACCCATAAACCAAAACAGAAAGGATTTAGGACTTACCTTGAAGAGAAATTATGCAGGCCTTTCTTCCAATCGAGCTCCCGTTCTTCCCTTGCCTTTTTCCTCTAGAATCGCCCCAGGTCTCCTCCCCCTTTCTAAATGCACAACCGCCAAATGAAATAGAAAGGAGGATGCTAGGGTTAAAACCCTTTTATTTCAAAGTTACCATTTGCCCTTTCATCTTTGAGACTTGGTCAACTAAACCTCCAACTCTACAAATTTAAAACTTGGACCCGATTATTACATTACTCCCCCCTCAATAGGATTCCGTCCCCGAAATCCCTTCGCTGAACAAACTAGGGTACTGGGACCTCATAACCGACTCTAATTCCCAAGTCTCTTCCTGACCTTTGTGAAATTTCCACTGCACTTTCACAAGTTGGATTTTCTTGTTCCTCAGCTTCCTCACTTTACGGTCCAAAATGGCCACCGGTTCCTCCACATAGCTTAATTTCTCATTTACCCAAATATCATCCAATGGTACCACCACATCCGCTTCAGCTAATCACTTCTTCAAATTAGACACGTGAAATGTAGGGTAAATTCCTTGTAAGTCCACCAGTAATTCCAGTTTGTATGTTACCTCTCCAACACGTTCCACGATAACAAACGGTCCAACGAATCTTGGTCTCAACTTACCCTTCTTTCCAAAACGGGGTACTCTCTTCCAAGGCGAGACTTTTAACATAACAATGTCTCCCACTTGGAATTCGATTGGCTTCCCGTACATTTTCTGACGGTCTTGCATCGTCTTTAGTCTTTCTCGAATCCGATCTACCTTATCCGTGGTTAATTGCACTATCTCGGGACCTGCCAATTGTCGTTCTCCCACTTCGTTCCATCACAAGGGTGTTTTACACTTGAGTCCGTACAAATCACACCCCTCCCAAGGCGAGGCTGGTTACTTTACCTTGTCCCCACTTAGGACTTAAGCCTCGTATTTTTCAATCTAACCAACTTAGTTCCATTCAATTGTCCAAGCCATTCTGATCAATACACAGTCGTACGTAACCATCAGATTTATCCCTCGATTAACCATAACTTCCATAAATAAAAGAATTTTACCGGAGTCAATGCCACGACAACATAAAACGCTGACTAAATAACCACCCAATTCACCAACATAACACTTCGTCAACCTTAGACATCACCAACAACTCACAGTCACGAGTTTCTTCATCCTGTAACCTGCCATTGCAAAGCAACCTCTCTTAATACGACATACGTATAATGCAGAAGCACTTTCTTTTTCGACCCACATTGATCTCAACTCATCAACATTATCCAAATCTTACACGCTAAATATACATCACCCCAACGTCATCACCCCAACTTCTTACAAATTGGAAGAAACTTCCACAATTCAAAACCCTCGTAATTCACCAGCTCCAACTGGCCAAATAATGCGACACATACTTCCATTTCTCATTGCATCCACAATCATCCAACCATATGCGCAATAAAACCAAGCTTCACCCGCCCAACATGGAGTGACCATGCTCATACATACTATTCCAAATGATTTAACACTGAACAACTGGCTCACTTGGAATCCTTTCCACGCATTACCAAAACTGACACTATGGTCCTTCACTCTGAGCACTATATCCAACCACCTCTTCCTTCCTCCTCGAAGACTTCAAACTCACTTCCAACGGCCGACTCACTGATTAGCGGTGTGAACTTTCGGCTGACTGTACGATTTAGATCATTCAATACTCACACTGCACCGAATGCCGTAATCTCTTTCTCACATGCACACTAGGGATTCATAAATTTACTAACGGCAAAATCTGAAAACATAATTCCATATTTTGTATCACTTGCCAAACTTCTTACTCTCAGATTACCCACATTTCCGACATAATATCTTCACTCTCTTCTCGTTGCATAAAACACTGCTCACCCAACATTGCTTACTCTATTCCTCGATGATTCCCAAATGTGTCGAAACACATTTACATTACTTTACTTAGTCAACCGATTACCCACAATTTTTACGTGAGGTAATCAACCGAGATCTTCCAAAACATTATTCATTACTCAAAAGCACTGCACAATTCTTGCTCTCCAAACAAGCTTGCCCAATCTGATAGAATCCATTCACACCCCAAGAAATACTTCGACATGCTCACGGATTTCCTATCTACTACACAACCTCTTGAACTAAGCAGTTCGATACTTCCATCAACAATCTAGGGGTATAAGATAAACCTGCCCAAAACTCGTCGCAAACCAGAACACATGGTTCCTCTCTTAGATAGCCGTCATCTATCATTCGAAAATTATCCTCAACTTAGTAATACCTCGATACCAACCAAACATCCCCACGTCCCATCTTCATATTCGCCACTTACAAATCATTTCCCAGAAATCTCCGGACGAGGACGTTCATCCTATATCAATAACACTAGTCTTCTACATATCATCAAGGAAGCTCCTTACCACTTTAATGAATTGCACGTCTAGATATGGCATAAAAAATCCCCACTCAAAGATACAACCATCGCCCTACCCCCTCATCATAGAACAACCAAAATCTTCATGACTACTTTACACACATACATATACCGTCCTCTTCTCACTGATCATAACACCATTATCTGAATTCAAGGCATTCCATGACCTTGCCTTTCTCGAATCTAAATAACTTTCAAAACCATGATCCTTTAAACTACCCAACAAGATATCGCTCCTTGTCGACTCATCGCGACCTGCTGGAAACGAATTCCGGCAGCCTGAAAGATTAAGCGTACTACCTCGCAGGCTCAGATGCTCGAAGCGCAACCCCTCCCGTTGTGCTATATATAAACTTCACCCCCACATAAACCATCAAAACCTCATCGAAGAAAAATCACCTGAACAAACTAGCGGTTTTCTATTTTCGTAATACTCGCACGAGGTGGTCAACAACACATCGGTACACACCTTTTTCGAAAACTCTTTGCTTCATTTTGAAAACTCAACGAAACTATCCATCGCTACTTCTTCATTTTTAGCGTCCCGCTACTAATCACGAAAATGATCGTTGGCTTCATCATCATCAGTTGACATGTTGATACCTCAACCATGCCTCCGACCAACAAGGATTTCTACTGGAACCTACCTCTTCCAATGCAACAACTTACTAATATAAGAGTATCATAACGACTTCGAATTCCACCCTGGGCACAACCCTCTGCCACCATCCCCATCTCAAATCACCGAGCAGGCGGTTAAGCCATTATATTACAAACATCCCTAACGTCAAAGATCAAGGCCTCCCCTAACCATTCCCGCTGTTTATCACCTTTCCTTAACAGGAACACCAAAGCCAAGAATTGACCACCCACTGATCGAACGTTCCACTTCCACTCTCAAAACTTTCCTCGTTCTTAATTGCAACCTTTCCCCACGACCTAGAGAGTTCATAGCCTTCATGCATGACACACCAAAAATTTAAACTTTTAACACCTTTGAAAATTTAGGAGATACTACATTATGAAACAAGCTTGAGTGTACACAACACAACACCGACTTAGCCATGCACAACGATTTCAAGAATCGTTCAACCTCAACTCCACGACAAATTACTCTTCACCACACCCCAATATCGATGTTGGCACAATTGGAATTATTTTCGATGAACTTTACCCACACGATTTATAGAAAAAGCTACAAAATTGCTTACACTGAGCGTGTCAGACGACTCTCACCCTCAATGATATGACAACACATGTCTGTACCAAACTCACTTATAAAACCATGCGATCAAATGTTGTTATGATTTCCATAACAAAAGTTAACTCATTTACAAAGAGATATAAAATAGTTCCCCCACACCAAAAATCGAAATTTATCTCCCATCGCCATAAACTTGTCTTTTCAATCCGGACACACATTTGCACGCGTCGACACGTTTTTAAAATGAATACCTCGTAAGGCACACTCACACCAAAATATCTGATATGAATGTTATGAAAGGCTCCAGCAATTTGTTTGAAACACAATGCATGAGACTCAGTGACATTGAAGGCTATTTACTCTAACAAAGTCAACTGTTTACACTCACTATAATTTATCCTAGACTCCTTACTTCCGACCCTATCAGTCGGGGTCCTCTCCTATGCCACCACCTCCGGCACCAACGCTTCCCAATATCCTTGGATGTCCAACTACCAGTTACTATCGCGGCTAAAATTTTGCAAATCATGCGTCCTCACTTTGGCCTCAAACAAACTTATCAAGCATAGCTCAATTCCATCTGATCCTCATTACATTTTATCAGTCAACACTGATATCGTCTCTCAACCACCCTTCAATTAACTACAGCTCTAAAAGCCTCATTTCTATCCTTCGATTCTTGGATTAATACCCTCCTGATTCCCACTAATCGACACAACAATCTACCAAACCGAAGACTCCCTCGAAGCGAAAAACTCACCTCTAATCATTATTCTCTTCCTTATGGACCCATGAGGTCCTTTCTCAACGAAATATCTACATCCCGCACGATATTCATCCCAAACGGTATTAACCTTACAACCACAAGCGAACCCACACTATCAATTCATAGATTTGACACTCTACCCAAAACTACACTCAACAATAGAAATCGAGTATGTCTATGCACCTGTAAATTCATAATGGCATTGGCCAGATGCAATTCTGAATTTACCTTACATAAGAGTACTCACTATCGTTATCACACCTCTCGATGATCAAGGTCTTCCTTAAAGGCTTCCTAAATCTTAGTTGTGTCCCCTACTCCACAATTTAAGTTTAGGCATATCCGGTCACCTAAATCCCTTAAACTATGGCTCTGATACCAATTGTAACAACCCAACTTGCGTCATAGATCAAAACTAAAATTTATTAACTAACAACGCCAAACGGCCCAAAACAACCATCTACATTACAAGGTTTACGGAAAGACAACCTATTACACAACTGAGATTACAAGGAACGAAAACTATAATGGAGGTCTTCTAACCCAGCTCCGAACCACACCTTCTTCTTACTCTTGCTCGATCCTCCTACCTCACGCCTGAAAAGGTTTTTAGTTTGAAAGAGCGAGGGTTAGACCGAAAGGTCTAGTGAGGTCCCTCCCGGGTTTGCTGTCTCCCGACTTGTCACCCACACGGCCTGCCCGGGCCCCCGCCTTCCGGGTCCGTCCCGACTTCCGGGGCTGAAGTAATACCGGGCGCCCCGAATCCCGGGGTTCCACGCTTGGTTCCCCCTCCTTTGCTGTACCCGGTAGAGCTCTCCCGGGCCATCCCGGTCGAGTAGCTCCCGACCCCTTTTGGTTCAGTTTCCTTCGACGCAGCCTTGGGTTGGTGTCGTTGAGTTAGGGACGATCGAAGGGTCTCTTTCCGGTGACGGATTCGAAACAACCCCCCACTCACACCCCATTAGGTCTCGATTCCAAAAACCCAAGGAGCTCCTACCACAGTCTAGAATTCAAAGCACATAAGTAGAAAAACCCCCTTCCCCAAAAGCATCACCAGACTACCTAATCCTCTAATGGATAAGACCCATAAACCAAAACAGAAAGAATTTAGGACTTACCTTGAAGAGAAATTATGCAGGCCTTTCTTCCAATCGAGCTCCCGTTCTTCCCTTGCCTTTTTCTCTAGAATCGCCCCAGGTCTCCTCCCTCTCTCTAAATGCACAACCGCCAAATGAAAAAGAAAGGAGGATGCTAGGGTTAAAACCCTTTTATTTCAAAGTTATCATTTGCCCTTCATCTTTGAGACTTGGTCAACTAAACCTCTAACTCTACAAATTTAAAACTTGGACCCGGTTATTACAACATCGTTTTCTTAATATAATTTCTTTGTGTTTGTCATTTTTAGAAAAATATTTATTTTTGACCATTTTTAATTATTTATGCTCAATGCTCCCCATATTTTTATATCTTGACTCTGCTTCTGGTTATAAAATTCAAAGTTTAAAAAAATAAAGAAAATTAAGAAAAGTTCACATACCTTTTGAGTTGGACAATAAAATATACAAGTATTTCATTAAATTGGTGAAAATATATAACATTCTATCACGAGCCTAAAAAAATTTTAACCTAAAAATTTTTAGACCCTAAAATAATTATAGGTATTACATTAAATTGGTGAAAATAGATAACTTTTTTTGCCAACTTTGAAGCTTTTCTAAAAATAGCATTGCATCAAAAAATAACCACATATCTTGTGAACAGAAATATATTTATTCCAACATTACATATGCTTATTAGGTCTAAAAACTTACAGCATCTATAATTGTTATATTATCTTAGAAAATTTAAAGATTTGAGAAAAAGTTTGCTTTAACAATTATGTTAAACTCTTCTCTAAAATAAAGAAAATTTGAAAAGAGAAAGAATAAATCTCCAAATTTAAAAGAAGAAAGTATAAAAAATATAGTTACTCTTGAAAATGCTATTAAAAGTATAAAATATAGGCACAAATTTAAGAAGAGACTGGACATCGACCATTTTTACTCGGAATTTTAATTATTCTTTTCATGAAAACATGACACATATTACATTATAATCATTTATCTTCTAAATATTTTTGGAACATTTTATATGCCACACATATTTTATCTTCTCTTAGATGCAATACATGTTTTGTCTTGATGTCGTAATGGAGTTGCAACAAGGTGAATGACTCTATTATTGCAACTCGATTGTAACTTGAACCAAAACCGGAAGCACAACTAACCATCACAACCAACTCATAAACCAACATAAATGAGTTGTTAATTTAATTTGGTGAACTAACATACATCTAGTTAGTCAATCCACTCTAGTTGATTAGGATGATGGCTAAATGTAAAGAAACAATAATGTGAATTCATTTCCTTTTATTACAATAGTACAATAAGAAAAATTGAAGTAAATTACTATTTCTTACACTTAAACCTTAGAAGTAGAAGATAGTAACGACCTATACTTTAAACACAAGAATCCATCTTTATAGAGACACCATTATATCCTAATATTTACTTTCTGAATAATTACACTGAGATACCCTCATCCTCAAATCAAAATATCAAAAAGAAAAAAAAAAAACCTTCCATCCAAAGCATGCTCTTTGGAGGCTTGGGCATATCACACACGAGTTGCATCTTGGTGAACGACTAAATAATCTTGTGCAACATAAACACATTTGTGTTTATGCTTAAACTCTTATATCATTTTTATTTTACGTATACCATCTAGTTGAACTTTTCTGGTTATACAAAATATCAACCTTAGTTTTTGACAATGATCTTTATTATTGAAGTATTTTAAGTTCAAATCCAACTCTTTAAACCTTGAAACCTTAACCTTTATCCATTTCTTTAAGATAACTAGATAAGTCATTTCATATGATTTATAGTATCTTAAAGAAAATCTTTAAAAAAATATTCTCAATACTATATTTGCTTTGTTCTTCGGTTTTTAGATATGATCAAATAGAGAAGGAAAACTTGAAGAGAAAATGAGAATAAGAACCTAAGATTAATAAATTAGAGGGAGGACCAGATGAAAAAAAGTTCGAAATAAGAGGATATGAGAACGATCAAATTACATGTGATTTTGCATTAAAATTACATGATTATGGAACCTGGTCAATGCAAAGGTGTGTGGACAGTTTGGCCTGCGACTAATCAAATATGGTTTTACACGTGAATTTTGTGTAAAATCATATGTGATTTGGCATATGATTTTTCTGTTCTTATGTTTTCTTATTTGGTCACTGCTCTCGTTTAAACTCGACTTTAATTAATTTGTTAAATATATTCGATAAATGTCAATTAAAAGATTATTATTAGTCAAGTTTTTGTAGGCCAACAATGATTTCCACATGGGTAATTAAATAAGCTTGGTTAATATTTCGTTTATTATTCAAACATCAATTTAACAAAGTACATATAACTAATATATTTATGAGCAAACAATTATTAAATCTATAAATCTCTTGTTACGCATATATTTATAATATATTGTATAATATTTGGTAAATTTTTAAAAATAAGTTATTAAGCATAAAATACTGATTTCTAATGCAAATATCTTAGAATTCAAGATTCAACTTTTTTATTTTCCATATGTACAACTTTTTAGGCTTTAGAAAATTGGTTTCATCTCTTCAAACTAATCATGATCTAATTATCATGTTACAACGTACCCTAAAATCTCTCCACTAATCAAATTCAAATGGAAAGAAATCATGTTTTGCGCGTTCCATCTGACCTCTTATACATCCCCCACAATTTAACTTATTTTTCTACGTCTCTGAACCCAGGTCCGTTCCTGAAATTCTATAGGCCCTGAACGACATGTGAGAATGGGCCCTCGATAAGTACGATAAAAATTTCAATATGTTGTTTTTATCATTAGATTAAAACGAATTTAGAAAATACTAATATTTCATATAAAACCGTTTTCCGAATATTCCTAGACGTAATAAAAAATTAGTTCTAGATTAATATTATTTATCATATCATTTTTACATAGCACTCTAAATTTGTTCTACCATTGAACACATCATATGATATACCTTTAATATATAGATTGACATCATGTTGGGTTAGAGTTTTCATGTCATCTCATGTTAATGATTTCATCACCAATTAAAATTTAATTTAGGGTTAAAACAAACTTTTTATTAACCATCAATCTTAGAATCTAAAGTTCATGTTGATAATAGTTTGAGATCTTATTCTTATTTTAGAGATACGAGTCAATATTGTATGAAAAACAATGGTAGTTTTGAAATCTAAGTAGGATCGTCTCGTTTTGTTGGTGAAAATTTTTCAAAATGTATGAGTTTTCTTGGTTAATAACAAGAAAGCTAATATATTCTGATACAAAAATAGAATTCATGCAGATGCAAAGGTGGATGTAACATGTAAAAGGTGGGGGGAGGGGGGTGAGCCCCCATTAAGAAAAGATTTTTACCTAAGTTAAAAATCATTTTTTTAACTTCTTATCATAGTTCCTCCAAGTAATTTTCCGTCTGTGCCCCCACCAACCAAAAAAGTCTCTCGAAATCAACCAAAAAACCGAAAAAGTCCCCCGAAATCGATAAAAAAATACTTAAAAATCCCTCGAAATCAACCAAAAAACTTTAAAAAATCCCTCGAAATTGTGGAATTAGGCTAAAAACACATCAAACGATTTTGCGGGCCTTTAATCTGCCCCCACCGGGCAAACATCGTGGATCTGCCACTGTACAGATGGAATAATCAAAAGAGTTAGTAAAAGATGAATGATGGAAAATATATCCACTGTACAGATGGAATAATCAAAAGAGTTAGTAAAAGATGAATGATAGAAAATATATCAAGGTTTGTTGGACAAAGTAGTTTTATATGTTAGTACTTAATAAAAAAACTTAGAGAAACAATAAGTAAATAAGCAATATTATAAAATGAACGATCAATGAATTAACCGTTTACATATTTTATTATTCAATTTAATTAACTAATACATGTTTGGACCCTTAATATAATGTTAAATTCTTTTTGGTGACCTATTAGATACTTAAAAAATTTGTGTCTCTTTTATTTACTAATTTTTTTAACTACTACTAAATATACTATATAGTATATACAAAAAAAATTAGGCCCCTATTTCTTGTGGGCCCTGGGCGTGCGCCCGGCCCGCCCTCCTCCAGGCACGGCCCTGTCTGAACCACATAAACTTTGACTTCGATCAACAAGTCCAACTCAACATTTCTAGCAAAATTCTCTGAATTTATTGAGGTATGTATAACTATCAATCTAATCTTTCGTATCCATACATTGAGTCTCAAAAAGTTGATAGCTTTCAGCAATTTAAATTTATGTTGTTATTGAGATGAAGATACTAAGAGCATCTCCAACAGCATTGCTAAATTTTTTTTAAAATAGAGAATGAAAAGTCAAAATCTCTAAAAACATTTTCTTCTAACTCCAACAACTTTTCTATTTTAGAGAATCAATCATTATTTATATTATTATAATATTCCATAATTTATCATCCCAATACACTTTTTAAAAAAAAAATTAAAATAAAATGTTAAATATTGAATCTTATTGGTTGGATTGAATAAAATAATATTTTCTCTCTCTAATTTAGAGATTATAGAGAATTCTCTATATTTAGAGATTTTTTGAGCTTTCTCTATTTTAGCAAATCATATAGCAAATCTGTTGGAGAGAAATAGCAAAGAAAAAGCCAATTTTTTCTATTTTAACAATGCTGTTGGAGATGCTCTAACAAACCCTAGGCATGGAAATGGGACGGGGATGGGGTGGGGACCTCAATCCCCATCCCCGTCCCCAATCCCTCATCTTCATCCCCGTCCCCATCCCCGTCCCCGTCGGGGAATATGATCACATCCCCATCCCTAACGGGGAATGGGGATCCCCAACGGGGAAACGAGGATTTTCTTTTCCGTTTATGTAAGTTATTTAAATCAAATATATGACATCACACATGTTTTAATATCACATATTTCCAATAAACCTAAAATCGAAAGAAATTTAATTTAGTACAAAAAAATCACAACATCGTATAATAATTAATAACTTAAAACCAAAATAAATTCAACCGAATTCGAAAAAAAAAAACTTAACTTCACACGTACCAAAATATATCGAGTAATATTCAAAACCATATTGAGTAATTGTATTTTGATTGACATCCAAAATACATACTAACATCCAAAAAATAATAATTTTATATTATAAACCTAGTTAGGAAATAGGAAATTATGAATTACCGATTTAGTTTAAATAAATAATATATATTAAATATTAATTAAAATATATAACGGGGACGGGGAGGGGCGGGGAGTGTGATACTCGTCCCCGTCCCCATCCCTGGTTTGAGACAAACGGGGATCCCCGTCCCCATCCCCATCCCCGGTTTAGCGGGGAATCCCCATCCCCGATCGGGGCGGGTGGACCGGGTTCCCCGACGGGTCGGGGCCCATTTCCATGCCTAACAAACCCACTCCATCATTCAAACAAAAAGCAACTTTGATTAGACAGGTTTATCATCCATTCATGTGTAAACTACTTTTGTATGATTACAGATTAACATACATATGTGCACGTCTTTTTAGCATCTCATTCGAAGTCAAAGAAACTAGTTAGCTGGTCAACTTATCGGTCATGTCTTGCCTCTGGGGAATGTTTACCAAACTAAACCTAGTAAGTGCTTACTAAGTTATTTTTCTTACCAGTTAGCATGATAAGGACCAAAAATATTACCTGGTACGAGGCGGGACGAGGTCCGAGAATCTTACTCGGTAAGTGAGGGTGGTGACTCTTACCCTGTTAGCTTCTACTGGGTAAGATTATTTCTTGCAATGCCTTAGTTTACAAATGTATGGTGATTACTTGAGCTTAGAGCTTAAAGTTTCTCTCCTAATTACTTTATTTTTCTTTTATATGTTATATTGAGAATATAGAAAGCAATCAAGCACAAACTTGACAAATCACTATTATAATAGTTTGTAGAAATGTGCCAAAAATTATTGAATGTATGTCTCAAGATTAGGTCTAATTTATCATTTCATCTTTCTTTGGGCAAGTTGTTTCTCTTTTTTCACATCCTTATGGTTGTCGGATCATACAAGTAAAGGTTCAATATTATTTACTATGATGCTTATGTTGGAAACTCGCATGAAATATTAAATGTAATCTATATCAAAAGAGGGTTTTGGAGCACTATGTGATCCATATACATGAGTTTTAGTGGATGAAATCATGAACTCAGTTTGTACTGCAACATGATAAACCACACAAGCGATCCGCTAGTATATGTAAGGGACAAGACAAGTAATGATGATGAGTCTACAAAACTTTGCTTCTAATGTTGGTGAGAAATGCTTGACTTATGGGCCCAGACGATCGCCGACTTCTTCAGTGGGATGTACAAGGTTTTTTGGTTCTGTTTTTAACTTACATGGTCACCAATATCCAATAAATCACATATCATTATGACAATTAATCTGCTTATGTTTCTTCTGTTTTGTCACATTTACTCAAAATATGTTTAATGTGTTGTATCCTTGATCATCAGTTTTGAGTAAGTGAAATTCCTTAGCTTGAGGTTTGTAAATAGTTTTTTATGTGTTGAAAATGAATTCGAATAGTATATGGTTAGATCACATGCAGTCATCCGATCATGTTGTTTTAGGTTTCAGATATATCTTACATCAGATATTTCCTTATACAGTTGGATATCATCAAAGTTCTTATCCGATCAATCCTTGTACCGACTAAAGGGTTCCAGTTTTACCAACTCTAGGACCATCCGATGTAGCACCTTCGTGAAATTCTATAACTGGTAAATCCGATATATAGCTTATATTTCAGATATAGAAAAATGTAGTATTTTTATTTGTAAAAGTCTTATAACTATCTATATTGATCCAAGATTAAAATGTCTTTAACAAAATCGAAAACTAGTTGAAGCGAGGTCAAGATCGTCACTAAAGCGGATTAGTTTGTCATCTAGTCAAAAAAATATGTAATTCTTGTTTTTATACAAAATATAGAAGAAAGAGTTATAAAGTGAAAATCTGTTGTGTTTGTATTCAATCCTCCTCTACAAACACTTCTTGTGTAAGTCATCACTCCCCAGGACTAACAAGTGTATCAAAGCGATTTGTTTAATCTCATAAACAAGATCCGATATGACCTCCACAACCATTGTGAATGGCTCTCTATCCAGGTTCTCTTGTCTTCACAAAGTTATGTACTTTTCTACAAAATTTCAGAAAACCTTATATTTCATAGAAAATCTTCATTTTCTTTAAAAGAAGAATCTGATTTCCTTTATCCTGTCCTGAAAACTAGAAGTGAAATAATGAAAATTTCGGATTCACTCAAAATTTTCAGTTGTTTCTCATTTCTGGACAAAACTCTCAAAAACGT
The DNA here is from genome assembly GCA_954870635.1 of Arctium minus. Taxonomy (NCBI): domain Eukaryota; kingdom Viridiplantae; phylum Streptophyta; class Magnoliopsida; order Asterales; family Asteraceae; genus Arctium; species Arctium minus. Next base: position 45,981,762 of record OX941084.1, read on the forward strand.
TTATTTTGTGTTTACCTCTAATCTAATCTGGTCATATCCGATAAGCATGTTGTCAACTTTGAAATATTGAGTTGGTCAATAAAACAACTTCTTGTTTCAATTAAACTCTTAAATCTAGATTTAGAAAATCCCAAAAGAATATTCTCTCTCCTTTACAAAAGATCACTGTCTAGCATATGTTCTTTTGAGAAAAATCAATCTTAAAAACACATGCTTTATGGCTCACCTTTCTGAACCTAGTCTCTCTGACAAAAGGTGTTCAAAAACCTCTTCATCAACATCGTCCAGCTTAAATAATCATTCTCAGGTACATCTCTCATCTTTTATTGAAATCCACAAAAATAGCCTTCTCACGATAAATTCAATGTCTATCTTATGCTTCTCTTATCCTGAAAACCCATGATTTTAATGGTAGTTTATCACTAATCATTTAAATTAATGTAGAGACCAAGTCACACCCAAATTTTGTACTTCGACAGTGGGTTTTCAAGGCACATGACTAGTTATTTCTCCCTGCTCAAAGACTTTGTGTCAGTAAAAGGTACTTTTGTTACTTTTGGTGATAATTCAACAGGGTCACAATGCTTTGGTTGTGATCTAACACGATACTAATCAAAATTCATTTTCAGCACAAGAAAAACTATTTAAAAACCTCAATTCCACTGAGTAGCAAAGCTAATATTTAAGCACAAAACATACTTATACATATTTTTGAGTAAATGTGACAAATCAGAAGAAACGTAAGCAGAATAATTGTCACAATGTTCTCTAACTTATTAGATGTTGTTGACCTCGTAAGTAAAAAAGGAAACCAACCAAACCTAGTACATCCCACCCGAGAAGTCGGTGATCCCCTGGGCTGCCATAAGTTAAGCATTTCTCACCAACATTAGAAGCAAAGTCTGTAGACTCATCTTCATTACTTGTCCAGTCCCTTGTAGATAATAGCGGATCGCTTGTGTGGTTTACCATGTTGCAGTACAAACCGATTTCATGATTTCATCCACTAAAACTCGTGTATATGGATCATCATAGTGCTCCAAAACCCTCTTTTGATATAGATTACATTTAATATTTCATGCGAGTTTCCAACATAAGCATCATAGTAAATAATATTGAACCTTTACTTCTATGATCCAACAACCATAACGATGTGAAAAAAGAGAAACAACTTGCCCAAAGAAAGATGAAATGATAAATTGAATCTAATCTTGAGACATACATTCAATAATTTTTGGCACATTTCTACAAACTATTATAATAGTGATTTGTCAAGTTTGTGCTTGATTGCTTTATATATTCTCAATATAACATATAAAAGAAAAATAAAGTAATTAGGAGAGAAATTTTAAGCTCTAAGCTCAAGTAATCACCATACATTTAAAACTAAGGCATTGCAGGAAACAATCTTACCTAGTATAAGCTAACCAGGTAAAAGTCACCATCATCACCTACCGAAAAAAATTCTCGGACCTTGTCCTGCCTCTTACCGGGTAATATTGTTAGTCCTTATCATGCTAGTTGGTAAGAAAAATAACTCAGTAAGCACTTACTAGGTTTAGTTTGGTAAACATTCCCGGGAGGCAAAACATGACCGATAAGTTGATTAGCTAACTACTTTCTTTGACTTCGAATGAGATGCTAAAAAGACGTGCACATATGTATGCTAATTTATAATCTTACAACAGTAGTTTACACATGAATGGATGATAAACCCGTCTATTCAAAGTTGCTTTGTTTCAAAGATGATTTGAGTTTGTTAGTAACTTCGATTTCTATAACAACATAAACATAAATTGCTGAAAGACATCAACTTTTTGAGACTCGATTAAAAGAAATGAAAGATTGGACTGATAGTTGAACTTACCTTGATAATTCATAGAATTTCGGTAGAAATTTGAGTTGGATTTGTTAATCGAAGTCAAAATTTATGTGGTTTGCAGAGATGAAGAAGGATATGTCATTGCGGGGAATGTTTTAGAGGCCATATGCAACACATGTAACATGATTTCTTTCAATTTGAATTTTTATTAATGGAGAGATTTTAGGCTACGTTGTAATCACCTAGGGATAAAACCATATTTATAAAGCTTGAAAAGTTGTACACACAGGACGGAGCTAGAAAATCAATATAAGGAGGGGCTAAAAATAATATAAGAAAATCCATAATTTCGACGTTAACAATATCCTTTAAATAGATTGTGTTTTTTGCATAAATGCTTATTAGTAGTTTATAACTATTAAAATTGAAACAAATTACAATTTTACATTATTTATAATTACATTTTACATAATTTCTTTTAAATATTAATTATTCAAATAAATTAGTTAACTACGGTTTAAATAAATAGATTTTTGACTTTTAATATTTGTCTAAGAAACCAAATACAAAATTAGTAACTCAACTCAGTACAACAAAATCGAATTTATAGGACGCCAAAAGTGTTTAAGCGTCCTAATGTACTACTTTATAATACTTAAGTTTATAAAATCAAATCTTTATGTGTCCTACCTAGAGGTGTTTGATAAGTTTATAGGAGACTTTTGGACATCTTAACAGGGGTTTTAGGACACTTTTTGGAATTTATTGTGTCTTAAAGTAGTTTTTGATGTTTCGTACAAATTTATCTTATCTACATATTTTTAAATTATTAATAAATATGAAAACAATATTAAATTATGAAATGTATTCACTTTTTTTTTTTGTGTTGTGTTGTTAAATCTTAAGAGTAAACTATGATTTTCGTCTATGTGGTTTGTTGTTTATGACGACTTTCGTCATGGTCTTTAGAAAATGCTTTTTCATCACTATGGTTTCTATTTTCGTCTTTAAAACTAGCAACATTGAAGAAAACTTTAACTTAGGTTAATTTGGTCTTTTTACCTTTTTATTATTAAAAAAAAATCCTAAATGCATCCCCTCAAACCCACGTGAACAATTACCCAACACATTCATTTTCCTTTTCTTTCCCAAAAGTGCATGGTGTCACCATTTCCCCTCCGACCTTACCATTGTGAGTAGAAACAATAACCACTATCTTATCTCTTAGGGACCGTTTACTAAATACTTAGTCGGGTAAGTGCTTACCGGTATTACTTAACTTATGATCCTTACTTATTGAGCATGTCAACAACCTAGAATCTTACCTGGTAAGAACCATAATAAGGACCGAGAGTTTTACTCGGTAAGTGAGGGAAATGACTCATACCCGATAAACGCTTACCAACAATCAATTTTGATTGTCAGGAATGTTATACGATAAGGTAAGTGAGGGTAATATTTTTACCTGTAAGTGCTTATCCAGTATACATTTTGATAAACGACCCCTTAATTTGTGATTATTTTTTGTTTCTTGATCACCACTTGTTCCATCCCAACCCCATGTATGTTTTTCTGTCATTTTCCCCCAGGGACGGATTTACTGTGGTGGCGACGGTGGCACATGCCACCGTATTATTTCTCCGAGGAAGGGTAAAATTTTTAGGTTTGTGAAAGGTGCAACCGTATCGTTTACGAGTGTGCTACCGTAACGTTTACGAAACTTCAGAAGGTGCACCGTGACTCAGAATTTTGAAACTGATAAGCCCAAATTTTTTTTGAATTTAACAGCCCAAAAGAGGAGGCAGCCACCGAAAAGAAAGATAATTTATATAATCCCGCGGAAAATTTCGCAAAAACCAAGCTGCGAGCACAAGATTTTGAAGCTGCATTCGTGTCCGCAGGTCGCAGATTTTAACCTACGAAAGTCTCAATCGATACCCACCTACGCGCGGGTAGGTGTTAGAGTAAAACCAATCAAAGAGCTTGTAAGCCCTTCCACCCATTCATGGTTATAAACCACAAATTGTTTACTCCTCCTTCCTATGTGGGACACAATCCCATACCCAATTGGTTTCCACCACATTCATTCCAAACACCAACTTTGAGCATCGATATCTCATTCACACATATTCCGTTTTGGACATATAATATATCGTTTCGAAGCTCTTATATAGGAGAACACAAACCCACGAATAGTTAGATATATACAATACATATACATGCATTTAAATGTGTCCAAAGTTAGTTAAAAAAACCATATTTTTACTACAATTTTCCAACATATAATTCTTTGTTTGAAATTGAAATTGAAGAACAACAAAAATCGAAAGAAGAGTGTTGAAATCCAATCGAAAGTCTGTTGTTACTCTGTGTTTGCTAGCCTATCGCAATCGCATTTTCCTCTGTGTTGAAATCCAATCGCTTGCTGCTACTGAGTTTTTTTTCTACTGTGTTTGCTACTGAGTTTTGCTCTGTGTTTGCTGCTACTGAGTTTTTGACTTTTTGTCTCTGTTTTTTTTTTCCAACTGTGGTACAAATTTAGGAGTTGTTTATATACTTTTTGTAATTATTTTTAGGTATATAACTATATATTGACCGTTTTCATAAGATGAAGACGACTCGGGTACAAATAGAGGAGTTATTTATCGATCATATAAAAACAGTATTTTTTGTAAATGTATTTTAGGTCTATATTTTATTATATTAAATTATGTGGTGCCACCGTATGAAAATTTTTCTGGATCCGTCCCTGTTTTCCCCACCATCTCTCTACTGTTTCGAACACCACTAATCTCCTTGTCTCTACACCTCGAAGTAGCTACCACCACCTTCTCACTCATTCAGTTTGTTGTGTTGGAGCACAACTACAACAAAAAGAAGAGATACAAGGTGTAGGATGAACCACAAACCATAGGTAAGAAAATCGTTATAAACCATAGGGATGAAAATCGTAATTCAGTCTACACCTTGTATTTTTTTTGTTGTAGTCGTGTTCCAGCAACAAAGCCAACGAGGGTTTTAATTCGAACAAAAATATAATAAGGTGGTGCTAAGTCCGATGGCGGAGCTTAATTGGGGCAATTGGGGGCCAAGGCTCCGCTGTTTTTTTGAATCCTCAAGAGCCCTTATTGTTTAGCCAATGAATACTTGTTTTAGTTTTTTTTCTTGGCCCCTCTTACTAGGTAATAACCTTCTTTTATTGGTCAGACTTTCACTACTCACTTAAGTCCTGCATTCCTTTGCCCAAATGAAACACCAATAATCTTTCAAAATAACATGTTTGATTCTTGGCAAAAATATGTGTAAGTTGTCTCATTTAGAACATCTCTAACAGATTGGGGAAAACAGGAAATTGGGCAATTCTTTCTTATATTGGATTCTCCAAATTTTTCTCTAAAATGAAGGAAGTAGGAGAAAAAGTGAAATTTTTTCGAACTTTGAAGAAATCTCCAAAAAATAATTATCAAGAGAGATAAATAATTTTTTTTATTATATTCTACCAATAAGAAACTTTGAGATGAAATATTTGGAGAGAGAAATAATATTTTATAAATATATAAAATATTTTATAAATATATAAAATATTTTAATAATATAATTAATGATGTAATCTCTAAAATGAAGAATCTGTTGGAGTTTAATGCAAAATTTTTTAGAGATTTTAAGCTTTGATTTTTCAGTTTGGGAACAAAATAAGAAAATTTAAACAGGTACCACATCACTAAATGTTACAAGAGCATATTACGGGTCATATTGGGAACAAAATAAGAAAATTTGGAACTTAATTTGTTACGACGATTAAGAAAAGAATTCGTCGTTACACTAAATAGGAACTAAACAAAACTTAATTATATTTTGACGCATATAATAGAGTAAAGTACATTTATGTGATGCATTTATAATAAAAGATTAGGTTCGCCCCCCTAGGTTTAAAGCTTTGTGTTCCGCCACTGGTAACTGCTTCGAGGTGGAGATATAACGAGAATGGGGGTGGTCGAAACAGTGGAGAGAGTGTGGAACAAGGAGAAAAATGACGGAAAACAGACATGAGAGTAGGCCGGAGCAAGTAGTGATCAAGAAACAAAAAAGAATCACGAGTTGAAATGGTGGTTAGCAACCCAATAGAAGGTAGTTGATGGTTGTTGGTTCTGCCCACAATGGGGGAGACTGGAGTTACTTATGGTTTGGTGGTTACTGAATGTTTTGGTGCAAAATGATTAAGTGGTCAGAATGATTAAGAAACACTTATGATATAGTTCAAAGTGAAATAGGGTTATTTTGTAATTGTTCATAATGAAATTAGGGCGCTTAATGATTAAGAGAGGTCCATGATACAAAATCATTCAGAGAGTTTTTGAACCATTAAGAGACATATTTCTTTTTACCAAACAAGATTTACCTATTAGCAATTTAGAGGTTGCCTCTTAACGGAACCATTAAGAGGTAAACAAACATCCCTAATATATACTTTTGAGGATGAAAAGGAAAGATGAGAGGGGTTAGCTAGTGGGGTGGGTAATGGTTCACGTGGGTTTCGCCGTTTGGGGGAAGCATTTAGGATTTTTTTTTATTCAATCATATATTATTTAATGAAAAAGTAATGAATATAAAAAAGGTAAAAAGACCAAATTAACTTAACATTTTTTTTTTGACGTTGTTAGTTTTAGGAACAAAAACAGAAACAAAATAGAAACCATAGTGACAAAAAAACAATTTTTAAAGAATAAGGACGAAAGTCAAAACTACATGGATAAAAACCGTAGTTTACTATAAATTACTTATATATTTTTATAAACATATTTTACAAAACATCAAAGCCCATAATTTGACATAAAACATTTTCTTACTAACAAATTATATCCTACAATGTCAAAAATATCGATGTGACATTAACAATTACCAAAAACTAATTTCCTATTAAGAAATGATACTCACAAGTCATAACCACCATAATTTCTAATTAAAAAGTCCTACGTGTCTATTTAAAAATCTTATAAGAAATTACCTTAGTGGATGGTCTTATAGAGGCGTTGATGTGGTGAAAAAGAATAATAATACATAAAGTTGATTCTTTTAAGCCACTCCATTGTAGATGCTCTAATCAAAATATATCCCTTCTTTTAATAGCACTAAGGAGCGGTAAACTACAGTGATAGAACAACCTTGACTGTATCGAGTTGGCCACGTACCACACTCTTGAGTCTTGACCCTACGCTTTCAACCCTTCTCAATGGTACCTGACTCACACATACACACACACACACATATATATATATATGTATATATATATACACACATACATAGACAAATATATATATATATATATATATAGAGAGAGAGAGAGAGAGAGAGATAGGAGGTTTCAAATACTATCCATGCAATTCTTACGAACCATATGGACCAATCTTTACCGTCCATCTAGTCTCGTAAATATCTCGACCAGAATGAACCTTATCTTCTTTTATAAATATCTCGATCATAATGAATGAATCATGATTATTGTCCATAAATATCTCGATTGTTTTCTAATATAAGTGTTAAGTTATGGTTTTTATATAATACTTGTTTTATTTTAAATCTTTCATTAAAGAGTGATTTAATTTTTGGGTTATATTTAGGGTTGTAAAGTTAAGTCGTTAGTTTAGGAATTGATATTTTTATAACAAGAAATCAAAATTCATCGTTTGCTCACGTTGTAGAGGTGATTATTTACGGGCTTGGGCGGGCCACGGACCAGGCGTAATGTAACACCATCAAATCTGGAAATAACAACTAATTTAAAATTTTCTAAATACATCAATAAATGATTCATATACAATCACAATTTAAGGTTTAACCTCTACACACACAATTTATTCTCTACATACAGTCTATAACAAGGACGGGTGCTACTAAAACCTAATAATAGTCACTATCTCCAAACTGCGGAAGATTTCACCAACACTTACACTTGTGAAAAAAACTAAGCACATCTCTTCATAGTACTGCTAGAACCAAACCCTCAACTGGAACCTGATGCACATGCCGACAAATAAAAAGGTTAGGCTTAACACCTAGTGAGCTCAAAAGTTTTCAACATAAATAAAATAATCGTTTAAAAAGGAAGGATGCAATTAAAATCATAATACTTCAAGATGATATGCTTCACTCATGAAAACCACTCGTTTACTAATAATTATGCATTTTAAACGAAAGAGACACCGAATTAACCGTTAACCAAACCAAAGTGTTTTAAAGACGAAAATCCCAATATAAAATGTTCTTTCGTAAATTTAGATTTAACCCAAAACTTGCTCAAAATGAGAATAGAGAGAGGACTCCCAATTTTATAAAACGCGGGTAAAATGTTATATCTCGAAATACCCAACACGGACGAGACATAATACTCGACCCATAAATCATGAATAAAACCCATATATATGAAACGTCACCAAAAACATGGATACTAAGATACAATACCCAAAACAACACCTTTCGTTGACGGGGGAATCCCGATTCCATCGAATGTGGCGGGCACACAAAGTTAAGTCACGTATCTATGTTATAAGCATAACTTCAAGGATGGACAACCGTTGACATCAACCCTATTCATGGATCTTTAGTCAAGGAATGCATCAACCCTATTCATGGATCTTTAGCCCAAGAATCACCAAGTTCAACCCTATTCATGGATCTTTACCTTGGGACCTCACCGTCCTTGACATGCTTGTTCATTTGGAAACTTACATCGTATCACCAATGCCTATTTCCAAATTACAACTCGGGGACCTTATCCCGAATTTACATGATAAACCGACCTCTATGCCTATGGATCTAATGCATTACAGTCTAAACATTACATGACTCCAATTTGAATGACCAAAGCACCCAAAACATGTAACTCCCAATTGACATGAAATAAACGCCATCATACTCCAAAATTCCACAACTGTTTTTAAACCGGACAAATGTCCTCAAGACTCTATTTAGTCAAAACCGAGCCAACGACCCAACAGTTTACGTAAATATCCAATGAAAGCCAGTAGAGACATCGAAATACGTTTGATCAACAATTATGCAAACACCACAACCAAAAAGGTAATTAACCCAAAACTTTTCATTGGTTGAAACAAAACGTTCTCCAAATGAACTTGTTCTCTTCATGTTGCCAAAATGACTCGTAGTACAATGATATGCATTTTCTAACGGTTTATAAAATCGTATGCACCAAATGGACAACTATATAAAATGACCTTCATTTATAAATTATATCATCAAGGAAACATATCAAAATGATTTATTTATCTAATGCCCAAAAATCACAAAGATGGGTGTTACATAAGTTTGTAAAGTTAAATATATCCAAGTAACCAAAACTTATCAGCAGTTAACAATTTAATGTAAAACACAAACATTTTAAAATAAACATTTTGGCATGTACACCATTTTCACAAATCAACTTGAACTCACCTCGCTAGATTCAGGCTAAATCTTGATTTTACCCCAACTTGAGCTTCCTTGAAAAAATCTGAATCCACATGCAAAACCTTCCAAAAACGTATCATCACAATTTTCCAACCATGAACATACTTATTCAACAATTTAGAATAGTTCCCCAAACATTTTACATCAAAAACCCCAACTTGGCCAAACCCTAGTTTTGAACTATTTTCTCCAAAATAATCAAATTTGAAATTTGATAAACCAAACACTAGGAAATCATCAAGAAAACATTTATATCTTATAACAAGGTTTAGAAATGGGGAAGATACACTTACCACTTAGGTTTTGACGAAAACCTAGAAAACCCTAAAATAGAGCTTGAGGTTGAAGATGAAGATGAAGCTTTTTGACCCTAGCTTCCAATCTTTGTTGGGTAGTGGAGAAACACTTGGAACACATTAGATTTGGTGTATTGGATGCGTAAAATCTGATGTTAGGGTTTGAGGGTCGATTTTGGAGAGAAGAGGGTGAAAGAGGTTGAAAGAATGAATGAGAAAAGTGAGAAAAATGGCTTAAAAGAGGTCTGGCCCGACGGAGAATATGCCCCGCGAAAGTGACATATCTGGCACTCTCACTGAGACTGTACCGCGGGAAATAATGCCCTCCGCGAGAGTGACACACGATTGTTACACATGTCACTTTCGCCCAGATTCCCCGAAGCCCGAAGATCCGATCTTTTTTGACACTAAGGCCCTCGACACTCTTTGGAACTTTTAGTAGTGTTTTCCCAACATGAATCCCACCAAACACAAGGTACAGAAATGCCTGTGTGCCCTTATACTTACCGAAAATTACGGGTGTTACAATCCTCCCAACCTTAAATGAGATTTCGTCCTCGAAATCTTGATTTCAACAAAATGTTTCCTGCAGTATAGCTTGTCCTTAATCCATATTCCAGAACCACTACCAAAACCCTTATGCCGATACTCACGACAGCCGTCCCCTTGGGCACGTTACACTTATGTCTGAGTGAACACTTAACTCACTAAAGTAGTCTTTACTCACAAGACTACGGTTGTCTCCCAACCTTGGGTGACACTGACTACCTCAAGAGTGGTTTGTGACCTCAACTTCACACCAGCCAATTCACCTCAACTCAACATACTTCTGGACTCAAACCAAAGTTCGACATCAACCTCCAAGGAATCCTCTAAATTTTTAATGCTCCAAGGACGTCCTTCCTAGGCATACCAATACGCTATCTTGGTAACTGGTTAAAGTAGATCCGACTATCATTCAACCCCGATCTACTCCCAACCTCAAACATTCCATCAATAAGATATTTACCATATCAGGGAAGCTTATACACATCGATACTTAATTACCAACATCTAATCTTCCCTTAAATTCCACCACCGTGAGGCTAACATTCCTCATAATCCAACGGGATATTTCTAAACATTCTAAAGATCACTGACCTCAAACGGACAAGTCGGCTTGCACTGAGCCAATTCTCAAAAGATTTAAAGTTAACACCTAATATGGAAATGAGAACTCCGATCATACCTCTTTACGACACAACTATAACGTCCTCAATATTCCCAAATATTCGTAAAGGTAGTACACTACCAACACATAACATGCTGTCAATATCAACCCACCAATTCAAAACTAATCCGCACTCAGGCAATCGCACAAGGCTCAACCCAAGGATTTACTGAAGAGAAAGATCACCGCTTATATATGGGGGTAATATATAAATCTGATACCTCAACTATTCAAACGTGCACAGATCCAAAACTGAAACCCAACATTCAAAGCTGACCACAAGTCGGACCTTCCGACGCTTCAAATCCCGAGGACTCCTCTAGTCTCTAAATACTACTCTTTTCCAGATAGGGTTTTAAACCTGTAGCCCTAATGAGTTCAAGGTTTTCCGACTAGTATGCCAATTTGGAATTTTGTAAAACTTTTAAACGCAAAACTTTTATAACAATTTATCATACGCGTATAAACCATTATTGTTTACTCGATAAATTCAGGAAGTGCCAATAAACACCACACTTATAAAAAGAACATTAAAAAACATTTAATCGTTACTCACGCTAACAATGATAGTAAACAAGGGTACACAACAAAACTTTTTCAAAGGGACCACCATGGTCCTAGCATTCATCAATTTATATCATGCATATGAAAATAATTTTCCGCACTATAACATGTGCAATAAAAGTTTGTACAACTCCCAAAAGAGAATTTCACCACTTCAACTTTAAAATCTTTTCCTTTAAAAAAACACAAAACATCGGAAGATAAAACCCCCAACAAGGCCCATATACGTCCGTCTATTTCCCCAAATTTAGCAACACAATAGGAACGTAAATAAAATTTTAAATCGAATTCAAATTTTGGGCCGCACAGATAAAACGCACTTACCCAAAGCGGTAACTACAACGACATGCAAACCGAAAATTCATTTCATGCATTGCGGAAAACTTATGACAGCAAAGTCGACAATTGAAGCACGTTTAGATCAACAGTTCTATCTGAAGCAACATAAATCTTTTATACGTTTACTCACACCAACAGTATAATTTAATCCAAATACAATTAGTATACAATGACGGACACTTGAATAAAGCCCAAAGATAAATCACGTGAAAATGAAACTTCCCCAAAACAACACGTCTGGATGACATCTATTAACCACACTTATAAATTAACGTACACAATAATGTATGTATACATGTTCCAAAATTTCCTTTTATTACGCGACTCAAACTGTCATAAAATAAAATGTCGTAAGACCCGACTGAATTTTCATAAAACTCACTAACGTTAAAATCAAACGACGTCAGAATTTTCATTTCCCGACATAAGAGCATAAGGCGACAAATAATCTAAAAATGTTAAAATCTCAAAACCACAACGTAAGATAAAACGACCCTTTTTCAACAACACTAACATGAGGCACGACGCCCAAAAGCTCGGAAATTTACACACAATAAAGTTAAAACCCACGCATTTCGAAGTATACTCACGCACCCAAAACATCGCAAAACAATATTCCATAAAATTCAACATGACTCGTACAGACTAAAATTCCCAAGAAAATTCCGACTAAAAAAACATGGGAACAACTCTTCATTTAAAACATTAACATACGTGGAGGAGATCCAATGTCAAGGTCAAAAATTCCACAGTTACTTGACCAATACCCCAAATAATATTAAAACACGGATATTACAAGATTCGTAAATAGTGTTTGACACGAAACGGGGATAAAAAGATTTTCAATAAAATATTTGCAACCACGTGCCACAATCATGCATGTTTACGCTCACGGTTTAAAATATGATGAGTGCTAAATGTTTTATCAAGACTTCGTAACATAACTCACTTTATACTTTGAAAACATGAGAAACAATTTATGCAAACTTATCTAGAAATAAAGTTCGTGCATGAATTTGGTCGGCACTCAACACCTTAGGACTACGCTTCTCAATTTCCCGTCATAATATTGTCATCCGGAAGCATCAAACATTTTAAGACAACAATCACCCTAGTTTTGTCAACTTACGATCTCTCCTTGAAATAGAGTCAATACAATAAGCTTATGTTTCTAAGTCAACTAATGACTTTGACCCAAAATGGTCAACTAGTTGCATCGGGCATGCTTAACCATCATTCCAATATGACAATGCTATAAACATCAGCTCTTCTTTCGACTACTCGCCTAGAAACTTCCTCACTACCCCAACGATAACCATGCCAAGGCAGTTCAAGTATACACACGTAACACGCAGGTTCATCATAACACTTGCCAGGTGCCATTATAAACGTACCGTACATGATCATCCTTTCTATCCTCAACAAGTTTCCCGTTTCTAGCGACTCGGTAAATTCCAAAATATTGTATCTTAAGGTACCTAATGTGCAATTTCATTTTCAATCACCTAAAAGAACGCTAGTTTAAGTTTAGACATAAAAAATCAATACCTAATTCTCTCAAACTTAAGCTCTGATACCAACTTGTAACACCCTCAAATCAGGAAATAGCAACTAATTTAAAATTTTCTAAATACATCACTAAATGATTCATATACAATCACAATTTAAGGTTTAACCTCTACACACACAATTTAATCTCTGCATACAGTCTATAACAAGGACGGGTGCTACTAAAACCCAATAATAGTCACTATCTCCAAACCGCGGAAGATTTCACCAAACACTTACACTTGTGAAAAAAAACTAAACACATCTCTTCATAGTACTGCTAGAACCAAACCCTCAACTGGAACTTGATGCACATGCCGACAAATAAAAAGGTTAGGATTAACGCCTAGTGAGATCAAGAGTTTTCAACATAATAAAATAATCGTTTAAAAAGGAAGGATGCAATTAAAATCATAATACTTCAAGATGATATGCTTCACTCATGAAAACCACTCGTTTACTAATAATTATGCATTTTAAACGAAAGAGACACCGAATTAACCGTTAACCAAACCAAAGTGTTTTAAAGGCGAAAATCCCAATATAAAATGTTCTTTCGTAAATTTAGATTTAACCCAAAACTTGCTCAAAATGAGAATAGAGAGAGGACTCCAATTTTATAAAACGCGGGTAAAATGTTATATCTCGAAATACCCAACACGGATGGGACATAATACTCGACCCATAAATCATGAATAAAACCCATATATATGAAACGTCACCAAAAACATGGATACTAAAATACAATACCCAAAACAACACCTTTCGGTGACGGGGGAGTCCCGATTCCATCGAATGTGGCGGGCACACAAAGTTAAGTCACGTATCTATGTTATAAGCATAACTTCAAGGATGGACAACCGTTGACATCAACCCTATTCATGGATCTTTAGTCAAGGAATGCATCAACCCTATTCATGGATCTTTAGCCCAAGCATCACCAAGTTCAACCCTATTCATGGATCTTTACCTTGGAATCTCACCATCCTTGACATGCTTGTTCATTTGGAAACTTACATCGTATCACCAATGCCTATTTCCAAATTACAACTCGGGGACCTTATCCCGAATTTACATGATAAACCGACCTCTATGCCTATGGATCTAATGCATTACAATCTAAACATTACATGACTCCAATTTGAATGACCAAAGCACCCAAAACATGTAACTCCCAAATGACATGAAATAAACGCCATCGTACTCCAAAATTCCACAACTGTTTTTAAACCGAACAAATATCCTCAAGACTCCATTTAGTCAAAACCGAGCCAACGACCCAACAGTTTACGTAAATATCCAATGAAAGCCAGTAGAGACATCGAAATACGTTTGATCAACAATTATGCAAACACCACAACCGAAAAGGTAATTAACCCAAAACTTTTCATTGGTTGAAACAAAACGTTCTCCAAATGAACTTGTTCTCTTCATGTTGCCAAAATGACTCGTAGTACAATGATATGCATTTTCTAACGGTTTATAAAATCGTATGCACCAAATGGACAACTATATAAAATGACCTTTATTTATAAATTATATCATCAAGGAAACATATCAAAATGATTTATTTATCTAATGCCCAAAAATCACAAAGATGGGTGTTACATAAGTTTGTAAAGTTAAATATATCCAAGTAACCAAAACTTATCAGCAGTTAACAATTTAATGTAAAACACAAACACTTTAAAATAAACATTTTGGCATGTACACCATTTTCACAAATCAACTTGAACTCACCTCGCTAGATTCAGGCTAAATCTTGATTTTACCCCAACTTGAGCTTCCTTGAAAAAATCTGAATCCACAAGCAAAACCTTCCAAAAACGTATCATCACAATTTTCCAACCATGAAGATACTTATTCAACAATTTAGAATAGTTCCCCAAACATTTTACATCAAAAACCCCAACTTGGCCAAACACTAATTTTGAACTATTTTCTCCAAAATAATCAAATTCGAAATTTGATAAACCAAACACTAGGAAATCATCAAGAGAACATTTATATCTTATAACAAGGTTTAGAAATGGGGAAGATATACTTACCACTTAGGTTTTGATGAAAACCTAGAAAACCCTAAAATAGAGCTTGAGGTTGAAGTTGAAGAGGGAGCTTCTTGACCCTAGCTTCCAAGCTTTGTTGGGTGGTGGAGAAACACTTGGAACACATTAGATTTGGTGTCTTGGATGCGTAAAATCTGATATTAGGGTTTGAGGGTCGATTTTGGAGAGAAGAGGGTGAAAGGGGTTGAAAGAATGAATGAGAAAAGTGAGAAAAATGGCTTAAAAGAGGTCTGGCCTGACGACGAATATGCCCCGCGAATGTGACATATGTCACCCGCGAAAGTGACATATGTCACTTTCGCTGGCACTCTCGCTGAGAGTGTACCGCGGGCAATAATGCCCTCCGCGAGAGTGACACGCGATTGTGACACATGTCACTTTCGTTGTCACTTTCGCCCAGACTCCCCGAAGCCCGAAAATCCGATCTTTTTCGACACTAAGGCCCTCGACACTCTTTGGAACTTTTAGTAGTGTTTTCCCAACATGAATCCCACCAAACACAAGGTACAGAAACGCCTGGGTGCCCTTATACTTACCGAAAATTATGGGTGTTACACCTAACATATTTTTCTTGTCCAACGGGCCTAGTATAGCAAACCCAAGCCCTTTTTTGTGGGCTTGAGAACTTGTCCATACCCGTCCTATAAACGGTCCAGGCTTGCCAATGGGCCTAAAAATTTAGATTTAAAAAACTTATATAAAATGGTAAGTTGTGTAAAATTATCAAAAAACCAAAATACATAATTTTTTTCCAACTAAAAAATGTAAAATGTACTAATGTATACAACGTAAGAAAAATATTTTTCACAAAATATGGAGTATAGACTTTTCCTCTCCAAAGATTATCACCCTTCGAAGTTCGGATTCGTCAACAACAAAGTATTTAACCACATAATATTTCAAGATCGGAATCGTAGACGTATTATATGACATATCACATATAGTATGTATTTTGAACATGGTTGGTACTTAGTTGAGGGAGTCCAACCCAAAAACCACTTCTGAACCTTTTCTTATACGATATTAATTATATAAATAAAAATTAATTGATTATAATTATATAATGAGCCGGGCGGGCCTGTCCAAATTCATTTTTTATTGCCCGAGCCCGCCCGATACCTTGAACGGTCCCACCCAAGCCCGCCCATATTTTCTTAAATGGTTGTCTAAGCCCGCTTTTCTAACGGGTTGTACGGGCCGGGTCTAGCGGGCCTTGCCGCCCATGAACAACTCTATCACGCTGAGAGCACTAAACAGTGACATGATCATACGATTGTGAAATTGAGAGGTGTTTATATGATGTTCAAAACAATTGAATACATAGGGCTTAGGTATTGATTGAGATTGAAGATTTGAGTAAAATTTTGGCTTCACTGCACCATTCTTCAAGCTTATAGATATTTTTGTTAATGATTGATTTGGTGAACCTCAATTCTAATCTAAAAGGTTACCTCAAAACCAATTTGATTGGTATTATAAGAATTAACATCAAAAGTAATGGATCTGTGTTATTAGTATATAAAATGAGAAGAACCTAAGAAGTGTTACGAGTGTTGCAAGATCAATTATATATATATAATTATATCTTGTTGAAAAACTTAATTTTAGTAAGTTTTTGGGATGTTGTACAAATCAAGAAGCAAAAGGTACAAATGTTTAATGCATGGTGATCAAAAGTGATCAGGGCCACTTTTGAGGCTACCTAAGTGGCACCAAATTGAAGTTGCACGTAAGGGATTTCAATGAAAAAGTTCTCACATATCAGGCCACTTCTCGGCCGACTCACCAAGCATAATTGCCCGCATCCATGTCGTGTTTTCCTTGTCAAACACACAAACCAACAAAGGCCGCTTTCTAGGCTACCTATGTGACCCCAGAAGTAGCCCCGACCATTTTGCCTGTATAAAAGGACTTTTGCCTTGGGATCTTTTGTAGACTTGTGATACACGATTTTTCCTCTCCTTTTAGGTTTCCTATTTGTTAGTTATGTTACCAAAAGTAGTAACCATTGTTTTGGGAAATATTTAGGTAGTTGATTTGTTGATCCACAAATATCGAAAACACATTGTAATAATTCTTGAGTAGTAAATCTCTCTCTCTATCTATCTCTCTATCTCTCCCTTTGGACGTACACTATCACCCCAATAATGGAACATGCTAAATCTCCCTATCACGATTTACGTGTCGATTTGATATTTGATCGTATATTTGTTTATAACTGCTATATTACATTTGTGGATCGATATGGATTGTTACACTACGATATGCTACTACTTGGTAGAAAATAATCACATGTAAAATGTGGTACAATAGTGGTGCAAATGCACACCAACTATTGAGTTCGCTTTGCAAGTAATGTAATTTTAAGGACAAAAAATCATATCCACAAGGATTGGACTTAACTAAGAATCGGAGATTTCCACGAACTTCCGATGCAAAGTTTAGAGTTTATAAAGTTGGTTGGGTTTGAGCAAATAATAATGAATTAAATTAACAAGTAATAAAAAGCGGGTACGGGTGTAAGTTTTCCCTGATAGTATATTAATAACTTAAATGGTTGACGAAACCGGTAACAATGCGACCCAACATGATTTCTTCTTCTCGAAGCTACATCGTATAGGTTGTGATTACGGTTTTATCATAAAATATCCACAAATGCTAACTTTCGGTTTGCCAACCTTACTAAGTAGATCTCGAAGATCTTATCCCCACCAGTATGGAGAGATGTGTATATCTCTATAACACACCAACTTGACCGACATTTGGACCTTAGCTCGATTATGTAAAAACCTATATCTCTATGCAATTATTGAAGATTTTTATCAAACCACGTTGCATCACTCAAGTTGTATTCGGATCCGCCCATCTCTGGGTCAAAGATCTAATATTAACACGTACAAGTGATCAGTTTATCCGCATTGAGTTAAAGCTTCAACTTGAATGACCAAACTGATAAGTTAGCAAAATGCGGTAACACTCAAGTGTTACATTTTAACTTCTCGGGTTTGGCTTACACCCACACCCAAAGGGGGTTTAGCTACTGCTCATAAGTAAACACAGTGAAAGAAAAGAAGTACTGAAACACAAATTGCATTAAAATAAAACTTGCCATTATGGTCACAAGCTCGCCATAATGGTGAACAGAAAGGAAATTCCACTAAATTAAACCAAGTAGAATGCAAACATAAACTAAGAACTTCTCAGCTGAATCTCGATGGTAAGATGTGATGTCCAAATGCATTGCTCAAGCTTCCTTTTTTACATGAGAATAGATGAAAGGGACTTATGTTGGGAAATTGACCTCTCACCACTTGTCTTTTACCCAAATTTGTCTCTACCTCATTTGTCTCATTTCTTCTTCATTTTCATGAAAACTTCAACAATGACCAAGCCTGAGACCTGAATTTTCTTTCATATTTAGGAATTAAAATCCTTAATAAAGATTTATAGCCACTGCCCGCCACTCGCCACAATGACTTTCAGCGTCAAAATATGACTTTTTAGCTATTTCTCAACTTTAGGAATGATTTGGACCAAAGAAATATTAGAAGGCTTAAATGGGTATTTGGATGGGTAAAAAGAGTAAAAATGAGTTTAAAAAAGACGACAAATAACTTTAAGATTTGAAGGTTATCAGTAGCTGATTTGTTGATCCACGGATTCTGGAAACACGTTGTAATCGTTCCCAGTTAGTAATAAATCGACCACTCTCTCTCCCCGTGGACGTACACTATCACCCTGATAGTGGAACCACGCTAAATTTCCCTATTGTGGTTTACGTGTCGATCTGATATTTGATCGTATATTTGTTTATAACTGTTATATTACATTTATGGATCAGTATGAATTCTTAGATTGCAATACACATTATTTTGATCTTGTTAATCCGCATTTGTTCTATTGGGTCGATTTGCACTGTGATTTATTGTTATTAGTTTGGTAGTATGATATTTGAAATTGTGATCGACCCTACATTTGGTATCAGAACTTGATAGATCTGAATTTGAAACAAGATTGTATATTTTTTGAGTTGTACACTAGATGCTCGGTAAAATGTCTGATGGTTCAAGAAATCCGTTTGCTACTCCTAGTTCCAAACCGAATCTAAATGTATATATCATAAGGGTTCTTTTGAATTATCAACTTCTAGGATTAGAATAGAAAATTGGATCTGGGAGGTGATTTTGGTAAATGGCAGTTCATTACAGTAGCAACACTTAGGAAAAATAATGTTCACCCCATAATCTTTGCTCTGGAAGAAAAATATATAGATATGTCAGCTTTTGAGGCCACAAAAATGGAGGCTTGGGATTTCATTACCTTACAAATGGCTATGGGTCCAAATGTTATTTCTGAAATCGTTTTTGAAAAGACAGCCGCAAGGATTTGAAAAATACTTTTGAGAATCTTTATCTCAAGAAAAGTTTGACTAACCGACTGTTATTTATGAGGTCGTGCTTATTCTTCAAAATGAAGGAAGGTACAACCATTCAGGACCACATGATTGATTCAAAGATACTATAATGAAGTTGAAGGCAACATATTCCATTCTTTCCATAAATAATGAGACACTCACTTTGATTTTGTGGTATTCATTTCCCGAGAAATATTTTCAGTTCACTAATAGTTTTATCGACGGAAGATATTCCATTTCTTTGTCTGATGTGAACGCAGGGATGATTTGTGAAGAACAAAGGATTCAGATGAAAATCGGTAACAGTTATAACAATCACAACATTTAGGGTCTATTTGTCGAAAGAGACCAAGACGATCAACAATACAAAGGAATAAATTGTGGCCGCTCCCAGTCTCGTAAACCTGGTTATCATGGGAAATCTAAGCAACGGGGCAATCGTAATTATTGCCACAAACCAGGTCATTAGGTCAAATATTGTTCGAGTTTGAAAAACAAAGACAAGAAAAAAGCAGAGTCTTCAGCAGTTGCAATCGAAAATGATATAGTATTCTCAGCAACGGTTACTCCACCACAAGGCGACATGCGTTGGGTGTTGGATACCAAGGCTTCGTGCCATATGACATCGTTTCGAGATTGTTTCACTACTTTCGAGGAGTTCGAGGGTAAGAATATTTATATGGGGAACAGTACATCGTGTGTCACTCAGGGTATCGATTCTGTCAGAATCAAGATGTTTGACAGTTGTGTCAGAACTTTATTAAATGTTAAATTTGTACCGTCTATGACTCGTTCTTTGATATTTGTTGGACACCTGTCCAAACTTGGCTGTAAGATTTGGATTGATAATGGGAGTTTGTGTGTCTCTGTGAATCCCAGTTTGATCAAATAACAATGATTGTGAACGATAAATTGTATTAAATGATTATAGAGAGTTACACATAGGATTAAAATACAAGTTCTCTCTCTAGAAACTATAAGCGCATTAAACATTCTGACCTAATGATAGAAAACAACCTTACATACCTAGGCCTATTACAAGGAAAGACCCAAGCCCATTAACCATATAAAGGCTTTTACAATTAATAAATAAGCCTCTATAATTCTTTATAAAACTTACTATTAAATAGGAACTTTATGGTCCTAACATTATATCCCTAAAGTTCTATAAAGAAAATATCATCTTGAAATCTTCAGGTCTTGATCTTCTCTCCCTTTTGAATCTTTTGAAAAACTTTAGTGTTGCTTGCCTTCATGTCTTTCCAAGGCCCCCTTGAATAAAGCTCTTACATAGTTTCAACTTTAAACCCAGATTCAACTAACAATAACCGTAACTGAATGCACTAAAAGCAACTTTCAACTGTAGAAACTTGGCACATCAAATAAGCACACAAGAAAGATAATGTGCGAGTTACTAGACATTCCACAGTGCAACTTCAGTTTAGAAACAAAGAATCTGTCTCTGAACCGCGAGTTGAATAAGCTTTCAACTTTAGAACTTATAGAACCAATATGCTCGTAGAAGGAAACAACTTGTAACAAACACCACTTGATGAGGGAAAGAAGAACCAATATAATCAACACAAAATACTGTATTCTTTTCAGTACAAATGCAATCTTGAAATCAATGGCTTTTCAATCTCAGATTTAAGAGATTAATCTTTGCAATCCTCCACAAACACGTTTAATCAAAGTACCGATCTTCCACAAACACGTTCAATCAAAATACCAATTACTCCCCCTCAGCTTTTACTAGCTCCCCCTCAACACTTGCTTCACATATTTGAATGAATATTCAAAAAGAATCTTCCTTTGAATCATGATATTTATCATTTCTCCCCCTCATGATGATTTGGAGAATCCCGAGCATCATGTATCTTCAAAGACTAAAAGGATGAGTAGCAAAATACCAAATAAAACTTTAAGTAACCAAGATGGGTAATCGACTCACATAGAAACACAATAGTAACTGTTATCACAAAAATTGAAACAATTGTGTGGCCTATTTTCAGAGTTGGCATCGGTGTATCTCTGATAGGACGTACAATTATCACTGAAGTAAAATATTAAAAATTATGCTTCTCAAACTGTTCTTGCAATATCACAAAGATATGGAATTGGAATCACAAAGATTCATGAATGAATGAAAGAATTAAATCATATCGATTTGGCTCAAGTATTGATGTAACCTGGGACGCAGGTTAGAAATCAATAGATATAGTGATTAGAATATGAAGTTCGGAGATCGGAGGTGATGTCTTCCTTTTTCAATATCTAAGACCTCCAAATGAGTAATATATAGATTATGTGCTAATTCTCCTTGCATTTATGAAACAAGAATATTTTGTGAGATACTTGAGTGGCTAGGTGGGGTGACACAAGTTATCGACACTAGGTCCATGTCTGTTTCAATATTCATCTCCAAAGAATGAGAATGAATAGATTATGTGGTAATCCGAATAACTGACTCAGTTTGGTAAGGACCAATAATTCTTTTAAGTATTGTCACATCCTCACCATATTCTTTTCATTCCGGACTCATCTATATATCTAGAACCCCTCACTGGTATCTATGAATTGGATGTGTTTCTTGGGTAGGTCCTTCTGGTACTGGATTGACCATAGAAACTTTGTAAACCCTAA
Organism: Arctium minus; assembly: GCA_954870635.1. Lineage (NCBI taxonomy): Eukaryota > Viridiplantae > Streptophyta > Magnoliopsida > Asterales > Asteraceae > Arctium > Arctium minus. Next base: position 46,004,128 of record OX941084.1, read on the forward strand.
CACTCATTTCACACTATTTTCATTCACCAAATATAACAGTGAAGTAAGCATTAAAGTGCGAGTTTTAAATTGAAATGTTTAGAAGTCAAACACATTTAAGAACAAATCCTGGACTGATTTATTCAGAAGTCTAAAAAAAAGTTAAAAAGCATGGTACTCCCCCTCAAAAGTGGCATAACCCTTGAATGTTAGTCATGTCATGTGACGTGAATAATCTGAATTAAGTCACACATGACATTCCTGCAAAACATATTAGAAAGATTTTGGTATCCATGCTTTGATGGATCATTGACGGTTAGATGCCTTAGTTGTGAAGCTATTAAAATGAGAATCAAGGATATTATAAGTACCATACCAGTTATTCACATACCTTTGATGCACAAAATCATTCTTTCCACAATTAATGCAACAGATGTTTGCTCCACTCAGACTGATCAGCTTAGTTGTAGTAGACATAACAAGATTTATCAGTTTTGGAACCAAATGATTTTGTAACAACTACAGGAGATATAAATGACTTATTTCCACTACTGTTCTCTATAGTGGATTTCTTTCTCCAAACCATCTTTACTTTTCTGAAATCTTGATTATTTGTATTATCAACACGAGAGTTATAGAAAAGATTGGAAGGGAGAATATGATCTTTTGAAAATTCATTTTATTTGACATAACTCTTTGAAGAAATAATTGTAAAAATTGAACTTGAAGGATAAGGAGACTGAACAACAGTATTGGGACTAGCTTGTTCAGATAAATCAACTTCGAAATTTAATTCTTCAAGTTTCTTAACTTTTGCGGATAAAACATTCCTTCTTTGAGAATTAAATCAAATAGCTTTTGTAAATCGGATTTTACCGTCTATTCTTTCAAAGTCTCGGTTGCTCACCTAGATAATTTTTGTGAAAGCTTATGAATTTCTGTTTCAAAAATTTTTCTTTCACTTTCAAAATCTTTTTCAATACTGTTGCGTTTATCAGCTATCTCTTTGAAAAACTCAACATTCTTCTTTTCAAGAACTTTCTTTTCATTCTCAAAAGATTTTCTTTCATTCTCAAAATTATATCGCTCAATCACCAAAACTTTTTCAAAATCAGAAATTTGTTTAAAAAGTTGAGCATTTTTAAGCTCAAAAACATTTATTTCCTCTAAAACTTTCATGGGAAGATCAAAATGTTTCTCTCAAATCCTTTTCTCTCATTTGCAAAATCAGTTCTTTCTTTTCCAAAACCAATAATCTGTTTGTCAAAACCAGATATTATTTTCTTTAAATCTAGATTTTCACTCTCTAAGGTTTTTACTGTCTCTTCAAGCCTCTTTGAATCATCCTGAAATGATTTCTCATTTTCCATCCTCTTTTCTTCCTTGGCTTCAAGATCTGCAATATTTCCTTTAAGTGCAGATATTTCATCATCATACAGGCATGGATATGAACCACTTCTCGCTGCTTTTTCAAATTCAGAAGCCCTGCTTCTCCACCATTCTTTATTCTCTCTAAGAATCTCCTTTTCCTTTCTGAGACCGTTTACTGAACATAGATTTCCAGTATTTATAATGTTTATGCGATCAATAACCTGATGTTGTTATTCTATCATTACTTCTAAATTTGAAACTTTCTCTTTGAAATCATAATAAGATGGATAAGACATTGTTACTTGAACAAGATGATCGTTAATCGGTGTTGATTTGAAAAATATTTGACAGTTCGATCAAAAAATCAACTCATCAAATAGTCGAACTTTGAAAAATCAAACAAGATGAACTCGAGAAAAAATAATTCTAAAATACATATATAAAATATGTTTATCAAAAATTAGATTATGATAATCGTATATGAACAAAAAATCAAATCTCGAGAGTAGCACCTCCAAAATAAATAAACCAAGTCAGATCAACGTCGTCAAAACGAATCACGTATAATGATAAACGTCACGAATAAGTGCAAACTGTCGTAAAAAAATCTCAAACCATAAAACCATGCAATCTCATGCAAACCGTGCGATACTTTCAGACTCTCGAGTCAACTTAGTGAGATAAAAGTTCTTCTTGATCCTTTGGTGTGCGATAAACCAAAGTATGCAATTAACACATAATCCACAAGAACAAGGACTAAAAATGACAAAACTTGAAACTTAAAGGACATGGACTGAAAATGATTATTTCTTTTTGAGAAACTAACTGATTTAATTAGCACTTTGCAGAAAAGGACTAGAAATGTAATAAAATTCTAACGAAACTAACAGAAAGTTAACAAAACTAAATTTAACAAACTAACAGGAACTTAACCAAAAAAAAAAGGACTAAAAATGTTAAACAATCTAACGGATTTAATGGAACAGTGACTAACTGGACTAACTGACACTTAACGGCAAAGGACCAAAAATGTAAGAAAGTTAACGGACAACTAACATAACCGTTAAAGTACTGTTCATCATCTTCAACCTCACGATCCAAATCTACAACACACAATATGGGGTCGTTTTGTGCGTTGAAAAACCTTTCTTTAAGCTTTCTTAACCCTTCTTAACACTTTACAATGCAAAGTAACCTTCCATGATCCAAACCGAAGCTTACGAAATATTTTCAAAAAAAAAAAGAAAAAAATGATCAAGCTTCTAACTTGTCAACCTGCTGTTCCAAACTTGTCATAAGGAATCAGAACAACAACACGATCTCCTTTGGGCAGGAGTATGAATTTACCGATCAAAAAAATGGATACCGCTCAATGAAGAGAAGTTTATCGATTAAAATTATTTACCGCATAAAACCGAGATATCACTCAAAATGGATTTTTTTACCAAAAATTTCTTTTGATGTGCGGTAGATGTGAGTGAAGGATGTGAAGTAGTTAAGAGGAGTATGTGGTAACCATAGGTTGTGTATCATGCGGTAAAGGGTGAGGTGTCTTGTGGTATCAAGGGTTAGGCGACAAGAGGGTGTGCGGTATACTTGTGAGAGAAGTCTGTGCGGGAGTGTGTGAAAGAATGGTATGCGGGTGATGTTAAAAGTATCACAACAGGGTAGCTATATCGTTGGAGGGTCGGCTTTCGGTTGGAATTTTATCACTTATCCTTCCAACAAATTGGCAGCTTATTATGGTGGATAAAAAAAAAGGAGTTTCTAGCAGCTAATCCAACAGTACCACCAACTTTGGAGAACCTTGATTGATTAGCATACAACTACCATATGATATGCTGCTGTAAGCTTGTAAGGTCCTGCACAATCGTTCAAACTGCAATTCTCTAAACTCAAAAAAAATTAAACCTTAAAAATCAATGAATATCGAATAAAAAACAATAAAACTTTGTAAACCAGTATCGAATCAATGAAAAAAAAATCAACAAACCCGTTTTCGATTTTCTTGATCGTTAAGAAATTGCAAAATATCATTCAAACCTTCTTCAAATCACCGATCAGATGCTGATACCAATTCTAAATCCCAATGTGATCAAGTAACAATGATTGTAAACGATAATTTGTATTGAATGATTATAGAGAGTTACACATAGGATTGAGATACAAACTCTCTCTCTAGAAATTATAAGCACATTAAACATTCTAACCTAATGATTAGAAAACGACCTTAAATATCTAGGCCTGTTACAAGGAAAGGCCCAAGCTGTGAGGTCCATTGAGATCAAGATTGATTGATTGATTGATTGATTAAAGATAAACAAGAGATTAGGGAGGAAATCTGTAGTTTTAATAATCACAGAATTAAAACTAAACTACAGAGAGCAAAGGATTCGTATGTCTACATTGTTAAAATGAAAGTTACAAAACACAATACTAACAGACTCCTATTTATATGACCTAATACCCTTGTTACACATTTAAGCCCAAACCCAAGTATAAGGCCCAATACAAAGGATTACTTTACTAAACTTCTAAAATAGAACATTTATATTCTAACATTCTCCCCCTAAGTTTTGTAAAGTAATCATCCACTTTAGCTCAGCTTCATCTCCTCTCCCCCTTGATTTCTTTAGAAAACTTAGTGTTGCATAAACTTCAAAGCTCCTCTAGCTCCCCTTGAAAGTAGCTCTTATCCTTGAAGTTTCAACTTTAAAATCAGATCTGATGTAGACAATAACCTCGACTGAGTGCACATAAAGACAACTTTTGACTCTTGTAAATCCAACACATTCGTTACGCCCACAAGAAAGAAATATGATGAATTATGGAATGACACCCAAAGTGCATCTTCAGTGTATAACATCTGATCTGTCTTTGAACCACGAGTTGAATAAGAATTCAGCTTAAGAACTTATTCTGATTAGCTTACAGAAGGTAGCATCTGGTAGCAAACATTACAATGCAAGGGTTATAAGACAACTCTGATAATTGTTCAACAACTGATGAAAGACGCTCATTTTCTAATAGATTTCCAGAATACTGAACAATCAAACTCAGAACTCCTTTCTTCACAAATCAACTGGATGATTATAAGCACTCAGGATTCTGAAACACCACTAAAGCATCAGAACAATGATTGCAGTCGCTCACACTACTGATTGATCAGGTCAGAAGAATGATCAAGAGCACTCAACGGTCTAACAACAAAAAGAAGCACTCCAGACTGACGATTGCAAATACTCAGGCAGCTAAATCAATCCAATTAGAGACTAAATCCAAACATCCAGTATCTGAAAATCTTGAAAAACATGAGCACTCGTGAAAATTAGATTAGTTGCTAAAAATATGTGACCAACAGAAGATATGAATGATGTCACATATGCGTTACGCGAAAAACCTCGGGAACAGGGCAAACTTGTAGCAAAATGGGTTCATAACAGTCACTTTTCGCATAAAATCACAAACTTTTTGCATACACATCACAATTCGCAGATCACTATTCATGAGGAGCACAATTCGCATGAGGCTTAGTCAAAAACCTTATAATTCGCATAGGCCTATATGCGAATTCTTACTTTTCGCATATGCCTACGTACGAATTCCTCGCTTCTCGCATAAGCTTGTTTGCGAATTCTCTCTTTTCGCATAACTCTCACATGCGAATTCTTGACTTCTCGCATATGACTCCATGCGAATTCTAAACTTAGAATTTTCTTTAACTACATAGAATTCGTATCGAACTTTTCGCATAAGACTGACATACGAATTCTGCACTTTTTGCATCTCTCTGTCATGCGAAATCCATACTTGAAAATTTTCATCTTCAAAGGCCTTCATCGTGCGAATTCTGTCATGCGAATTCTTCAACATTTTCACCATGCGAATTCTTTCAAATCATGCGAGTTCTTCAATATTCATGCGAATTTTGTGGATCTACGATTGTTTTTCCAAATTTCTTCGAATTCAACTTCAAAACTTCGAACTTTGAGATGAGACTTTGTGAGCAGGTTCGAAAATTACAATGGAGCACAATTGTAGTTGATGATCTAGTCTAAAAACGTCTATGTAGCATACTTCGATCACAACACAGTAACAAACACATTTTCGAACAAAAAATCTCAAAATTGATCTAATTCGTCCAAATTTGATGAAATTCAACAATGTAATTGATTTCATAAGGTTCGACTATATCCATAGAATCAATTTGGCAACAAAGAACCTCCAAATTAGCACAAACTTGGAGAATTCGAAAAATTTTCTTAGAAACTGAATACGACAGTGAACTGTTCCATCAAATCATCTTGATCTCGATCGTACGTAGAAAAATGTGTGTTAGGCTCTGATACCACTTGTGAGGTCCATTGAAATCAAGATTGATTGATTGAATAAAGATAAACAAGAGATTAGGGAGGAAATATGTAGTTTTATTGATCACATAATTAAAACTAAACTACAGAGAGCAAAGGATTCGTATGTCTATATTGTTAAAATGAAAGTTACAATACACAATACTAACATACTCCTATTTACAAAACACAATACTAACTCCTATTTATATGACCCAATACCCTTGTTATACATTTAAACCCAAACCCAAGTACATGGCCCAATACAAAGATTACAAATGATTACTTTACTAAACTTCTAAAATAGAACATTTATGTTTTAACACAAGCCCATTAACACAATTAAGCCCATTAACCATATAAAGGCTTTTATAATTAATAAATAAGCCTCTATAATTCTTTATAAAACTTTCTATTAAATAGGACATTTTACTCATAAACATTAATTTATAGTAATTAAAAATTATAATTATAATTAATTTTAATTATACATTATTAATTAATTTTAATTATACAATAGATAATAATAATAATTATTAATTATTTATAAATGTTATTAGCTATATCAATTATTTTTTAATTATTATTCAATATATTTAGATATAAAAAAACAAGTATATGTAACACCCTCAAATTTGGAAAAAACGATTAATTTAAAATTTTCATTAATACACCAAATAAAGGATAAATCTCTTTCTACGAATCAATACTTGAATGACATCAAACAGAAAAATTCTAGATTTAACATCAACAAATAATAAACCAAGTCTTATATTAAGACTAGATTAAGATCGTGTTTTATAAGAATCCAATAACAATCGCTATCTCAAAAGCGGAAAACATCATGGAATAACTAGATCCTTCACGTGCGTCTAACTAGCACTCAACTTTTTACGGTGTCACTAGTACCATTCCCCCAACCAGGGCCTGATGCACATGCCAACAAATAAAAAAGTTAGGCTTAACGCTTAGTGAGTTCAAGAGTTTTCATCATAATTATATAAATCGTTAAATTGAAAGAATGTTAATCACTATTTCTAAAGTGATATGTATAAAATATGAAAGCAACACCTTTCTCAAAACCCACCATTTTCGTGATGAAAAATACCAATACCAAACATTCATTCAAATATGACTTTGAAATCCAATACTCACCCAAAACACAAATAAGGATTAATATTCAAATATTGTAAATATGGACAAAACTCTATTATCCAAAAACATGGATAAGGTTTAATAATTAAAACCACAACTCAAGGATAACAATTGATATGTATTGATAATTCAATACATATTGCATCTTTTTCTTATCTTTTAGAATTTTAATTTCCTTTTATCCCAACAACTGAGTCATTTTCTTATCTTATTTTCCACTTTTTCTTATTCATTGAGCTAAGTTTAAGATTTACCTATATTTTATTATTTTGTTAAAACCAACTAAAAGATTGTTCATTGTGTTGATTCCAGATTGATGTTGTAGCATTGGGGGCTGTTTTGGGATGGAACTATGAAGATATTTTGATGAAGATTGCAATCCTAAATTTTTGGCCTTTCCAAATCTTTTTGGCAATAATAGAAGTAGTAGTTGGCTAGTAATGACATCATTTGGACAAGTTTTTGGAAAACACTTTAGTTAGTGTCCTTTTATTATTATTAATTTTTAAGCTTTCTATTTACATCTTTGCCATTCTTGTTTGGTATAAATAGATGTTTTGGTCATTTGTTTTGATATATGTTTTTGGTATTCCATCAGTTTTTAGAACATATTTTGTGACTCTATCTCTCAAGAACTTTTAATATCAAGTCTTTAATCTTTTAGAATTCTTGTTCTTTATTATTAGTTATTGTATCATTGCTTCAGCATTACCTGTCTTTACATTTCGTTATTACTTATTGTCTTTACTTTATGCACTTTACATTTCCATCATTTAATTTCTGTCATTTACATTCCGTCATTTACATTATGTCTTTAATTTATGTCATTTATATTTCTTGCAATTTATATTAGGTAATGAGTAGCTAATTTTATAGTTTGGGTGTGAGACAAAAAGGGAGGTTGTAAACCAAAAACTAGTGGACTTTGTTCTTCAATAACATTGTTCCACTATGTCATTTTAAGTTTTATAAATCCAAACGCACTTCTTGACGAATTGATCACTTCTTAAAGTGTGAAAGTGCCATGGACTTAAAAATAAACCATGAAAAAGCACTCAGTTTGAATGATACGGGAAGTATACTTGGAAGAGTTGCTAGCAAGGGAACCTGCTATCTTTGTTTTTCAAACCGATTGATTCTTGACGGGTTGATCAATAGTCAAAATGTTAAAGTGTAGTGGACTCAGGAATGAGCCACTAAGAACACGTCAACTGGAATGATATGGGAATCGACTCGGAAGGGTGATTTTTAAACAAAGGCATTTGTTTTTCCATATACTTTAAAGAAACCATTTGACACTCACACTGGTCCAGACATTTGCATAGGCATATGTTGATTGAAGGCTAAACAACAGTGCAATGGTAGATATCCGGAAGGATACTCTTTAAAGTACATGGTGGAACTTGTTGCTGAACTAATGCTATAGCATCCCTATAGCATTGGCCTCCAGAATCTGTGTTTACTCCTCACTTTAAGTCTTGCACCCATACTATCTTTATATATCTTATTAATCATATCACTGTTAACCAACTCAAACAAAGTCTTCAAAATCGCCATCTGAAATCTCTTCTTTTACTACACTTTTATTATACTTTTACACCAATCTCTGTAGGAAGATATTCGGTATTTTACCATTGTATTACTTGAAAAGACGATATTGGATCCCATTGTATACTTGCTTTGAGGTTAAATTATCATATGTCTAGAGGTGTGTAAATATCCGTATCAACAATCCATACTCAAAATGACACCGAAAACATGGATAATACTCAATACCCAAAACAACACCTATCGGTGTCCCCGGGGGGGGGGGGGGGGGGGGGGGGGGAGACCCGTTTCCATTGAACGTGAAAGGAACACATAATCATGCCACGTATCTATGTTATAAGCATGTTTCAAGGATGGACAACCATTGACATCAAACCTCTCCAGGTCTTTAGTCATGGTAGACATCAACCCTATCTAGGTCTTTGGTCATTATGGACATCAACCATATCCAGGTGTTTAGTCCAATACAATAAATAGCTCAACTCTATCAAAGTCTTTTACTCAAACGTTCACCAAGTTCAACCTTCTCCGGGTCTTTAACTTGGGATATCACCATCCAAGACAAACTTGTTCATTTAGAAATTATATCATATAACCAATGCCTATTTCCAAATTACAACTTTAGGATCTTATCCCACATTTACACAATAAAGCCGACTTCTATGCTTATGAATCCATTGCATTACAGTCTATATTACATGACTCCAAATTGAATGACCTACGCATTCACAACATGTAATTCTAAAATAAGATGCAATAAATGCAAATCATAACCAAATCCCCACGTTAAAGGTTATTCAATGAAAGTCATCATAAGCGATAAAAACGTATTTAACCAAGGTTTATGAAACACATGCCCCAAAAGTATGATTAACCCAAAAACTCATCATTGACATTTTCCAAATGAAATCATACTATTTATATCTCCAAATTACATTATAACACAATAATGTGTATTTTTCAAAGGGTTTATAAAACCAACGACACTAAGGGAGCATTTACGTCAAATAATCTTCATACATGAAATAAATCATCAAAATGACACTCTCTCAAGATTTATTTATCAAAATGTCCAAAAACACCAAACATATGTATTTCACAAGTTTTATAAATCAAATGTACCAAATATGCAAAACTTATCAAATAATCCAACATTTATAATTATCAAGTAAAACACATAAATACATCAAAATGGACATTTTTGGCATGTACATAGTTTTCACGAAGTAACTTGAAGTCGCCTTGCTAGATTTAGGCTAAATCTAGATTTTACTCCAATATGAGCTTTCTTGAAGAAGGTTGAATCCAGAAGCAATTCTTCCAAAAAACTTAGATCCACAAGTTTTCAAACATAAATATACATATCAAATCACTTAGAACCATCCCCCAAACATCTTATATCAAAATCTCCATTTTAACCAAAAACCTAATTTTGACCTAACTTCTCCAAAATTATCCAAATTGAAATTTGAGAAATCTAAACACTAGAGAGTCATCAATGGAGAATTTATAACCCATATGAAAGTTTAGAAACTAGGAGGATGAACTCACCACTTAGGTTTTGATGAAAACCTAGAAAACCCAAATGACTTTTGAAGATGGAGATGATGAACTCTTGATCGTAGCTTTCACTCCTTAGCTTGATGATTCTTTATTACTTTAATACTCAAGGATTTGAGCCATTAATGCTCCAAAATCGACACAAATGAAGTAGGACCGTTCTTGGGAAGTTTTGGGAGAGAAATAGGTTGATATGAGAAGTGAGGATTGAGAAAAATGTTAAAATCGCATTTTTAAGGCCCTGGTACCCGTATGCGATTGTGACAGTGTCACAATCGTTGTCACTATCGCTCAGGTTGTATAGGAAGATTTTGGACTTCGGTGATTGTGACATGCTATAGTGACAGTGTCAATCACTGTCACAATAGCCAAGAATTAACCAAACACTATGTTGGTCATAACTTCTTCGTTTTAGCTCTGATTTTGCTCCGGAAAAAACCGTTGGACTCGTAGTTGAATTATTTATCCAACAAGACTATAAAATCTAGGGTTTCAGTCCAAAATCCTTTTTCCTCTATTTCCCTTAAAAGGTTAATTTCTACACTAACTTGAAATTGCACTTACCCAAAAATTGCGGGTGTTACAATCCTCCCGACCTTATAATGATTTCATCCTCGAAATCCAATTCTTACACATAGAACTTAAATGATACATCCAACTCGGTCCCTCAAAGGCAATATTCTAATGGTATAGGCCTCAAATAACGTCATTTTCACGAAACGCCCAAACCCTTTTCCAAGGGTGTGTCTTTAACTCAATTCAACCTTAATTGATATTTGACAACTACCTGTCAAGACTGCTATGCTAATTTCATGTTGACTCTCACATCCACTATTCACTTTGATGTGTTATACTTATAGTATAGTAGTTCCTAGCCATATGACTTCGGTTGTCTCCCAACCTTAGGTGACACATATCACCACAGTGACTTACGACTCCAACCGCTCAAATCCACCATTGTTACTCGAAGTAAATTTATTTGTAAATGTTCTTATCAATCTCTATCAGTTGTAATGCTCCTCTCTTTTGCATTGGACATTTTTCAATGCTTTTTCGCAAAAGCTCGTCCGGCTACAACCAGACTTAATCCCTTCTAAAGAAGTACTCACTAACACGTTGATAATCTTAAATTTCATAAATCAAAGTCTCCTAAAAAATATATTTTCCCTTAAGGTCTATCTCGACATTTTCACTAAGTTCCCCAATATTCACTACTATAAGAGACTCATTGTCTCAAGATATAATCTCCACCAAAATTTCTACAAAAATTCTTAATCCACTCGCTCCTGCTATTGAACTATCATTTAGACTTTAGAAAATACCAATAAACTCTATAAAAAGTTGATTATTCTCAAACCCAATGGTTATACAACTCCCATAATACGTCCAAGTACCAAACATTTAATCGACAAGTTTCTTGCCAGACAAGGACATGTCAATAGCCTATATCCACTTACCACAAGCTAAGCTTCTTAAAATCACCACATGTGATACAAATATCCCTTAGGATTTGATGACAGCACTCCAAATACGTCAACGGTTCTTGGCCTCATAATCCAAAAGTTGGTACTTAACATTACACAATGCCACAACCCACAACAAACTTTCACTCGCATAACTTATTCATCGAGCTCACCGGCATTAGACCACGACATCCCAAGAGTCCTACACAACTCCTATGCAAATAATTATCCAGACCTTCAACTCAAAGGTTGCCAAAACGGGCGGCTCACTACCAAAGTTTATCGGAAATTCCACGAGCCTAATACGCCAGTTACCTAAAATTACATGGACCTTACAAGCGGTACTACTCGGATTATAGTACTATCACAAGTTGGACTATTCAACACTTCCACTTTCAAGGCCCTCTAAGCCTCACCTTTCAAAAGGGTTTCTTATCATTTAAGGACCTAACGAGTTCAAGGTTTCAAGTATAAGACTCAACAAATATGCCAATCGGAAATTTTATAAGATTTTTTAACATGAAAACTTTATAACAATTAATTATACGTGAAAATCTACTATTTCTTATCCGGTAGTGGTACAAAGTGGGCACACTTGTCACCCATATTGAAATCATTTGAAAACTACTTGATCGCTATTCAAGTTCATAACAATAGCGCGAAGGTATGCTCAACAAACTTTTAAAACGAAGCGTTAGGGTCCTAGCATGTATTTACTTACGCCATGCATGCCGAAAATTTCCCTACATAAAATAGTTTGAAACAAAATGTGTGTATAACACCTTCCAAAAAAAATGTGTGTATAACAATCCATATCAGAATTTGGAACAATATGAAATAATCTATGCAATTTATATTAGAGATAAATCTCGTGCATGAATTAGGTCGAGATTCAAAAATCTTAGAACCAAACTCACGAAGTCCACCGGTCACACTACCACCATTCTAATGCTCAAACATCTTAAGGCAATAATCTGCAACTAGATCGGTTAACCTTACAAATTCTTCTCAAAACAATGTCATTCAATAAACCTATGGTTTTAATTCAACCCATAACTCTGACCCAAAATGGTCGACTTAACGAAATCACCATACTTAACCGTCACCCAAGTGACACCGCTATAAACGTCAATTCTTCTAACGATTATCTACTGAGAATTAACTCTCTACCCCCATCGATCATCACAGAAAAGAAATTCAAGCACCCACATGTAACCGTAGATTCATTATAACATTGCCCAGGTGCAATTATGAACGTACCATACTTGAGGATCTTTGCCACCATCGTCATGATTCTCGATGCTAGTATCTCTATCGACCTCAAAATGTCCTATTTAAAGTGCCTAATCGTACAATCTCGTTTTCATTTGCTTAGTAACATGCTAGTTTGAGTCTAGGCATCCAAATTCAATACCTAAATCTATCAAACTTATGCTTTGATACCAACTTCTAACACCTTCAAATTTCGATAGAACGACTAATTTAATATTTTCATTAATACACCAAATAAAGGATAAATCCCTTTAGACGAATCAATACTTGAATTACCTAAAATAGAAAATTATAGATTTAACATCAACAAATAATAAACCAAGTCTTATATAAAGACTAGATTAAGATCGGGTGTTACTAAAATCCAATAACAGTCATTATCTCAAAAGCGGAAAACATCATTGAATAACTAGATCCTTCACATGCGTCTAACTAGCACTCAACTTTTCACGGTGTCGCTAGTACCATGTAACACTCCATTTTGTTATAGTGGGAAAAATCAGGAAACAGTGCCCCGCGCGAGTTGCCGCGTGGGTTAGGCTGCGACACACGCCGCGCGGTGCACTGTCCGTGTGAAGAAGCAGTGGATGGCGCGAGTTACCGCGCGGGTCAACCTGCGCCACAAGCCGCGCGCGAAGCCTGACAATTTTAAATAAGGATTTTAACCCCATTCTCATTCCAAACCCTCATCTTCAACCTCTCAAACTCTCTCTTCATTTAATACTTCCCAAAACCGAACCACAACTCTTCCAACCACCAATCTACTACATTTATTGCAAGAATAAAACATCCTCAACCAAAGATTTCAACCAAGGATCTCAAGCTTCAAGATCATCTTCCTCCTCCATCCATTTCTAGGGTTCTTGCTAAGTTTCTAGGGTTTTCTAAAAAAAACCTAGATGGTGAGTTCTTCTTTACTAAAATCTTTAAATGAGATACATATCTTGAATGATTACTTGTATTAGTTCATATACATGTACAAATCTGATCACCTGATAAGTTTGACCTAACTGCTACTTATATGATATTTGGGGATTTTGGCTATTGATTTATATGTTGAATCGTTGAGTTGATTTATATTGTTATTATTGAGTATGATGGCGTTATATCATAGAATTTGAGAAGATTATCGTTGAACATACATGTTTGGGTGTTTTAGACTTAATATGGGATTGAAATCATGAATAGTAAGTATATGTATCTTGTTGATGCGAGATATGTATAAGAGATGGATAGTATATATATATATATGTATGTTGGATGAACCGTGAGTATGTGCCAGGAGGATGTAGTCTTAAGTTCCATCGGGACGGTATGCACCTAAGGCCTCCGCCACCGGGACGGTGTGCCGGTCCTTTAGGGTATTGTCATGCGAACAAACATCAAGGTACATTGACTTGAGGTTAAACTCATTGGTGTGATAGATCTCCCCTATTGATTCCAGTATGGCCATGTGGTCTGAGTCGTATTAATGCTTTAACATGTCTCTTGAATATCATGTTATGCTTATGTACAACTCACTAGGCCCGTTTGGCCTAACACTTGTTTGGTTTGATATGTACCTCAGGTTCTAGCGGCGTGGCCGCCAAGAAAGTTTAGATGACTTAGATGCGAGCTTGGGGACATTTTTGGGACGCCAATATAGAAGTTTATTTTGAATTGATCACAACTTTTGTTAATCTTGTTCCTAGATAGGATTTAGATTAAAGGGTTGTTTTCCCTCACATTGTTATACATTACAAACTTGTAATCTTAACAGGCGTTTATTGTCTCCCTTTTTGGGAGGAGCTCATGCTATGGCATATTTTGTTACCATGTTTTCCTTTTATGGAAATTTTTGTTTATCCCAATTTTTGGGGTGTTACATACCATTCCCCCAACAAGGACCTAATGCACATGCCGACAAATAAAAATGTTAGGTTTAACGTCTAGTGAGTTTAAGAGTTTTCATCATAATTATTTAAATCGTTAAACTGAAAGAATGCTATTTAAATCACGATTTCAAAAGTGACATGTATAAAATATGAAAGCAACACCTTTCTCAAAACCCATCATTTTCGTGATGAAAAATACCAATACCAAACATTCATTCAAATATGACTTCGAAATCCAATACTCACCTAAAACACAAATAAGAATTAATATTTAATTACTGAAAACGTGGACAAACTCTATTATCCAAAATATCCAAAAACATGGATAAGGTTTAATAATTAAAACCACAAATCATGGATAACAATCCATACTCAAAATGTCACCGAAAACATGGGTAATACTCAATACCCAAAACAAAACCTATCGGTGACGAGGGAGACCCGTTTCCATTGAACGTGGCAGGAAAGAAAAAAAAACATGCCACGTATCTATGTTATAAGCATGTTTCAAGGATGGACAACCATTGACATCAAACCTCTCCAGGTCTTTAGTCATGCTAGACATCAACCCTATCCACGCCTTTGGTCATTGTAGATATCAACCATATCCAGGTCTTTAGTCCAATAAAATAATGAGCTCAACTCTATCAAAGTCTTTTACTCAAACGATCACCAAGGTCAACCTTTTATCTAGGTCTTTAGTCCAATACAATTATGAGCTCAACTCTATCAAAGTCTTTTACTCAAACGATCACCAAGTTCAACCTTTTATCTAGGTTTTAGTCCAATACAATAATGACCTCAACTCTATCAAAGTCTTTTACTCAAACGATCCCCAAGTTCAACCTTATCTGGGTCTTTACCTTGGGATCTCACCATCCAAGACAAGCTTGTTCATTTAAAAATTACATCATATAACCAATGCCTATTTCTAAACTACAACTTCGGGATCTTATCCCATATTTACACAATAAAGCCGACTTCTATGCCTATGGATCTATTACATTACAGTCTACATTACATGACTCCAAAATAAGATGCAATAAATGTAAATCATAATCAAATCCCCACATCGAGCTATTAAAACAAGAAAATTGTCCCCCAGACTCATCGGAATCAAAACCGAGCCAAAAACTTCACAACTCAATGGTTATTCACTGAAAGTCATCATAAACGATAAAAATGTATTTAACCAACGTTTAAGAAACACATGCCCCAAAAGTATGATTAACCTAAAAACTCATCATTGGCATTTTCCAAATGAAATCATACTATTTATATCTCCAAAATACATTATAACACAATAATGTGTATTTTTCAAAGGGTTTATAAAACCAACGACACTAAGGGATCATTTACGTCAAATAATCTTTTTTTGGAAGGGTGTCCTAGGCTATGCCTAAACTAATCCCGGAAAATTATGACTGCAAGAAATCAACCTTGATAAACTCAGTAGCAACAATTGTTGTGTACGCCTGGATTCGAACACTGGGTAGATGGGATATTCTGCCACATCCCCTAGGGCCTTAACCACTATGCCACAACCCTTGTTGTTACGTCTAATCTTCATACATGAAATAAATCATCAAAATGACACTCTCTCAAGATTTATTTATCAAAATATCCAAAAACTCCAAATATGTGTATTTCACAAGTTTTATAAATCAAATGTACCAAATACGCAAAACTCATCAAATAATCCAACATTTATAATTATCAAGTAAAACACATAAATACATCAAAATGGACATTTTTGGCATGTACATAGTTTTCACAAAGCAACTTGAACTCACCTTGCTTTATTTAGGCTAAATCTAGATTTTACTCCAATATGAGCTTTCTTGAAGAAACATGAATCCACAAGAAATTCTTCCAAAAAACCTAGATCCATAAGTTTTCAAACATAAATATACATATCCTATCACTTAAAATCATTCATCAAACATCTTATATCAAAATCTCTATTTTGACCAAAACCATAATTTTGACATAACTTCCCCAAAATCATCCAAACAAAAATTTGAGAAATATAAACACTAGAGAGTCATCAATGGAGAATTTATAACTCATATGAAAGTTTAGAAACTAGGAGGATGAACTTACCACTTAGGTTTTGATGAAAACCTAGAAAACCTTAATGACTTTTGAAGATGGAGATGGAGATGATGAACTCTCGATCCTAGCTTCTACTCCTTAGCTTGATGATGCTTTATTACTTTAATCCTTAAGGATTTGAGCCATTAATGTTCCAAAATCGACACAGATGAAGTAGGAACGTTCTTGGGAAGTTTTGGGAGAGAAAAAGGTTGATATGAGAAGTGAGGAGTGAGAAAAAGGGGTTGTACCAAGAGATTTTGGCCTTTGACGATTGTGACACGCTATAGCAACAGTATCACAATCCCTGTCACAATAGCCAAGAATGTACCAAACACTGTTTTGGCCATAACTTCTTCGTTTTAGCTCCGATTTTGCTCCGGAAAGAACCATTGGACTTGTATTTGAATTCTTTATCCAATAAGACTATAAAATCTAGGATTTCAGTCCAAAATCCTATTTCCTCTATTTCCCCTAAAAGGTTAATTTCTACACTAACTTGAAATTGCACTTACCCAAAAACTACGGGTGTTACAGTTTAACAATTCTAGAAACCATAGATATATACAATAATCTATTTTAAATTATTTCAATTAACATATTATATTATTTAATTTTATTTACTATCTTGTTTCTATTAATTAACACATTTTTTTTTGTAACCGTGGGTTTCCGGGCCAGCTTACGCGCACCGACTAATCCCCGGGCGACCACGAATGACCTGATTAATTAACACATTGTATTATTAGAAATTTGTTTTCTTTATATTATTAGAAATTTATTTGAATTAACTATGAAAGTATATTTGTAATTGACTATTTTTTAAGATGTTTTTTTTGGTCATTTTACATGCTTATAAAATAATTTTCGCCTAACATAACTTGCTCATCAGCTAGCTTATCAACCAACAACAAGCTTATCAGCTAGTCTGCTAAAAATACCCGAAGACGTTCTCACATTTCAGGCCACTTAGGCCACACCAAGCATGGTCGCCCGTATCCATGTCGTGCTTTCCTTGTCTCACACACAAACTAACAAGGGCCACTTTCTAGGCTACCTATGTGACCCCGGAAGTAGCCCGAGTCGTTTTGCCTGTATAAAAGGCCTTTTGCCTTGGAATATTTTGTAGACTTATGATACACGATTTTTCCTCTCACTTTTGATTTCCTATTTGTTAGTTAGGTTACCAAAAATAGTAACCGTTGTTTTGGGAAACATTGGGGTAGCTGATTTGTTGATCCACGGATCTTGGAAACATGTTGTAATTATTCCCAATTAGTAATAAGTCGATCTATGTCTCCTTGTGGACATACACTATCACCCCGATAGTCGAACCACGTTAAATTTGGTTGTCTTACGTGCCACTTTGATATTTGATCGTATATTTGTTTATAACTGCTACATCACAGTTGTAGATCGATATGAATCGTTAGACTGCGATATACAATATTTAGATTTGTTAATCCGCATTTATTGTATCAGGTCAGTTTGCACTGTGATTTATTGTTATCAGTTTGGGACTGTAAATCACTTTGGTAATACAATATTTGAAATTGCGACCGACCCTATATATATATATATACACACACACACATATATATAGAGAGAGAGGGAGGTGGGTTCATACGAGAACAAAATCTATTTAAGAAAATACGAGAACAATCGAGTACATACAAAATCATATATGATTCATGCGACTTTGCCCGCGACTTTAGGTCGCGGCCAAGTCATCCGCGCCCGTTTTTTTCGGGTTAATGTAAAATAACATATGATTTTATACATGATTTGTTGTTTTCTTAAATTGTTAGCATTCTCGTTTGAACCTTTCTTTCTCTCTCCCCCTCTCTCTCTCTCTCTCTCTCTCTATATATATATATATATATATATATATATATATATAAGCAAAGGATCATGTGAAAAGTTAAAGTTAACGTGAGAAGCATGAGAAGTGGATCTGAACCGTTGATATTTTTAATCAAATGCTCTGCCATGAATTGCGGCTTGGAAAAGAATTGATCTGGTGCATCTCATTCTAATGTGCATAATAACCACTTCTTACGCTTCTCACATTAACTTCAACTTCTCATCTGAACCCAACCATACACACATATATAGAGAGACTTGGGATCACGTGAAACTGGTCTGTTTTCGTGAGATCTCGTTTTTACAATTGAAACTTCACAGCAAAACACTGTGAAGATAAAAATCTTCACAGCAAAACACTGTGATGGTTCGGATTTGTTTACCTTCACAATGTTTTGCTATAAAGTTTCAAGTGTAAAATCGTGGTCTCACAGAGAAATGGGATGGTCTCACTTGAACTCATCCCTATATCTATATCTATATCTATATATCTATATATATATATATATATATGTGAGAATAATATTTTCAACGTCTCTAAGTATTACACCATTTGAATCCAAAACCAAGAATCTATTGAAGATGAATCCATATAATTTAGGTCTAAAGTCCTAATCTCTAGACTATTAAATCTAACCCTAAAATCAAAACAAACACATGTTATTGTGTGAGTCGATGCTTTTGTTTCCTTCGTTGTAGTTAGAGAGAAGAGAAAGACCTTCAGTGTTCGTCGGAGTTTGAGGAGAAAAACTGATGTATGGCACCCATCGAGGGGGTTGGATTTCGATCGACCGAGAGAGAGGGAGAGCTATCGAGGTTGATCTTGACTGAGAAAATAGCGACAACGAGACGTTCTTGCTTGGTTTTCCGTCAACGGAATGTTGGTCGGCAGAGGTGGTCCGGTGACAGTGTAGAGAAATGAGGGATCTAGGTTTAGGGGGTGTTTGGGATTGCTTATTTAAAACAACTTATGCTTATATTGATAAGTGCTTATCAACTTATGCGGTGCCAAACCGGAGTTTTTAAAAAGGTGTTTGGATTAGCTTATTGTGGTACCAAAACGTAATAAGCTAATAAGTTGTTGTTTAAAGGTGTTTGAGATTACTTATACATATAAAGTAACCTAAAAAATGATAAGCACTTTTGAAATAAGCTAATAAGTTAATACAAAGTGACTTATGAAAAAGTGTTTATCTGCTGTTTGACACCGCTATAAGCACTTTCATTTTCTTTCCATCCAAACACTAGAAAGTGCTTATCTGTGGTGTTAAACCGCAATAAGCTAAAAAACACTTTAAATAAGCAATCCCAAACACCCCCTTAGCAAAGGGTTTCAAATGATTTGTTTGGTTAAAATCGGGTTGGATACCTTTATAGTTTATATGTCTGGGACAACAGGAATCCACGTCCTTTGTTTTTTAAAAAGAGATTTCGGGGTTGGCAATTCCATCCCTGCATATTTAGTGAAATCTGTAAATATTGACCCTAAGGTGGCATTTGGTTCACAGAATGTTTTTAGATGGAATGAAATTTGTCAAAAGAATTTGACTTTGAAAGAATTGGAATGGAATGTTATCAGGTTTGACCACCTGTTTGGTTGATAGAATTCGAATGGAATATGTTAAAGGAATTGGAATATGTCTGTTTGATTCACAAAATGTAGCTTTGGAATTGGAATGAAATGTTGATAAATGACCAAAATACCCTTTTGCTTTAATAAAATAGCCATTAAAATACTTTATTTGTAAAAGTGGTTCAGATTGGTGGTGGTCGGTGGTGGATCAGAACTGTGGTTCAGATCGGATGTGGTGGGCGGTGATTCAGATCGGTGGTGGTCGGCGGTTGTTCAGATAGGGAGTGATCGACAGTGGCTCAGATCGACGGTGGTTTAGATCGGTGGTGGTCGGCGGTGGTTAAGATCGTTGGTGGTCGGTGGTGGTTCAGTTCGGCGGTGGTCGGTGGTGGTTTGGAGAAGGAACCGATGGAGGCATGGTTTAATCATATAGGTTTTATGTGATTAGGTTATATTGGATTAAGAGCATAGGTGGTATTATGAAGAAAAAAAATCTCATTCCATCAAAATACCTTGTAGTTGCTAAGGAATATTAAATTGCCTCATTTGTGGAGTTTGATGGAATTTAAAGATTCCTTCCATGAAAAAGAATGAACCAAACAAAGAAATGAAATTTGGTCAATGGAATTCAACATTCCAATTCCATCATATTTCTTTAGAATCTACAAACCAACCGTCACCCAAGTGTAATTAAAAATAAGAGCATATCTGATTGCTATGTTATAATTTTTCTAAAATAAAGTATCAAAAAGTCAAAAATCTCTAAGAAAAATTACACCCTCCAACAATTACTCTATTTTAACAATTCTAACATTAACCATATTATTAAAATATTCTATACATTTAATAAATTATTATTTCTTTCGACTAAACATTTATTTTGAATACATCTTATTCCGTTATTCGTGGGAAAAAAATAAAATACTATTTATCTCTCATATACGGAGTTTTTAGATATTTATCTAAAATTAGAGATTTGTACTCTCTTCTTTTTTCTATTTTACAATACCATATAATATAGTTGTTGGAACACAAATCCTCCCTAAATAACCAAAATTTCTATTTTAGGACTGTTGTTGGAGATGTTTTAAAACCAATGTATTATAATCCAACTGATTTAGAAATCCAAAATTAAAAGGTACATAAACTTTAAGATTTATTATAGTGTTTAATCATAAGATAAAGGATATAGTTTTAATTTTAATAAATATATCTTATTCTGTATACGTAAATTAATATAGTGTAAACTAGTGGCGGATCCAGGTTTTGTGTTGAGTGGATGTACCTTTGAGGTGGATCAACAGCCCGCAAAGTCATCCGATTTATTTTTAGTCGAATTCCACCATTTCCAGAGATTTTTAAAAAAAAAATTGGTTGGTTTCTAGATACTTTTTCGGTTGATTTCGAAGAACTTTTTTTTGATTTTTTTGATTTTTTTGGTTGATGCTTCTTATTTTCTATCCTGAAGCACTGTTCAAAGCTCAGCAATTGCACATTTCATACAAAAAAAAAATCTACTTACAAAAAGAAGTTGAACTGGTGCACGAGAACCCCTCCGAGGCTTAATAGGTGCTACCTGGTGCAAACAAGTTTGAAGTTGAAAATTTACAACATGCACATTAAGAGTTGAACCACATTTAGAAAGATAATTAAAAAGATATGCTTTAAATTTGAAAGTAAAGAAATAGAAGCCATTTTATATAAAAGAAACCTCTCCCCCATAGGCCACAGTTATCAAGAGAGATTTATAAATAAATAAATAAATGCAAGTGACAAGTTTACATAAATGTACTACTACTCCAAAATCCTTTTTGCAAAAACCAATCTGGTTTCTAACTTAACAACCCAATATTACATCAACAACTGATTGCTACTTGGCTGGCATCATTTCTCAACAGCAGCAATCCAAAACTCCAAAATCACAAAAACAAAAAGAATGATATATGTTAGAAGAACAAACACCAAACAACAAAACTCCTCTCTTTTTTGCTTTTTTTTTTTTTCTTTTAAAAACATCCATCCATCCATCTACAAAAAAAGGATTACAAAACAACTTCCACTTCCATTTGGATTTAATTTAAGGTAAGGGGTATATAATAATAATAAGATTACAAAAAATAATCCGGAGTCTTGCGGGTTGTATCGGGTTCAATCTGCCTTGGTGCTGGATCAAATTGAAGAAAGTTTTGTTCCATCTTCTCTCCTATTTCCAGAATCGCAGCCATGTTTCCACACCGATAGCAGTAGTTTGGAGCACTGAATACCGTCACCACATTCTTTTCCTGAATATACATACAAAAACCAAATCAACCTCTTTTCATAATAACTATCCAAACTTTTAACATAAACCAAATCAACCTCTTTTTATTCAACCATAACCGGATAAAATGGTTTTTTAACATCAATACAAAAGAAAGAATAAGTGCCAAACAAGTAGGTCATAAATGATGTTGCAATCAGATTAACTTACCATCAGAGGAACGAGGATATTTATCTAGGTGTGCAAGTAGAGTTAACCAAATAAACCATGTATTTCGGTACAAAATGTGAAATCCATACCAGTAAAATAGCAGTGTACAAAGATAGTAATCAAATAAACTTTATCGAGGTGCACAAGCATGTGCATGATCCATACAGTTTTCATTGCACTTTTTTAATTAACTAAATGATAATTTTATCCTTTAACAATAGGAGTAATGAATTTCTCCATCTCATAATTAAGGGTATAATTGGAAGGTAGGCCCAAGTAGACACTTAGGGGCTGTTTACCAAACGCTTACCCGGATAAGCGCTTACCAATAAAATTTAACACTATCACTTACTTAGCGGATAAGATTTTAGTCCACCAAAACGGTATCGTATGCAAAAATATTCCCGATAACCGCTTACCGGTAAATTTTAACACTATCACTTACTTACCGGGTAAGATTTAAGTCCACCAAAACGGTATCGTATGCAACAATTTTCCCGGTAAGAACTAACCGTGGTAAGAGTCTTCGCCATCACTTACCAGGGTAAGACTCTTGGTCCTTGCCTTAGCTCTTACCGCTAAAATTCTTGGCCATTTCCATCTTCATCCATAAGGTAATATGACTTGGTAAGCACTTACACGGGTAAGCGTTTGGTAAACGGCCCCTTACTTTGGGATAAATTAGAATAGAAATATGGACACTTATTTTGGGACGGAGGGAGTACATGATAGTGGAGTCTAGTAGGGTTGGCATGATCAACAGTAGGCTGATGAAATTGAAACGGAAATTCCATGTCATTCTATGGCTTCTGATTTATAAACAAAATTATATTTCTGATGCGAACCCAAAAGGAAAATGCGATCTTTTTACCTTTTTGCTCAGATATAATGCATACAGGAAAACTTAGTGAGAGCTAGAGTTGGAGATCACTGAGAGGCGAGAGCCATTGTCACTAACCTGGCACCAGTTGTAACCATCCATGACAAGCTGATGAGCTCTTGAGATGAGAGTGAGTCCATTCGTATGGTTAAACTGAGACGCTATATCTTGTCCAAATGTATAGCCAGCTCCTCGAGGAGAAATTCCCCACCCACATCTGTCATCTGGATCAGACCACAAGAGATCACACATTGGTCCTTCATGTGGGACCTACAAAGTCACCAGAAAGTTAGTAAATTCAGATCAGCATTTTCTGCACAAATAATAAAATACCAAGGCCCTAAGAAGCTTACAGTAGTGTCTGCATTAACCTTAACATAAAAGCAGATCACATGGACTTTTAGTTACTTCATTCAACAAGTATATCAGCATCCAATTTACAACTTGTACCAGAAGAAACAATGACCACCAAATGCAACATTAATAAACAAACGCAAAAGAAATTAAAAAAAAAACGTTCTGGTCCAACAAAAGAGGAGCTATACACAATATATATATATATATATATATATATATATATATATTCCCAAATATTACCAAGTATTTTCAACAATCGAAAGTGGTTTCATGATTATGTTGGTTAAAGTAAAACTATGTCAGTGTCCTTGTTTCAAAAGAAATGAACCAGCTTCTGCAGCTATTTTCTTCAGTAATACAATAGAAAGCTTCACAGCTATGAACACACAATTAAAGGCTTTTTCCAGTAAGAAGAAAATACAAAACTATAAGTGTTTGTTTGTAAGTTAAGAATGATGGTTGATTTTGCAATCAGTGTACGCATTAAAATATACACCACCTTTCAAAGCATGAAATATTCTGAGCAAGATACTTCAAGTACCTCCTGTATGCGGTCCAATGCTCGGATATTGTCTAGTGTATCCAAAGATGGTGAAAGTCCTCCGTGCAAGCAAAAGATCTATGAGGCAACAGAACCATTAAATGTGGACCATAAGATGAATGGCATTGATAAACATGCAGGCGTAATTCTAACCTGGCTTTCAATAAGTGCTGTAAGAGGTAGGTAATCAAAAAGGTCGGTAAAATGCTTCCAGACATTTGCATTTCCGTACTTTCTCAAGCATTCATCATAGAATCCATATCTGAGTAGACCAACAAGGTATATGAGTAAAACATAAGAAAGGGAGAATATAATAATAGGGAAAGAGATACGATCTTTCACGTTGAGATTGTAATAATATATGCAAGAAGTGGGGTCTTCAAGAAATGTTTAGTAGAAATCAAACACGGGATGTTGTATATGCTAAACATGTAGTATCAGGTAAATGGAGTTACCAGATCCTCTCACCCCACCCCAAAAAGAATCATTACAACACCGTCATGCCATATATAGTGTCTCCATTCTATAATTAGTAAGGAAAACCAGTAATACTTTTGAACCATTAGTCTTGTTGGTGCTAAGCTGGAACTCGAACACAAGAATATTTTGAGATCATAAGGGACAATTGATGACACTGGTATTGCACCAGAAAGTACTAAGGTCTCAGAACAGTATCTTGAAGATTACAAGAGAAGGCGACATTCTGTGCAAGAAAGCATCATGCACTCAACAAACATAGAAAATGTATGGAGAGGCAAATAAAGAGGTGGGGAGAAAGAGACACATCTGATGATTCATGCCAAAAAAGGTCATAGAGAAAATGTTTAAAAGTCAAATCTCAACCATATCCCCTCAAATCAGTGAAGACCATAACGTTTGACATCTCAACAGAATCCACACAGAAATTTCTATGCAAAATTGTTTCATGTTATAATTTCAGTAACGGATAGTTTTAGATTTACCGATGCCTATACTAAATTGCGTAGCCATCTATGGCCAGGAGTCTCTGGCAATAAGATACCCTGAGCGCTGACAATGGAGATGCAAAAAGAACAAAATTCATAAACTGTGACGAGGCTACTCTAAAAAAAAAGAGTTGAGTCACTTTTGTTCTTCCATCATGCATGGAAGTGGGACTAGTAAGTTGTAGCAGTTCAGAAATCTTCAGGCTTAGCTTCTTGCATTGTGAAAGTACTTACCTCTAGGTTGTGCATGCCTTAGACACTGGTTTTCTCGGTAAAACTCGTAGGGTTAGAGAAATTTCATTATGCTTACCTTGGTACAATCATAGCATTAGAATACCACTTTCACAAATACAATGGTAAAGCGAGAAAGCTCCACCATTATGCATGAAATCATGTACAAGGGATTGCTACGAGAAGCTTCAACACGTTAATCTGCGCACTGACATCTCATCACAAAGCCTGGATTGGTGATAGAGCTTCATGCCGATCCTCAATCCATACCAAATCCAATAACAACATGATCCTAGCAAAACCCCTCTTTTACCTTCCATGGAAAGTTTATCTGAAGGGGAAATTGGCAATCGTGCAACGCAGATAGCATAGCACTCAAAGGAATATGCAAAACATGTTGGATCTACCAACCAGATAATGCAGGCAAGCATTGAGATCAAGTAATGTGCAGTTAAGCTATACTTCCTTAACATACATCAGTATATCCTCTAGGCACAACAAAGACATACATTACCATTTTCCAAACACAGTCCAGGAAAGAAAGAAATCTCCCATTCTGACCTTTACAAGGATGGGCAGCAAATCATTTCTCTGTTCTTACATAAAAAGTAAAGGTCTTACACTTGAGTGATCTGCCGGCTCTCATGATTTCCTCGAAGAATTGTAAGTCTATCTCTATAACGCACTTTTAGAGCCACTAAGAGTGTGACAGTCTCCACTGAATAATACCCACGATCTGCATTAACAATCTAATTAGAACTTCTTAAACAAAATATTCAATCCTTCAAGGTGGTATGGCACAATAAATTCATAAAAATATCTGAAAAAGGAAACATGCAAACATGTTTTTACGTTTACCATTGTAAAGTTGGCAGCATCCTTTATGATAACGAGAATGGATTGATAGATATTAAGGAATAGCTGACAAAGATAACAAAACATACTGTGCGCCTTTAAAAGGGCAACCAAATGGATTAAAATCGTTAAAGATTAATAGACTCGAAACTTACTCTTATCAATTTGTAGGTCACTAGTAACTGCTAATAACATGGACTCTTATCATTTCTGCCTTATCCACGAAGACAAAGTTGCCATTTCACAAGACCATGTACCATATAGTCATAACACTACATGCAAAGCAATGTCACACAACCACAATATATAAAAAATTTCACCATCTTTTTTCAAACTAGTTTCGGCCTATTTGGCTGATGAAGCATTATTCCTGTAGCAGGTCTATTGCTTCTTAGACTTGAACTAATACATTAAATCCTTGTTATACTGTGTACATTCTAGGCTTACCAGAAAGACCATGTTTGGCATCCGTAAGTTAGCTTATTCTTTGAGTTTATTGAAAAAGCCTCGTTTGGATGGCCATAAGCTAGAGTAGCATTTCAATAAACTCCAAGAGCTTTTTTCCATTTTTAATTATGCCCCTCATTCTTATTATCACTATTAATTATTAATTGATATTGATTGTAAATTGTAAATTGTAAATTGTAAATTGTAAATTGTAAATTATTAATTAATATTAATTATTAATATTTTGATTTATTATTGATCGTATTAATTACTTTTTTTATATTATTATTAAATAGATTTAGTCCGCCAAAAATCAATTCTAAAAATGTTTTTGTAAGCTATATATAGATTAAAGTCATATTTTGTTTCCTGTTTCATAAATAATAAAATTTCAAAAAATGGTTTTACTACAATATTTAATTCAAGTATTAATTACTATTTTTCAAAGAAGATTATTAACCAACTAAGATGCGTATGATAAGCTTAGATTTTAAACAACCGCTACACATAATATGAATAAAATTTAAGTTTACCATACATATATAGTTTCAAAATACAAACCACCAAAGTCTTACAAACCAAACAAACCAATCTTAACCGTCCATCTAGCCTAATGAATATCCGTTTCTATAAATATCTTGGTTGTTTCCTAATTTAAAGAAGTGATCATAATGAACCCTATCATCTTCTATAAATATCTCGATCATAATGAATGAGCCCTTATCACCTTCGATAAATATCCCGATTGTTTCCTAATATAAGTGTTGATCATGATTTATATGGTTTGTATTAGAAACTCCCTCCCTCCCTCTCTCTCTCTCTCTATATATATATATATATATATTATATAAAATTAATAATCAAATTGAAATTCTATTAATTAACATATGATATTGTTTAATTTTCTTTGTCACCCGGTTTGTATTAGTTAACATATTATATAATTAGTGATCTGTTTTAATTATATCATGTAAATGTTGATTTGTAACATGTTTTTTTTGTCATTTTACATTTCTCAACTGGCTTAGTTTTTCCGAAACTTGATTAGTTCATTAGCTAGCTTTTAAGTCATCAGCTAGTTTGCCAAACATGGCCAAAACTGTCTTAAGACATCAAGATTGCAGAAAACCCACTTCCTCAGCTTCTTATTTTCCCAACGACCAAACCGATAAATCATTTCCGGTCAATGTCGCAATCGCAAAGATTCCTACTTCATGAGTATACATGCTTTAACTTTCATGCTCATGATGATCTACGTCTACCCGATGTTTATTAGCTGATCATGAAGCTATGTGTTTCCAATATACACTTAACATTGAAGAGAACAGGCACAGCTACAATGATGTGTAACCTAATCAAGTTAAAAGAACAAGTGGAACTAAATAAGTGAATTGTCTGCTCCAGATTATTCGTAAGCAAGAAACCTCCCATGATTCCATACAAATCATCTGCTATTGTGCATGGAAATCATATCCGCGTCTAACAACACGAAAGGATTTTCATGCACTGGCAACAATAAGGAGTTAGGCATTTGTAAGAAACAAATTTGAATAAGCTACAACTATTCAGCAAATACTCTAGTAACCTTCCTACGTTCAACCAAGTAATTTAAGCAACTACTAAGTTCATCTCCCATAAATTAAACACATCTCTTGAAGGCATCAATTAGCTACCATTTGCGTACGCATTTCTAACCAATTAAGGAATGCAATTTAATCAGATATTGAACTCAGTCAACCATAAATAGTTCACCCCTTGACAATATTACTCCATGTTTCTATCACCTAGATTTCACAATCCCATATGAGAAAAAAATAATGAAAAATGATGAAGTTATGTTTATTGTTTCACTAAAGATCCTATCTCCATTTACCCCTGCACATTAATGTATTGATGTGCTTTAATACCACTAATGCACAAAGAACTTCCAAATAATAGAGTTACAAGGTAACGACATAGCAATCTCAATATATCTATCTCCTCTGGTGCAGGTCCAATTAGGTTTTCCTATGGAAAACTGCAACAATACTTCTACAGATCTACAAATGTACAATAATAGGAATAAATGCCAATATTTCATAGATCCCCGTCATCTGAGAAAGTGAATTCGATTCTTATGAGCGATCCTAAAATTAATCACCATGAAATATCCGCCCCGCTCAAAAGAAAGGTCATTAATCCCTAAATTTCCAACACCTCGTTAACGTATAAGAAAGGTGAAAAAAAAGAATTCATGAAGCACAAAATCGGAAACTTATAATCTCACCAACGTAATCACCCATGAAGAGATAATTGGTATCGGGCGGATTGCCACCTATCCGAAACAGCTCGATCAGGTCGTAAAATTGACCATGAATATCACCGCAAACCGTAACGGGACACTTCACCGGCTGCACATTCCATTCCTCTACAAGTATGGCCCTAGCTTGATCGCAAAGCGTTTTCACCTCCGATTCCGTCAACGGTTTGCACTCCATCAATTGCTCTATCTGCCGATCTACATCCGTGTGCGACGGCATTTTCCCCTCTCCTTTTTTCCGATCAAATATCCACAGATCGAAGATCGGATCACAAGGAAAAAGTACAAAATATATCTCGAAATCCCCAAAAATCAATAATTTTACAAACCAATTATCAAAAACCAATCAGATTTACCATTCAAACAAGAAAGGTAGGGTTCGATTTTGATATCATTTTTCTGGAATAACAGAGATTCGTCTCCATTGACTTGGACTTTCTCTCTTTCTCTCTCTAGAATTTGCAAAAAGAAAGAAACAACGTCTTTGTGTCTGTATATATAGATCTGTATGTAGCAAAAGTAAGAAGGCAAAAATATCACTTTAGTCCTTGTACTTTTGTTTTATGTCAAATATGTCACAATAGTTTAGTTTTTCACGGTTGAGTCATCTTTCCCGACTTTTTTTAACAATGTGAGAACATATCAAAGAGGTTCTCCAAAATTTCTTCAAAATACATAAGCAAAACTCAAAATCTACATTAAAAATTATATTATATTCCAACAGATTCTCTATTTTAGATATTGCAATATTAATTATACTATTAAAGTATTTCATACATTTAATAAAATATTATTTCTCTTTCACAAACATTTTAGCATCAAAGTTTATCATAGGTAGAAATATAATAAAAAATTATCTCTCTCATGGTAATCATTTTTTGGAAGTTCCCCAAATTTGGAGAATTTCATAGTCTTTCTCAGGTTTTCTCAATTTTGGAGAAAGTTCCGGAGAATCTGTTGGAGTAAATTTTTATCTAAAATTTCTACTTCTCTTTATTTTATTTTGTAGAATCTGTTGGAGATGCTCTAATAACCCTAAGGCCTAAGCAATCTCACTTACCTTTTCATACGTTTAAACTTTGACCTCTAATTATTGACTTTTTAGTTACTATACTTTTTTGAAGTATATAATATTCATATATGACAAAATAAACTTACATACAAGTCTCAACTTTGGTAAGATTGAATCATTGACCTCTAAAAATGTTGGGTTATCAGATATCGATGAATCAAAGGCCCTTTGGTTCAATTACTATACTAGTTTAACTTGTAACATCCTTAAATCTTGTTATGAATAATTAACAGATTTGTTTATCATCTTATTCCATTAAACAATGTGAGGTAAGGGAGTGTTTGATTTGTATAATGTTTTTAGAATTATTGAAATTTGTCACAATGAATTGGATTTGAATGATTTAAAGTGAAATTGAATCCCATTTGATTTTTGTTAGCAATAAAGACAAGGGAATCCAGATTTATTTATTTAAACTTTGTGTCTGATTTGTAGCTTTGAAATTGAAATACAAATAAATGACAATGACGAAATTACATTTATTAATTAAAATTCCTTGTTGTTAAATAGTAATACTATTTTTTAACAAATAATAATGATAATAATCAAATTCCATCAAATAAGTGATGAGGATAGATTACGTCTGAATTAATTGAATCTAGTGGTATAGATGTTTTTTTAAATTTACCAGCCAAACAGACGAACATAATTTGGTTAAAATAAGTTATCATTCCAAATTTTCAATTCCGATGAACCAAATGCACACCAAGTTTTTTAAAGTGAATTCGTGAAGTGGGAATTCTATTCGGTTGAAATGCGAAAGTTTCTAAAGCATAACACATAAGTATACCTTTTCATATTTAAGGTAGAAAATATTAATAAACTTTTTTCATATCGTACTCATAGACATTCTGTTGTTCTCATAATCCTACACATTTACATAGAAACGTCATTTGTTGTTCTAAAAAGGCCCATCCAAAACTCATATTGGATTAACATGTAATTCCTATGTAAATCACTGATAGATATTATATGCTCTCGTCCCAAAAAAAACTACTCCTAATAAACAAAATCAATGAAATTGGATATATTTAGTTGCCTATAAAGCCATTCATTATCTGTTATTTCCTTTACCATGCATACTCAACAATATCTTATTTTTATCATTACTTATAGTCGTATAATTCATGGTTCAAAATTTTAATTGATTTCATCGAACTTACGACAAGTACACATAAGGGCTTCATAGATTGCAGTCGAAAAATAATGTCTAGAGCTAGTTTGACCATAAGGAAAAAAAAAGACTCCAATGAAATGTGTAAAAAATACTTTAATACGAATATATGCAACATACAATTAAAGTCCTGATATAACATATCTATATCTATACTATATTATAAAAACGACATAAAAAACTCTTAATTACAACATTTTAAGCACAAGTTACTACTAATTAAAGTCAATTACTTAATTTACAATTTCTTAATGCTTTTGTACAACCTTTCCAGGCACAGTATCTCATATAATCATCTATTTGTGGAATAGATACTCATTTATTAATATAACTATTTGTTTTTTTGGTGGAGGATTTTATAAAATAGATTTTATATTAGCATAATCTATTTTAAATGTAGATTTTACATTTAAATCTATATTAATGAGATGTAATATAAAATCTTTTTTCTTCCGTATTTTTTTATATTACATCTCATAATGATTTTTTCATATTTTATTTTATAAAATCTTTTTCCATATTTTATTTTATAAAATCTTTTTACATAATGAGATGTAATATAAACTCTTTTTTCTTCCGTATTTTTTTTGCTGATATAAAATCTATTTTATTTTATAAAATCTACACGTATTTTATATTAGCATAATATAAAATCTACACGTATTTTTTTCACGAGCATTAAAAAAGAAAAAAGAAGGTTGATATGAATTAAAAATAAAAATAACGAGATATACTAATAAATTATCGTATTTTTTAAAATAAAAATATTCCGCAATACTTTTCAAATTAACCAAGTGTAAAGAAAATAAAATAGAAACGATGTAGATATAAAAATATTCTTCCATATTTTTAATATATTTACATTTAAATGTAAAATCGAAAATGAAAATAAAATATTTTAAAATATTCTCTACATTCACTATAAATATATATAGCTTCTCTCTACGTATCATCCGAGTACAAGAAGAAGACGAACGACCTGGTGTCAATGGCGGAACCTGCAACTGAACAAAAGATATTCTACTATATTTTTGTTTCTTTGAAAAACTACTTTTTTATATTTTATTTTATTTACCGAGGATTTGTTTATATTTTTCAAAACCCACAATCATATTTTTCGAAGTAGGGGAATAAGATATATATACATATCTTTATTTTTATCGACTAATACTATGAGGTCTTGAAGTTAATAGTCAGATAAATATGTTGTGAGACTATTACCAATATTATTGCACAAACTCATAACAACAAACGATTAAGAATATATGCAACTTAACCACTTATGAAAATACATTCGTTTTTCACATTGTATTTCATTAACTGTTAACAGAGAAATTACGTTTCATTTTAACTCGGTTCAATATTCCAACAAAAAATTTATCCTCCCGTGCAATGCACGGACCCAACACTAGTATTCTTAAGTAACATATACTTTCAATGCAGTATTTATGTGCCAAGTATGTGCTACATTTCTTGTTATAACT
Source organism: Arctium minus (assembly GCA_954870635.1). Classification (NCBI taxonomy): domain Eukaryota; kingdom Viridiplantae; phylum Streptophyta; class Magnoliopsida; order Asterales; family Asteraceae; genus Arctium; species Arctium minus. The sequence goes on from OX941084.1 coordinate 46,037,004, forward strand.
CCATTGTATTAAAAACAAGCTTTTTTTAATTGGAAATTTGAAGTTTGTATAAGTTTATGTTAGAGGGTTTTTTCACATTACGATCGTAGTGTTCCAAATTCTAATTAAAGTGTACTAAGTCTGTAAGGTTAAAGTTTTGATCATTGTAAGTGGCTTAACTCTTTTTTCATAATTTTCGAGGTTTCTTTAGTTGAATGGAATGTAATGAAATGACAAAGGAATGTAACTGATAATATAGAAGGAAACGGAATGAACCATCACATTTCATCATTCTTTTTAGTTGGCTTATGGGAATAGAAATAGTAATATATATATAGGGCCATTCAAAGGAGAACTCGGTTATTTGTGATAACCGTGAGATCCAATCTCAACCACACATTATTAATAATCAATGGGTATTATTAAAAAATTTAATTTTGGTAATTATCTATTAATTTAAAAAATAAATAAATTTATGGATAATATTTAGGGGTAAATTAGTCTTTTTGTAAATCTCTCTCTCTCTCCTCTCTCCTCCATTACTCCGACCAAACTTATTCCGGTATACATCACCGTGATACCTATTGTGATACCCAATAACTTATGTGATACCACTGTGATGCCTATTGCCATCCAATTCATCATCACGTTCATTACTATTGTGATACCCAAGAACTTGTGTGATACCACTATGATACTTCTTGTGATACCTACTGTCATCCAATTTATCATCACGTTCATTACTATTGTGATACCCAAGAACTTGTGTGATACCACTATGATACTTCTTGTGATACCTACTGCCATCCAATTTATCATCACGTTCATTACTATTGTGATACCCAAGAACTTGTGTGATACCACTATGATACTTCTTGTGATACCTACTGCCATCCAATTTATCATCACGTTCATCTGGAAATGGGTCAAGATGATTCGAGAAGGACGATGCATGCTTGAAAAGTCAGCTTTCTTTAACATTGGTGTCGTCGTTGTAATTAATGGAGTCATTATTCAAAGGGTTTAAGTTGGGCAGGATGCTAATCAGCTATATATAGTAATGGATAATCACAAATCAATTTGTTGAGATAATGAAGAAAACTATCTTAGATTGATAACTGTCAAAGAAAACAATTAATATTTAAATAATAATTAATCAAATTACTTATACACCCTTATCTATTAATTAAATAAATAAAATTAATATAATAAAATGATTGGCCCACATTGGATCTCACAGTTATCACAAACTACTGAGTTCTCATTTGATTATGCCCCTATATATATATATATATATATATATATATATATATATAATTTGACATACATGAATAAACAGTTAAATTGAATTAAATTGATAAATATAAACATAAATATTCGTCAATGTAAATAAATTATATTCAATACAAAAATACTATGAAAGAGTATTTACATCACAGGTGTATTTCTACTTACATTTGGATTATAATTGCAAGCAATTCATTATTGTTAACAAAATTAATAAAAACATTATATATTTGCTATCAAATGATTTTGTACAAATTATTTGTTTTGCATGTTGTTTGGGATGAAAAGTTAGGTGTGGGCGACGAGGTAGGGCCCGGATACTCCAAGCACAACCCACTACAACGTCTAAACCCACGATCAACTGCAAGGAACTATAGCCCGAGAGATAGGCCGTTATAGCCATTTTGGAAGCCCTTGACCAATCTAATCGAAGGAATCTAGAGTTAGCCAACAAACCTCCCAAGGATCATTAGCGATGATGTATAAAGTGGAGGCGAGTACACCCGTCGGAGACAAGTACTACAAGCACTTTTCAAGAGTAGAGAACGAAGAATTCATTTTTTTTGCTTAATCTATGATCCTACCTCTTTCGACGATTAGTGGAGTGATGACCTAAAATCATCCATGTCTTTCGGCATTTGTTTTCAATTTGTCTATTTATCACTTATTTAACATTATTTATTTGCATATTTGTTTGACCGTTGAGGGATTCAAACTAGATCTCAGATTAATACCGAAATCCCGGCCAAAACAAAAGATGTAACATTTTCCTAAATGATGGTACAAAACGCTAGGTGTGTTGTTTGGTCGAAACTTATTTTTCATGCTAAACCATATATATGTATATTTTGTTTATACTAAACATGTAATATGTTAGATAGGAATGAATAATCAGTTCAAATACTAGTCAGGTCTTGGGTTTGCATCCCATTGTCATCAGTTTGAGTTTTTTCAGGGTCGTTTCGAGTCATCCTAGTACCACTAGATATTTGTCCAATTGTTAACTCCAAAGTCTCATAAGATTAGTCGAGATTTGTGAAAATCCAAACACCCATAATTATTAAAAAAACATTATTTTAGGTGAACAAATAAGAAGAATAAAAAAAGTATATGATATTGGTATGGTAAATATGTGTGGTTGTTTCAAATTCTTATTGGACCAAAATAGTTTATAAATAGTTGTTCAAATTTAATTTTGAAAGCTAAATTTGTATCTACCAATTTACCAAGAGTATAATTACGTTTTTTTCATTTTATAATTTAAAATTAAATTAGTTTTGTTCTTATAACAATTTATTCCATATCACCAAATTATCTTTAAAAAAATAGTTTTAAACTAAGGGGGTGTTTGGTTGGGGGTATTGAGGGTACACTACAAGAAAAAAGACTTTTAGAGAAGAAAGTTTCAGAGAAGGATTTGATTGTGTATCTAAATATTACTTTTAGAGAAGAAACTACATGACAAAATTGAAAATTGTAACAAAAAGTAAGATGATTTTTAGAGAAGGATCTCAAACCAAATAATACGCTATGAAAATCATCCCTAAAACTTTTAGAGAAGCTTCTTACAAAAATCGTCTCTAAAAGCTGACCAGAAGCTTTAGATGCGCTTCCAAAAGCGTCTCTAAAGATAAAAAAATATTTTTATTTTTACTAAATTAAAACAAAAGTTTTTAGTTACATTTTTATAATTTTCAAATCGTATCTAAAGGTTTTTTTTATCTCTAATAAATTTAGGGGGCGTTTGGTTCATTTTAAGGAATGAGAATGGAAATGAAGTAGAATGGGAATAGGAATGAGCATTGCATTGATGCTGTTTGGTTAAACCAATATAATCAATAAAATATTGTTTTATATAATATTTTTAATATAAATATGTGTCGTCCAACATGAAAATAAAAAAATATATTGCATTCAACATCGAGAGATGAAGGACGTATGTGAAAAGATGACTGAGCGGGAATATGATTTTCATTCCCCCCAATTTAGTCAGGAATGAAAATTAATAGGTTTGGGGTAATGGGCCCATTATATTATATCAAACCAAACAGCATATTTTATTATCATTCCCATTCCTGACCCCTCAATACCTCCAACCAAACACCCCCTTAATTTATATAATAAAGGTATGATCAGAAAGGAAACCGTGTATATACGACTGATACAAGAGTCCAAAGTAGAGTCGAGTCCTGAAGTTCTACGATTTCTCTTCCGTTTTTCAACAATCAGAACAATCTATCCCTTGAATCAACTGGTTATCAAGTACTACGATTTCTCTTCGATTATCTTTGATTTCTGTTCGATTTCTCGTTTTAGGGCTCGAGGATTCATCTATACGGCCGACGACTTCAGAGTTTGTCTTTCATATCTTCATTTTGACGATTCATTGCAACCAATCAGGAAGTTATGTTTATACTTCAGATGAAAATTATGTTTGATTTGGTTACAGGATCGACAGATTTGTGATTCGGTGGCTCTTGCAGCTGCTTGCAATAAATTAGGTTTGTTATTACAGTATTGTTTCTACCTTTGTTGAGATCTTTAATCTAAGATTTTCACTATCCTTCTGGAAGCTAAAACATATGATCACATTTTGAGCTCGTTAAATTGCTTCTTTTCTATGCAGGCCTCATCATCTACAAAGAGATCAAGTGTTATACCCAAGGATCTTCTTGAACTACACAAAAGGTTCATTAGAAATTACATCTTCACTGTATTGTGTAGTTGTTGCTTCAAGATATTTAGTTTATGAAGTTGTAAAGGGTCTAGTTAATTTGTAATAGATCACTTGCTTCACCTTCTTGTCGTGAAGTTGTTTGCTACTTATAGCATATGCAATTTTACTCTTTTAACCTTCTTATTTTTATCTCAAAAGTTCAATCACAACGTAAGGAAATTCAATAGTATAACACCCTAAAAATAGGGATAACAAAAATCCGGAAAACGGACATGAGGTATACTAAAATTGCCACAGCAAGAGCCTCCCAAAAATGGGGAATATATATTTAAATAACCTGTTTAATCACAATTGTAATTTAACGGACAATGAACAACAACCAACTAATCTAATTTCTACATCTAGAAAAGAGATTACAAAAAGGGTTGTCATCTATAGACCCAAACGGTCTATATCCAAAAGTATAACGCGTCCATGTGCAATTCCCCAAGCTCTCACCCCAATGCAACTAAACCTGCTTAAGACCGCCGCCGCTAGAACCTGAGATACACATCGCCACCAAACAAGTGTTAGGCCAAAAAGCCTAGTGAGTTGAACAATAATAAGCATGCATGAACAGGCATATTTCTTATCAGCAGTTAACCATAGTTCAACAAATGTGGAGTCAATAGGGGAGACCCATAGCACCAATCAAGTCCCACCCAAGAGTCGATATACCTTAATGCCCTTAACAAGGAACACCCCAAAGGCCCGACCCACCCGAAGACTATTGCTAAGAAAATTCCCCGAATGGCGGAGGTCTAGGCACATACCATCACAGTGGCGCCCAAGACTATATCCTCCTAGTGTACTAACTTGGTTCGTCCACATAACATTTATAAGGGGTCCTTTAGGTATATTTCAACCCACATAATTCAATACCAACTACGGGTATAATATTACCACCTTATCCTCATGATGTCTAACAAAAGACCCAATGTAAATCATGCTCATCATACATATAAACATATCACCAAAATGGTGTTCCAACCAGAATCATCATCATGCCCATATATGCATACATTTAACATATAAAGGTACCCACATTATGTATCTATGATACAAATCCCAAGTAATGATACATATAACAATAATCTTGGCAAATCACTCATATATATATGCATCTTCCAACTATTATCATGAAGAACCCCCAAACATTTGAACACATAGAGATAAAGTAACAAATAGGAGATTATGATGTGTATCTAGTTTTAACAAAGGGTTAGTAAACTCACAATCTAGGTTTTGAACCCAAAACCTAGAAAATATGGAAACCCTAGAAGTTGGAGGATGAACTTGAAGATGAGAATGAGACTTGGAGAAACCCTTGAATCTTCCTTGGAAATGAAGTTAATGCTTTAATCCAAAACTCAACCACCAAGGGATAGTATTTATGAGGGCTAGGGTTTGGTAAGAGAATAATGGAGACTGAAATGGGAGCTCCAAAAATCGCAACCAAAAGATAGGTTTTGAGAGAAATGAGGTTAAAATCTGATAACGGTTCATTTAAGGCACTGCACCCCGCCGGCGATAGTGCCCAGCGATAGTGCCAAGGGCACTATCGCGAGTCACAATCGCAAGAACACACACACTTACGGTATATCTTCCGCGAGTATGCCCGGCGATAGTGACAATTGTCACTATCGCGTGTCACTATCGCGAGACTCCCCCCCTCTCGGTACAATCCTGGCGATTGTGCCCGGCGATAGTGACAATGTCACTATCGCGATGGCACTATCGCCCCAAGCTCATCCCAGCCCGAAAACTTAGCAAATTTCGAAAATGAGCACGAGGTCTAAACACATGCAATTATTATATAATCATATAGCATCTTAGTCCCATAAATAAATATCATATGCATATATGAAAAACTCATATTTTTAGATAAACACAATTAAAGTATTAGGGAACAAATACTTACCTTATAAATTTAAGGATGTTACAATCCTCCCCACCTAAATGGGATTTCGTCCCCGAAATCTTACTCTAAGCAAACAAGTGAGGATAACGCTTCTTCATATCATCTTCGGACTCCCAAGTAATGTTAGCAACCCGATGGTGCTTCCATTGGACTTTAACCATGACTACGTCCTTATGTCGTAACTTCTTCACCTTTGACTCCAAGATCCCCTCCGGTTCCTCAATGCAACGATTCCCATTGTCCACCCGAATTTTTGTCAAGGGAATAACGCTTTCCTCCTCGGCTAGGCACTTCCGAAGGTAGCATACATGAAATGTAGGATGTATTCCATCCATTTCCGGTGGTAAATCCAATCGATAGGCTTGCAACCCAATCTTTTCCAAAATAATGAATGGTCCAAGGAAACGAGGACTAAGCTTCCCACGCTTCCCGAAACGTATGATCCCCTTCCACGGAGACACCTTCAACATGAACCGGTCACCCACTTGAAACTCAACCGGCCTTCTCTTCTTGTCCGCATAACTCTTTTGTCGGTCTTGTGCCGCCTTTAGCCTCTCCCGAATCTCTTTCACCTTGTCCGCCGTCTCTTGCACTATTTCTGGCCCGGCGAATTGCTTTTCGCCCGCTTCTAGCCAACAAACTGGGGTTCTACACTTCTGCCCATACAAGGCCTCGAACGGTGCCATTCCGATATTAGAATGGTAACTGTTGTTGTATGCGAACTCTACCAAGGGTAGGTGTGAATCTCAACTTCCCCCGAAATCTATTACATACGACCTCAACATATCTTCTAAGGTCTGGATCGTCCTCTCACTTTGACCATCCGTTTGAGGATGATACGCCGTGCTCAAATTCAGTCGAGTACCCAACTCCTTTTGCAAACTAGCCCAAAAGTTCGAAGTGAATCGGCTATCCCGATCTGATACCACAGATTTCGAAACTCCGTGCCTTGACACCACCTCGTCGATGTACAATTTAGCCAATTTATCTATTGGAAAAGTCTCCCGCATCGCAAGAAAGTGCGCGCTCTTGGTCAACCGATCCACGATCACCCAAATGGTGTCGTGACCACGCAAGGTCTTCGGTAACTTTGTCACGAAATCCATAGTAATGTTGTCCCATTTCCACTCGGGAATGGACAACGGTTGCAAACTCCCATACGGTCTTTGATGCTCCGCCTTGACTTGGAGGCACGTGACACACTTATCCACATAGCTTGCTACGTCTAACTTCATCACCGACCACCAATAATTTAACTTTAAGTCTCTATACATCTTGGTGCTACCGGGATGTATAGAATATTTCGACTTATGTGCTTCCTCGAGAAGCAAGCCACGATTTCCCCCAATCTTGGGCACCCAAATTCGCCATTGGAAGAGTTTGAGTCCACGACTATCTTCTGTTAAGAGTTCCTTTTGCTTGGTCATAACCTCGACCTTGAGGTTCTCTTCTTTAAGTGCTTCCGCTTGGCTCGTTCTTATACTTTCCAACAAACTCGACACCACATCAATTCTGGTAAGGGACATTTTGACACCTTCGCCATGATTCCTTCGGCTCAATGCATCCGCCACCACATTAGCCTTACCGGGATGATAGAGTAGGTCACAATCGTAATCCTTCAAAATCTCTAGCCATCTCCTTTGTCGCATGTTGAGCTCCTTTTGGTCGAAGATGTACTTGAGACTCTTGTGATCCGTGAAAAGAGTACACTTGGTCCCATACAAGTAGTGTCGCCACAACTTCAACGCGAAAACTACCGCCGCCAACTCCAAATCATGAGTCGGATAGTTATTCTCATGATCCTTTAATTGTCGCGACGCGTAGGTTATCACCTTCCCCCTTTGCATTAGTACGCACCCAAGTCCCATCTTGGAAGCGTCACTATACACCACAAAGTCTTCCGATCCTTCGGGTAAGGACAAGATCGGGGCTTCGCACAACTTCCTCTTGAGCGTCTGAAACGCTTGCTCTTGTGCATCGGTCCAAAGAAACTTGACGTTCTTTCTTGTAAGGGAAGTGAGCGGTGTAGCCGTCTTTGAGAAATCCTGAATGAAACGTCGGTAGTAACCCGCTAAACCCAAGAAGCTTCGGATCTCCGTCGGACTTGTTGGGGGTTCCCAACTCATCATTGCTTCGATCTTTGCCGGATCCACTTTTACCCCGTCCTTTGATACCACATGCCCCAAGAATTGCACTTCTGGAAGCCAAAATTCGCACTTCGAGAACTTCGCGAACAGTTTCTCTCTTCTTAGAACTTATAATACTTCCCGTAAGTGTCTTCCATGTTCGGACTCATCCCTTGAATATATTAAAATATCGTCGATGAAGACGATCACGGATTTATCCAAAAATGGGCGACACACACGGTTCATCAAATCCATGAATACGGACGGAGCGTTGGTTAAGCCAAACGGCATCACCAAGAACTCATAATGACCGTATCTCATTCGGAAAGTCGTCTTCGGAATATCTTCGTTCTTCACTCTCACTTGATGATAACCAGACCGAAGGTCAATCTTCGAGAAACATCCCGCCCCTTGGAGTTGATCAAAGAGATCATCGATGCGAGGTAGAGGGTACTTGTTCTTCACTGTGACTTTGTTTAACTCCCGATAATCTATGCACATCCGCATGGATCCATCTTTCTTCTTCACGAACAAAATCGGTGCTCCCCAAGGTGACGAACTTGGTCGAATGAATCCCTTCTCCAACAACTCTTGAAGTTGCGTCATCATCTCCTTCATTTCTGTCGGTGCCAAACGATATGGAGCACGAGCTATCGGAGCCTCTCCCGGTGTGAGGTCAACCTGAAACTCCACTTGTCGTTCCGGCGGTAAACCGGGTAAGTCTTCCGGAAAGACGTCCGAATAATCTTGCACTACCTCCACATCTCCCACCGACTTCTTTTCTTTCTTTGCGTCCACAACGTAGGCCAAGTACGAAGGGTAGCCTTTCGCTAAAAACTTGCGAGCCTTAAGAGATGAGATAATAGGATTATTCCTCTTTCCTTTCTCTCCATAAATGGTTGCCACCCCATTTTCCGGCAATGGTACTTGGATCATCTTTTTGGAGCAAAAGATGTCCGCCTTATGCCTCACTAACCAATCCATGCCTATGACTACATCAAAACCTCCTATAGCCATAGGTAGTAAATCTACTCCGAAAGAAATTCCGTCGATCTCTAGAGTGCAATCACAAAAACGGTCGCGAATGATCACTTGATCTCCATTAGCTATTTCTACTACTAACGCATCGGGAAGAACACTAATGGGAGTGGTGAATCGTTTACAGAAAGCATCCGACACAAAAGAACATGTAGCACCCGAATCAAACAAGACACGAGCAGGCATGGAGTTTATTAGAAACGCACCCGAAACAACATCCGCGGTCTCCTTTGCCTCCTCGGTAGTCATCCGGAAATCTCGACTCGGTTCCCGTGATGGTTGCTCGACCCTAGCCGTCGAACCCACAGAATTTCCACCACCTCCTCTAACCAGCCTAGGACACTCTCGCTTCATATGCCCCGACTCTCCGCATTCATAACAAAACCGCCCCACGGAGGGAACACTCTCGAGTCGTGTGGTTTTTCTTACCACACTTGCTACATCCAGCTGGACCGGAGGGAGTCCTTACAGCGCACGGCCCCGAGTGCTTTGACCTGCACTTGTGGCACCACCGATCTTCACGGCGTTGATCACCCGATCTCCCGCTTACAAAGGGTCTAGATTGACGAACGGGCCCAGATGGCCCCTCCCACTTTCGTTTCTCACCAACGTACCTCTTCTCATCCCTTTCCGAATTGATGTCGTCCTCAATGAGTAAGGAATCCTCGATAACCTCTTGTAGAGTCGAACACTTAGCATTCCTTACATCCGTTCGCATTCCGGCCGGTAAACCCTGTTGATATGCTTTCATCTTCGACTTTTCGTCGGGGACTAGATGTCCCACCAAGTTTAGCTTCTCCAAGAAGAGCATGGAGTAGACAACAATCGACATATTCCCCTTCTTTAGATCTCGGAACTCCCGCTCCAACCTGTCCAACGACCGCTCGCTGCAGTATTTGTCCATGATCTTCTCTTTGAACACCGTCCAAGTTAGCTTAGCCAGAACTTCCGGGGTGAGGGCGGATCGAGTGAGGTTCCACCAAATCAGAGCCTCTCCCCGAAGTAGCTGAGAAGCAAACTTGACCCGTTGAGAAGGATCGCATTCACTGGACTCGAAGGCCATCTCTAATTCCTTGAGCCAGTACATACAAGCAACCAAGTTGTCTGAACCCGCAAACTCCTTAGGGTGACACCCCAGAAACGTCTTGTAGGTACACCCTTTAGTCTTCGATCTGATTCCCTCAGCGGATGGTTCTTCAATCGTTACCACATTCGGTCCACTCGACCCCACAATAACGTTTTCAGCCATAGTCTCGGGTTGACGGTTACTGACGTCTCGATCCTCTAGAAGTTTCATGAAAAACTCTTGCTGTTGGGTCATGGCCGAAGTCATGGCCAACTGTTGTTGAGTCAAAGCCGCATTCATGGCCAACATCATGCTATCCCGAAGTCGGGTCTCCATGGTAACTTCCTCCATGATGGCGTCACCTGTGTTGAGGTTCCGGCGTGGAATGTGCTCAGGCCCTCCTGCCAAGATTCTGGGAATAGGTATGTTATCGGAGGTTGCCCCCACCGGGGGTCGTACTGTTGCAGATTCCACTTCTGGTTGCCCTTCTGGCATATCCGGTAATCTACTTCGAGTGTTTACCATTAAAATCTGCCATGCACGTACGAGAAATAGATTGAGAAAAGACTAAGCGAGTTGAACTCATTGTACGTACTACTACTTTCATCAATTATCATAATAATAGTAAACCAAGTATGCTCACGTAACAATGCATTCATAATAGCAGTAGCTAAGTGAAATTATGAACGAACCATACACAAGTATTCTGGTCACCATCATCACAACTTTCAATTACAGTAATTCCGTAATCCTAACGCTCTCCCCACCTAGGATTCCTACCCCAAGTGGACAGTGAAGTTATAAAGTCTAAAGCTTAAGTCTAGATATTCTAAACAATACCTAGTTCACTTAAACTAAAGCTCTGATACCAACTTGTAACACCCTAAAAATAGGGATAACAAAAATCCGGAAAACGGACATGAGGTATACTAAAATTGCCACAGCAAGAGCCTCCCAAAAATGGGGAATATATATTTAAATAACCTGTTTAATCACAATTGTAATTTAACGGACAATGAACAACAACCAACTAATCTAATTTCTACATCTAGAAAAGAGATTACAAAAAGGGTTGTCATCTATAGACCCAAACGGTCTATATCCAAAAGTATAACGCGTCCATGTGCAATTCCCCAAGCTCTCACCCCAATGCAACTAAACCTGCTTAAGACCGCCGCCGCTAGAACCTGAGATACACATCGCCACCAAACAAGTGTTAGGCCAAAAAGCCTAGTGAGTTGAACAATAATAAGCATGCATGAACAGGCATATTTCTTATCAACAGTTAACCATAGTTCAACAAATGTGGAGTCAATAGGGGAGACCCATAGCACCAATCAAGTCCCACCCAAGAGTCGATATACCTTGATGCCCTTAACAAGGAACACCCCAAAGGCCCGACCCACCCGAAGACTATCGCTAAGAAAATTCCTCGAATGGCGGAGGTCTAGGCACATACCATCACAGTGGCGCCCAAGACTATATCCTCCTAGTGTACTAACTTGGTTCGTCCACATAACATTTATAAGGGGTCCTTTAGGTATATTTCAACCCACATAATTCAATACCAACTACGGGTATAATATTACCACCTTATCCTCATGATGTCTAACAAAAGACCCAATGTAAATCATGCTCATCATACATATAAACATATCACCAAAATGGTGTTCCAACCAGAATCATCATCATGCCCATATATGCATACATTTAACATATCAAGGTACCCACATTATGTATCTATGAGACAAATCTCAAATAATGATACATATAACAATAATCTTGGCAAATCACTCATATATATATGCATCTTCCAACTATTATCATGAAGAACCCCCAAACATTTGAACACATAGAGATAAAGTAACAAATAGGAGATTATGATGTGTATCTAGTTTTAACAAAGGGTTAGTAAACTCACAATCTAGGTTTTGAACCCAAAACCTAGAAAATATGGAAACCCTAGAAGTTGGAGGATGAACTTGAAGATGAGAATGAGACTTGGAGAAACCCTTGAATCTTCCTTGGAAATGAAGTTAATGCTTTAATCCAAAACTCAACCACCAAGGGATAGTATTTATGAGGGCTAGGGTTTGGTAAGAGAAGAATGGAGACTGAAATGGGAGCTCCAAAAATCGCAACCAAAAGATAGGTTTTGAGATAAATGAGGTTAAAATCTGATAAGGGTTCATTTAAGGCACTGCACCCCACCGGCGATAGTGCCCAGCGATAGTGCCAAGGGCACTATCGCGAGTCACAATCGCAAGCACACACACACTTACGGTACATCTTCCGCGAGTATGCCCGGCGATAGTGACAATTGTCACTATCGCGTGACACTATCGCGAGACTCCCCCCTCTCGGTACAATCCTGGAGATTGTGCCCGACGATAGTGACAATATCACTATCGCGATGGCACTATCGCGCCAAACTCATCCTAGCCCGAAAACTTAGCAAATTTCGAAAATGAGCACGAGGTCTAAACACATGCAATTATTATATAATCAGATAGCATCTTAGTCCCATAAATAAATATCATATGCATATATGAAAAACTCATATTTTTAGATAAACACAATTAAAGTATTAGGGAACAAATACTTAACTTATAAATTTAAGGATGTTACAAATAGTCTTGCAAGTATTCTTATAAAATTTTGAAAGTATGACATCCTATTTTCATTTGGTTTTCTTGTTCTACAATTTGTGCATTTTGATGATTAACTAGTAATTGGCATAGGTTATGTGTTGTAAATCAAGTTGCAAGGTGACTGATATCAAGGATCTTCCTGCTTGTCACTTTTGCTTTGATAAAGCCTTCGAAAAGTTTAATGACATGTGCAACGCAACCTGGTATGTTGTTATCTTCATCGAAATATGCAACTTCCTTTTCACTTTAATCTTCAATGTGATTTCAAGAAAAGTTTTGTCTACTCATAGCATGTCTTTATAAATCTAGAATTTAGGGAAGCAACTGGGTTTTCAAGCGTTGTTAGCTCCATTTGTTGTGAAGATCACTCTGCTTGGTATTATAAATTGGACTAGAAGTCACTAGCTTTATGTTAGCCAACACAAAGTTCATATTTTTCACAATACTTTTTTTAAGCAAAAAGAATTTGTGAACTTAAATTTTTACTCCTGTCACATGATTGCAAGACATGACTCCTTAAGTAGTTAAGAAAAATTGTTTGATTAATTTGTATCTAAAACACCCTTCAACAAAGAAAAGATCTGAAAATCCAGATTGATACTGGAAACAAAGATTAGAAAGTATTGCGATATGACCCTACCATCTTGCTCCTATGCTGGCACAGGAAACGTGTTGAAGGTACCTATTGTCAAGCTTATACCAGCATAACTTCTACTATGAAATTGCTGATGGATTAGGGTGAGTGTTGCTTTCTTCTTGTTGAAACTGGATTTAGAGACAATTTGGCGCCATCGTCACTCTCACGAACAGATTACAGAATGTAATCTATTACCTGACAAAATCACAATCAGCACAAAGGTAATCTTTGCGACTAAAATCACAACAATCATCTTCCTGTCGTTTATTGTCATTTGTACTCGTTTATTATTCTTTCTACTCATTTACAGACGGTCATGAGTTTTTTTCATACCTTCCGACTTTAGGGCATAATATATCAACTCATATTACAATTCCTTTCATACATGCATAACACATTTTAGATATATGCACACACCTTTCCTTCTTTCTTTTTACACACACATACAAAATGGAAACATATTATTATTTATTATATGATGATGATGATAATAATAATAATCATAACGTCATGTCATCCTGCCACCTTGCTGCTATAACCTTGAGACCTTCCAGTAAACATGTGGGTACCATTTCCCCCCTTAATCATCTGCTGCTGCTGCTTGCTTCTTGCACCAATTGTCATGTTTCCCAACTTTTCAGCTGTATCACCAATACGAACTCCTCTTCCTTTACCCATATACATTCCTCCTTTAAAACAACAACCCATCATTCTCTTGTATTCTTATAAATAATTAAATAAATAAAATATGAACATATGTTTTTAAAAAAAAATTACTTGGATTATTGTGTTTCATGGGTGGTTGGTATTTTGGTGTTGCTGGTTGCCTCACACAGTTCTTATTCATATTTTCATTCACTCCATCCTAAAACCAATCAACAAACATGTTCAAATAAAAACAACACATAATAATCATACACCAACATATTTAATTACTAGTCGTTAATCCCACATACCTGTTTATTACTAGTAATATTACTATTACTGTTCATTTCCAATCTACGTTGCACCCCTGTAACAAAAACAAATCTTAACCATAACCAACTAATCATCAGTCAAATTCTATTATATTTTATACTTTTACTTACCTGATGAAGTTATAATATTGCCCACCGGCTTTGAATTAGGCAAAAGATATCTTTTGTTGCTACCTTTCTTCTCCACGCCCCTCCTCCCGCTTAATACACCTGCATCATCATCATCATCATATTCTTCAACACAACACTTGAAAGAAAAAAAAATAAAAAACTTAAATGGATGGGCCAATTGAATCAACAAACCTGATGGAGGTGTTCTACCAATAGTAGTGGCTTTAGGCCGAGGAGAAGGTGGAACATAGTAACAGCTCGGCACATTTCAACATAAAAAATGGATTTGCTCATCCTTTTCTAACCATAATAACTTAACCCTTTTATTGATATAATTTTTGAAATTTGGGGGTTCTACCTGGAAGAAAGGATATTGAAGAGCTTCCAAGGCTGTAGGCCTCTTACATAGATCCCAAGAACAGAGTGACTACATAACTGCGTCATCGAATACTTTGCTTACTATTGAAAATTTTGAAAATAATGATTATAAAGCATAGAAAACTGGTGCTTACTGCAATCAGATCAACTCTATCCTTGCTTGCAGATGGTATCAGTGCAGAAAGATGTACTCCAGCAAGTTGCTACCACAAATTACAGAAAAGGGAAGTTAAGTATCCAGGAATTTCTGCCAAATGGTCATTGGCTCAGAAGTACTCTTAAAGGAATTGGAAGATTTGTGTCAAAAAAACATCTATGTCCCTCTTTCTCAGGTAGTTTACATATTTGAGTGAGTTTAGTATTTCAGTGAGTTTAGTATTCAGGTGATTTTATATGTTTTCATGTGTTACAATTAGAATTACAGAAATTGATTGTTTGTTTATTTTATTAGTCAGGTTGTATTTTTCTTCGATTATAGTCTATGTTTCCTGTTGCGATTTTAAACTTTAGCCGAAACAAAATCCTTGGTTTCTTAGGGTTTTTCAAACAGTTTGAAATCGTAAAGGTTCTCTGTGTTTTCATCCAACAAATGGAATCCAGATCTTTTTATTTGTAAACAATTTTGCTTGTGATAAATATAGAAACAAATTTCTTGATACATTGTCTGCTATCTTCATATTTGATGCTTTTTTTCTTGTTCCTATTTCCTCTTGTACTTACTCTTTTGTTTGCTTACTTAGAATGCCCCTAAATTTATCAGAATCCTGTTGCTTGCATTGCACAGACTGCAGGGAATTAAACCAACTGCAAAACATGAATTCCAACCAAGGTATTTTACCCCTCTTTGATCATAAAGATTTGCACTCTTTTTTTTGATCTCATCTTTTTAGTATCAAATGTTTCTTGTGAAATTAACTGTTGTAAGACGTTTCTTTTTAGGGGTTAAGACCAAAATGTTCCAAAAAACAGACTCAAAAGACGAAAGAAGACATCAAATGATACTGAAGAGACTGGCGACAAAGTGAAACCAATTGTCGTTGCTGATTTTGAAAACCATACTGGTATGAAATGAATTTCTTGATAATTTATATATCTGTATTTGATGTTTTTTTCTTGTTCCTATTACCTCATGTACACACTCTTTTGGTTACTTAGAACTCCCTTAACTTTGTTCAAATCATGTTGCTTTACTTGTTTGCATTGCAGAGTGCAGATATTTAGAGCAATTGCAGAAGATGAATTCCAGTGATGGTATTTTACCACTCTTTGATCATAAACATTTACACACTTTTTTTTAAATCTCATCTTTTCAGTATCAAATACTGCTTGTGAAAATTAACAGTTTCTTTAGGTGTGAAGACTTGTGTTGGAAAGAACAAACATCGACGAAGGAACACATCAAATGATAGTGTTGGGGAAAGGAGAAAGTTGAAGTTAGTTGTAGCAAAATAAATCAAGTGGTGTTGATGAAGTTGAAAAGCTTAGTCTTCAAGAAGAATTGTAGGGTCATAATCATGCGGAATGTCGATTTCTGTAATTCTAATTGTAGTTTACATATAATTGCTTGTTTCCATGGTCCATTTATTTCTTGTAGTGAACAATGTTCATCAACAAATAATAGGTGTTTCTTTATTTTATTTATTTCTTATGATTCTAACCACTTTGGAAACCTTTATGCAGACCAGATGAAGAGAAACTCTTTGAAGAATCTATCCATAATATTTATATGAACAATTTCGTGACAAGGCAACCTATTCCAAAACAATGAGCGTATGTGATAACTTGAGTAAGTAATTTAGAATTTGAAGTACTTAATAGGTACGTATGCAATTAATACCATGGACACATTGTGGTGGTCTTGAAACAAGAGTGAAGTATTGAAATTATTTGACATTGTTGGAAATCCAACATACACCTGTAAATCTTTATGTTAGGAAATGTAACAATGTTGGATGATTCTTGAACTTGCAACTTTCTTGAAAATAAGCTTGCTGGTGAAGGGTCTGCTGCAACTCAGATCTGTTTTCAGAACATTAGTAAATATATTTCTGTTTCCTCTATTTTTAAACTTTTGGGAGCACTTTCTTGATTTCTGAAACACTTTTGGACCATGCAAAACTTTGTAAAACCATTTTATAGTTTCATAGCTTTGACTCATTTTCTGAATTTTGATTCCAGAAGTTCATTCTGAAATTGGATTTGCATGATGAAATAGACAAGAGAAAAGCTTTGAAGACTGTATCTGCTCTTTCAGGTAACCATAATCAAATTTTACGGTGATTCTTTGAGTTTCTTTGTCCAATTTTGTTATTTTAATCATATTTCCATAAATCAAAGAGGGTTCAAACCTTAACCTTGTGGGGTTATGTCAAATTTTATACAATTAAATCGGATTTATTAGATCTATTTGATGCTCATTTTATGAAATAATTTTATCTTGTTTCAGATTGAATTCTTTGATTTATTAGAGGTATGATATGAAGGATGAAGTGACTGAGCTGCGCCAAATGGTGAGGTCATTGTATCTAGCCAACCGCTTTCGAGTTTTTCACCTTCCCTAAATGTTCATGACCATGGTTCCGAGGCTCGTGCAATAAACATTCTAATATGATTTTTTTTTGGGATAAATTTGGATGGATGCACGAATTGAAATTGAACTTTAATGTTTGTTTTAAAAGAGTTCTTGTCTTTTATAAGATAAAATCTATGAAATTTTATTGTTTTGTGATTTTTATGAAGTTGTTCTTATTAATATTAATATTATTTATTTGTTTCATTTTATTATGGTATATAATTATATATAAATATCCGGCAGAAATGTGGATGAAATTAAAATAAAATTCACTCTTTAGAGAAGGAATTGTTTTTCTAAAAGTGTAACTAAAGATAACTTTTAGAGAAAGTTTTCAGTTTGTGTATCTAAAGATTAATTTTAGAGAAGGTTTTGAGTTTGTGTATCTAAAGATTAATTTTAGAGAAGGTTTTCAGTTTGTGTATCTAAAGATTAATTTTAGAGAAGGTTTTGAGTTTGTGTATCTAAAGATTAATTTTAGAGAAGGTCTTGGGAGTGTAACTAACTGGGGACCTTTAGAGAAGGATTTTAAAAATTGTCACTAAAGCCAATATCTTTGGAGAAGGTTTTCCATATACCATCTCTAAAAGTTTTTTTTAGTAACGCTTTTAAACCGTCACAAATACTTAAAAAGCGTCACTAATAAACACTTTTAGAGAAGCTTCTTAAAATAAGTTGACTAACCTTTAGAGAAGCTTTGAAAGTGTATCTAAAGCCCCAAAAAAGCGTCTCTAAAAGCTAACAAAAATGCACCATTTGAAAACCCTCCCTAAAACCTTTAGCTACCATTATATAGAGAAGCTTGTTGACGGAATTGAAAAACTTCTCTAAAGATTTTAGAGAAGCTTTTAAGACTTTTAAATACAAAACAAAACCTTCCCTGAAGGTCATTTTTCTTGTATTGGTAGGGCTGTAAACGAACTGAACGAACACGAACGAAGGCTTGTTCATGTTCGTTCATTTAACTTAACTGAACAAACGAACCCGAATAAACGAACGAACACGAACGGTAAATGAACGAAACTTTTTGTGTTCATGTTCGTTCGTTAAGAAAATATGTTTGTTCATGTTCGTTTATGTTCGTTCATTAAGAGTTAAACGAACATAAACGAACGAACATAAATAAACATAAACGAACGTAAACGAACGAACATAAATGAACGAACACAAATAAAAAAAACAAGCACCATTACTCATCATTTCGTTCGTAAAAAATAATATAACAAAATGAAAAACCGGATAAACTTAGGAGGTGTAGAAAATTAATTTTAAAAAGTTAATTTAATTAATGCTTTTACACATTAACTTCATAATACATATAAATATATTTATATATATATATATATATATAAACATAAACGAACGTAAACGAACATAAATGAACGAACATTAACGAACATAAATGAATGAACGTTCACAAACGTAAATGAACGAACGATACCATTGTTCATGTTCGTTCATTTAACTAAACGAACAAAAAAATGTGTTCATTTATTAAATAAACGAACATAAATGAACTTCCCGCCGAACGGTTCACGAACGGTTCGCTGAACGTTTGGTTCGTTTACAGCCCTAATTGAGGGATAATGAATGTGAATGATAATGAAAATTGTTGTTTGGTTTGATATAATATAATGGACACATTACCTCAAACCCATTAATTCTCATTCCTGACCAAATTGGGGGGAATGGAAATTTTATTTCTATGCATTCATATTTTCTCATGCGTTTTCTTCATTTGTCGATGTTGCATGTAAAATATTTTTTATTTCATGTTGGATGTCACATATTTGTATTAAAAATATTATATAAAACATTTTTTTATTAATTATATTGGTTTAATCAAACAACATCAATGCAATGCTCATTCCTATTCTCATTCTCTTGCATTCCCATTTTCATTTTCATTTTCATTCACATTCCTTATAATGAACCAAATGTCCCCTAATTAGTTTTAAATGTTGTAGGATAAGTGTGTCATTGTCTAAAGGATATGACGATAGAGATAGATATAGAGATAAGTATATCAGAGTTAGATTAGAACTGAAATATCTTATTGTTATCTATTTGTAACTCATCCCTATTTAAAGGGATTATGATTAATGAGAATACAGATTCATTCTCTCCGTATATTGTTGTTCTATTCTACTTTTCCTTTAACACGTTATCAGCACGTATGCTTAGAGACACGTGACTTTCTTTGAACGGTCATTTTGTCCCGTTGTCTACCGTTGCTGACAAGTTTATTTCCCAATACCACAATTCTAGTAAGTATATCTATACGAATTAATTTGTTGTTAGTGTCGCAATGCAGAAACAAAGCTATTTGGAAATCACAAATTGATGTAAGTTTGTATTCTAATCTCCATTCTTCGATTTGCTTGTGCCTTGTCTGTCGCATGATACTACTGCATGCATCTATAGTTGTTATAGGTTACCATTATTCTGTAATAATCTTGTTCTATTTAAGGATAAACCAATTTTGCTCCCTCTTGAATCACCACCAGAATATATATTTAAGCTTTTATTTAATTTGTTTCAAAAAGAAGACAAAACATTAGATCAGGAGAGAAAACCAAAAAGAAAAAAAATATGATATACATAAACCTTAACCTGATGGTTGTCGAACCTTGAAATTTAATATGTATCAGTTAATCGAAGTTTAGTCGGAGAGTTTTCTTTTTGCTTGATTTGTCGCCCCTTAAGTTGAGCACTGGTGGGTAGAAGAAAATAAAATATTTAGGGTTTTTTTACTTTTGATTGGTGATTAAGGAGACCACGTGTCTACTATATTAATAAGTTTTTTAGTGGTTAATATTTTTTCTATTTATTTAAATCAAGCCTCATCCTTTGTTTGTTTTAAACTATTTCTTGGTTTGATTATGCATTTATTAAATATATGATCTTACTTGTCAATATCTACGATGTTGTAAATATAACTCTTGGTCAATACTGATTTAATAATTGTAAGCCCACTAATTGCAATGATTTGGGTTTAATTTTTATTTAACGTTAATATTTAAATGTAAATGCATTTGTAATATTAATATGTTATATTTGAATTCCTCTA
The DNA here is from genome assembly GCA_954870635.1 of Arctium minus. Classification (NCBI taxonomy): domain Eukaryota; kingdom Viridiplantae; phylum Streptophyta; class Magnoliopsida; order Asterales; family Asteraceae; genus Arctium; species Arctium minus. Next base: position 46,057,533 of record OX941084.1, read on the forward strand.
GTAATTTATTTTATATATTTATAATTTGGGGTCATATAATTGTTAACATGCTCTGTCAATACGTATTTAGTTATTTGAGACAAATTTGATTGTTATTTTAAGATCCATTAGAGTAATTTATTTTAAATATTTATTATAATTTATAATTGTTATAATTAAATTCAAATGTTTATATTGAATTATTGATTATGAATTCATACTCATAATTTTCACTCTTATAACTAATTTTTGGAAGTTACACTTCCAACTCCATATATTTTGGTCTTTACCAAAAACATCAAAAATACTATTAAGATATTAAAATATTAAAATTGGCTTCATATGCCTAACTCATTGGCCTCATGCCAAATGCTCTATAATTAACAATATTATATCTAAATGAAATAAATCACAAGATATTGACTGGATTTTGTCAAACGGGTGTAAACACTACACCAAATGTTGTCTTAGGCAACATATGCTAATTGTATATGTTGCTTAAGATAAGCTTAGGCAACAAAGGCTAATATATGTTGCCTAAGTTTGCTCTTAGGCAACATGTAGTTCTATGTTGCCTAAGTCAGACCTTATGCAACATATGAATAATTATATGTTGCCTCAACTATCTTAAGCAACATTTTCCCTTATGTTGCCTTAGTTTTATAATGTTTTTTTTTAATAAATGAAAGTTATCTTAGGCAACATATTTTCTTGTTTCTATGTTGCCTAAGGTCAAAAATATAAATAAATATAGGTAATCGAAAATTTAATAACTTGTATAATGTTTTTTTTTAATTAATGAAAGTTATCTTAGGCAACATATTTTCTTGTTTTTATATTGCCTAAGGTCAAAAATATAAATAAATATAGGTAATCGAAAATTTAATAACTTGTATAATGTTTTTTTTTAATTAATGAAAGTTATCTTAGGCAACATATTTTCTTGTTTTTATATTGCCTAAGGTCAAAAATATAAATAAATATAGGTAATCGAAAATTTAATAACTTGTATAATGTTTTTTTAATCAATGAAAGTTATCTTAGGCAACATATTTTCTTGTTTCTATGTTGCCTAAGGTCAAAAATATAAATAAATATAGGTAGTTAAAAATGTAATAACTTGTATAATGTTTTTTTAAAATCAATGAAAGTTATCTTAGACAACATATTTTCTTGTTTCTATGTTGCCTAAGGTAAAAATATAACTAAATATAGGTAGTCGAAAATTTAATAACTTGTATAATGTTTTTTTTAAATCAATGAAAGTTATCTTAGGCAACATATTTTCTTGTTTCTATGTTGCCTAAGGTTAAACATATAAATGTATATAGGTAGTTAAAAATGTAATAACTTGTATAAACATCTATTGGGTTGGAAACGAGTTTGGCCCAAAGTAACCCGACCAAGCCGTTAACCCGGCCAAAACTTTTACGTTTTTTTTATGATTTTAAACTTTTAGCGGCTCGTCTTTTTTATCAGTTCTCAAGTCCTTCTATCTTAGTCATAGTTCAAATCTGTCTACGAGACCACGCCGAATAATATCGATCGTACAAATCTAACCTTCAAGTCTTCAAAAATATTCAACATCAATTTGGGCTTTAATGTATCAGTTGAGATTTAATGGATCCACTTAGACTTTAATAGACCCAATAGGATTTAATTGATCTAATTGGTCTTTAATGGATCGATTGAGCTTTAATGTATCGATTGGGATTTAATGGATCCATTTAGTCTTTAATGGATCCACTTGGGCTTTAATGGTTCCATTTCGGTTTTACTGGATTCATTTGGGCTTTTAACGGATCGGTTGGGCTTTTAACGGATCCATATGGATCGATTAAGCTTTAAAGGATCCATTTGATCCCAATACACATCACATGCATATGTAGTACATATTATATTTGCAGACAAACACGTATTAAGTCACCATTAGTGTTATTGGGCCTCAATAAGTCATGAAAGGTTTTGTTGGTATATATTGGTTCTTACTAGGCTTTAATGGTTCTTAGTAAGCTATAGTGGGCCTTAGTATCCTTATTAATCCCAGTACACATCACATGCATAGATGTAGTACATATGTGCATACAAACACATATTAAGTCACCATTGGTGTTATTGGGCCTTAATAAGTCATGAAAGGTTTTGTTGGTCTATATTGGTTCTTACTAGGCTTTAATGGTTCTTAGTAAGCTATAGTAGGCCTTAGTGGCCTTATTGATCCCAGTACACATCACATGCATAGATGTAGTACATATCTACATACAAACACATATTAAGTCACCATTGGTGTTATTGGGCCTTAACAAGTCATGAAAGGTTTTGTTGGTCTATATTGGTTCTTACTCGACTTTAATGGTTCTTAGTAGGCTATAGTGGGCCTTATTGGACTATAATAGATCTTAATTGGTTTTATCGGGCTTTAAAGGGTTATATTGTGCTTTAAATGATTTCATTGGACATTAATGAATCTATCGGGCTTTAAAAGGTTTTATTGGGTTTAAAAGGGTTTAATTAGGTCTTAATGGATCTATCGGGATTTAAAGGGTTCTATTTAGGCTTTAAAAGTTCTCATTATCTTAATGGATCTATTGGGCTTTAATTAATTATACTAGACTTTAATCGGTCATGTTGGCTTTTAAAGGGTTTCATTGAGCCTTTATGGATCTATCGGACTCTAAATGGTTTCATTGGGTCTTAATGGATCCATTAGGGTTTTAACTAATTCTACCGGACTTTAATCGGTTCTATTGGCCTTTAAAGGTTTTCATTGGGCCTTAACGAATCTATCGGGCTTTAAAGGGTTCTATTGGGATTTAAAGGGTTTTATTGGGCCTTAATGGATCTATCGGGATTTAAATGGTTAATTTCATTGGGCTTTAATTAATTCTACTGGACTTTAATCAGTTCCATTGGCCTTTAATGGGTTTCATCGGGCTTTAGGGTTCTATTGGATTTTAAAGGGTTTCATTGGGCCTTAATGGATCTATCGGGATTTAAAGGGTTTCATTGGGTATTCATGGATCTATCGGACTTTAAAGGGTTCTATTGGGCTTTTTTCGGTTCTATTGGTCTTTAAAGGTTTTCGTTGGGCTTTAATGGATCTATCATATTTTAAAGGGTTCTATTGGGCCTTAATGGATCTATCGGTGAGAAGCGTGAGAAGTGTGTCTGAACCATTGATCTCTTTTAATCTCAAGCCCACCCATGAATTGCATCTTATATATTCATACATCACACACACACATACATACACACACACACACATATATATATATATATTGAATATAAAATTTATTATCATTTTTTTTCAACACAATAATATTTATTATTGAAAAGTTATTTATTTTTGCTTTCAAAAAAAAGTTATTTATTTTAAATTAAAAATAGCAAATCAAACATTTTAACAAAAACTTAAATCTACCAAAAAAAACCCCGCCATCCCCTCCCCCCTTTTTTTCGATTTAGCCTTCTTTCCCTCTCCCCAAAATCAGGTTAAAGAAAAAACCCTCTATACCTCCTCCTCATTCTAATCCTCCCCATTTCCACCGGAAATCGACCAACACCGACAGAAAATCGTCCAACTCCACTAGAAATCGTCACCACCGTCCACTTTCTCCGGCCAGACCACGACCGTGTCCCTCCTCCGGCCACCGACATCGCCACCACGAGCCACCGACATCGCCACCAGCAGCCACCAGCTGCCACCAGCTGTTGTTTTGCACGTCGCCACCACCAGCCACCCCCAACAGCTGTCGATTTGGTTGAGCATACATCGCCACCAGCCACCACCAACAACGACGTTTCTGCAGGTTTGATTCGATTTGGTTCTGCAGGTTCGATTCGATCACACAACATCATAAACTGGTTTGATTTTGCACTATAAACTGTTTATAAGTGCATCTGTCGATTCGAAAAGTGCAGCTGTCGATCTGTTTATAAACTGGTTCTGCAGGTTCGATTCGAAAAGTGCAGCTGTCGATCTGTTTATAAACTGGTTCTGCAGGTTCGATTCGATTTTGGTTTCTACAGTATTCGATTTTTAGTATTCGATTTGGTTTCTTTTGTTGATTTTATTTTTGTGCAGGTTCTTTGCTAGCTTAACTATTTTCAGTATTCAGTATTATTTTTGTGTAGGTTTCTGAAGGTTCGATTTTCAGTATTATTTTCAGTATTCGATTTCCACTTACAAGATGTTGATTTTGGATTTATGGTTTTGGACCGTAAGCTGTTCCATGGTTTTCTGAAGAACAAGTTTGTTTTTATCAGTTCCAGGTTCTGATGCCCTTTGTTGATGTAATTATGTAAATAGTGAGTTGGGTACTATGAGATCCCTTAGGCATCACATTTAGATGAAATTAAGTTTTGCATCAAAATACTCCTCATGTAGAGCAATCAGGTTACAGGCTTCACATTTCGATTTCACCCTTGGTTTAAGGTTCAGGTTGAGTTCGTTTTCATTATGCAAAACAACAGTTTCAGGTTCGACGTTGGTTTCTGCAAGTTTGATTCGATTTCACCTTGTTATGGAGATAATGAGGTTGGTTAGAATTTGGGTTGTTTCTGATTTACCTTTGGGTTTACATACTTCAATTTCGACAGAGCAACTGTTGAAACTCTGGTAAACAATACTTTTAGAAGTCTAGATAGCAGCTGATTGAACAGATTAGCATATACAGATAGCAACAAATTTTGATAGAATTCTTGCAATGGTTTTGATTTGCATCATTTTCAGATTATCAAATAGACCATGCTTCGACCAAATTCAACATGAATACAACAGATTTCAAACAAATACAATAACTTCAATATGTTCATGAATACAATAACTATCAAATAGACCATGCTTCGACCAAATTCACTTTATTTTAGTTTTCCATAACTTGATCTCGTCATGTTTCATTATTTTATTTAGTGTTATGAGTTGTTGAACCATATATGGGGAGTTCCTTACGCTTCCCATATATTGTCAATGGTCAAGCGAAACATGATGTTGCTTGAACATTATCTGCACTTCTGAAATTGGTAATCATTTTGTAAATAACTTCAAAATCTTGTGCATAATTATTTCTTGTATCATTTAGGATGAGACAGAAAGAAGGTGATCTCGGACAAAGCAAAGGCAAGGAAGAAGAAAGAAGGTGATCTCGGACGAGCTTGTTATGATGGGATGACATTTGAAGAGCTTGTATTTGGTCATTTGAAGTAGTATATTAGTTTTTTTGAACGTATGTAATTTGTAATATTATTTGTTATTCGATAAAATTCTAATTAATAAGAAAATTTGATTTTTTTTAAATGTATAAGGCAACATATGCAAATAGAGTATGTTGTTTAAGTTGATATCTTAGGCAACACATGCATAAATCTAATGTTGCCTTAGTGTTTGGTGGGTGCAACATATGTTTTTTTCATAGGCAACATAACCTGTTGTGTGTTGCTTAAGGAGTCCGCTTAGGCAACATATGATGTTTGCCTATGTTGCCTAAGTTCTTATGCAACATTGATAAGGCAACATTGCTTAGGCAACATAGGCATGTTGCCTAAGCCTTAGGCAACATATAAACCCTTCTTAAGCAACATTTTTCATTTGTTGCCTAAGTGATATTTGGTGTAGTGAAACAACCCTAAGGTTTATAGGGACTTAAGAAATCCATGTGATTCCCCTACTACCTGGAAATCCAATAAATTGAGTGATTTCTTTTTCGCAAAAATTGAAATATTGATGAAGTATTATCAATAAAATTAAAGCATATAAAATCCAATATTGTTATGATACTGAAATTTCATAATCATAATCCATTTTCTTATCAAAAAGAAAATCATATATTATCCTTTATATATGTAAATGGTTTAAACAACTTATCCCAAAATCAACGTCGCAAACTCAAAAGAATATGAGTATCGTAAATGAGTATATGAACCTACTTTTGAAAAGGTACAAGAAAATACCTAAAGTCCATCAATTCTCTATTGACTTTAAAACCAACCTCTTGAAAAGGTACAAGCAAATACCTTCATGTTTTGAGGCGACATAGAAATCCTAAATTTCATAGGAATACCTTTACTAGAAACCCCCAAAGAAATGTGGGATGTCCCGAAAGGGATAATCGGGAGTACTCATGAATATGTACTTCCCGAACTAATCGTACAGTGGAATGAAACCCACTTATTCGATTACAAAAAGCTAACTGATGTCAACAAAGAAATGTTATATCCAAAACGCGTCTCAATCTCTGTGGCAAGGAACTCACAGAAGATGACATGATTTCCACCTTTCATATATAAGTAAATATAAATATAAGTTGGAATGCAACCTTTAGACAAACTCATCAACCTAATGCAAGTGATTGAGAGACATAACAAGGTTCTTTCGAATAACACAACATATGTCGGGATAAAGAAAATTTCCGATATCGATAGTGAAAGTGTTAGAGGTGGAAACAACTCCAAAGGATTGTGAGTTAAAAACAATTTCACACATGTGACATTTCTGCACCATGTGGACGAGACCCTAGAAAGGGTCAGGGTCTTGGTAAGAGTCGGAAAGGAATGGGCAATCAAATAAGAAATGCACTAAAAAGTGCTTCTATAAAAAAGGAAACGCGTTGAAAATGAACTATAACATATTAATTTAATATTTAATATTGATTAAGCATATGTTTATTTGAAATTAATTTTAAGTACCAAAATTAATTTCTTTGCTAAAGTAAAATCGAATATGTAACCATTATAGATGTAAAGAAATACATCAAAACAAATACAAAAAAATTTCAATATTCTCCGTTCCGTGTAGGAATGTATCGAGGAGAATTGATTTTTTTTGGACCTATAATACAATAAAAAAAAGATAGACTAATACTTGTTTTATAATACATCCAACCAAATTACTTAGACGATGGACTGTCACTTTCTTGGTGGAACAAGTTTAATAGGAACCTTGTAAAGATATTCGTATCAAATGGAAATGAAAATGAACATATATACATAAATTCCAATGAATATGAAAGGAAACATATATCATGGAAACTAATGTGTCAAACTAGTAGATTATTGGGTCATCGGAACATATTTTGTCACCAATAAAGAAATTTTGGGGCCAATAACACATATATATGTTTCGACATGACCATGTTGGACACCATGGTTATGACATAGTGATCCGTGTATTGCAAAATACACATAAACACATTCTCTTTCGAGTGAAAGACAAAACAAGGCAAATTGCAATTGTTGACTTCTGCAGCATAAGAAACAATATTGCTATCATAATACGCCCTCTCGAATACCTAAAACTTTTGTATATACCATAACCCTTAACAAAGACAGGAATGAGATCATCCTAAAGCGAAGGACATAATACAAAAATATTCCATTGTTACAACGAATACAAGGTGATATTTATGGACATAAACATCCAGAATGCGGGCCATTAAAGTACTTTATGGTTCTGGTTTCGACTCGATGAACACATGTCGTATTATTGTCCACATGAAATACTGCACTCCTAGCACTAGCTATACGTTTAAGGGCTCACCACCCTGATTATTTCATCAAGTCTACATGACTTGGAATGCTGGAGAATTTACATCATAAGGATTTGATGTTAATTGCATATGTATTAGGATCAATGTAGAGTTTCCTATACCCCGTGTGTATATATAAAATGGTCTCATAGAAGTTGTTATCAAAAGAATATGATGACATCTAAGGTATTAGTAATGCACACCAATTTACCCACATCTACCTGGGGTTATGCAATTATTATATGCAGTTTTTTTTCGTTTTTAGACCCACTGCTTGCTAACTAGCCTCATGCGTACCAGTTGGTAACTGGATATAAGCCTGATACTTTACATTTATGCATGTTTGATTATATGTGCCAATTGCGCCCCCACAACGCATCGAAATGGGTCCTTAAAAACGATTTACTATATGTTGGATATGAATCCCCAACAATTATCCGCTAATTAGAATATTTGACTAGTGATCTCTTTATCGCTAGATTTGCTGGTTGTATCTTTCATGAGACAGTCTTCCCGTCGTTAGGGGGAGATAGGAAAAATGATTTCCATGGGAACGACAGGAAGTATCATTGAATATTCCCACTCTGTCTCATTTTGATCCCTAAAACTTCACAACGTAATGTTGAAGTCAAACTAATTAGACTCGATACCTGATACGTTTAATGTTATTAAAAAAGTGACAATATCACATATACGAGCTGCAAATATACTCGCAAGGTTAAAAGTCCCCAACAGGGGCACAACGCCATTGGAAAGTGCGTTGCAATCACACATAGTGGAGGTGTGGTTGAGGTCGTAGATACCAAATGGAAGTGGTGGAAGCTACTTGGTTCGATGGATACTATTCTAAAGGAAGAGAATAGTTAGGCACATCCATTTATCATCAATACACAAAACTCTCATGAGATTGTCTCTAATTATAATTATGTCCATGAATCATCACTGGAGGACGCTCCGAAGTTAATATTGATTCTAGAGATGAATATTAATCTCAAATGAACTATGAGAGTACATATGAGTCGATGGACAGATCATATATAATCATTGTTGATTTATTCGCATATACAATGGCTCATAAAATGATTGAGCACGACGACATCGAACCAGGCTCAGTTGAATAATATCAACAAAGAGCATATTGGCCTAAATGTAAAGAAACAATCCAGAAAGAATTCTATTCTTTGACAAAGGATCGGGTATTTGGTCAGGTAGTGCTAACCTACCAAGTGTAAAGCCCGTAGGACATAACTGAGTCTTTGTCAGAAAGCGTAACAAGAATAATGAAGTCCTAATATGTAAGGCTCTCCTTTGGCGCAAGGTTTCTCACAATGCCCTGGATTGACCATGAGAAGACTTACTCTCTCGTGATGGACGTTATAACGTTCTGCTAATTAATTAACCTAATAGTTTCCGAAGGACTGGAAATGTAGCTTATGAATGTGGTTACCACATATCTCTATGGGGATCTAGATTTAGAGATATATAAAAGTGTTTGATGATATTACATTACCAAAATCAAGTAACTCTCAACCACGAAATGCGCTTGTAATAAAATTGAAACGCCCACTTTACAGATTAAAGCAATCTAAGCGGATGTGGTATACCCGCCTAATGGAATACTTGATTGGGAAAGGATACATAAGAACGATGAATTGTTCTCTTACGTATTTATTATGGAAAACAAGTTCCAGATTTTCAAAGTAGCTCTATATGTCAATGTTATGAACATAATAGGCACTCTTGATGAAATGAGAGGAACCACATGTCAGGATCTTAATTCTTAACAAGAATAAACACTCAGAAAACAATATTAAAGAAGCTGCGGAATAGCACTTTAATATTCAGAAAAACAATGAAACAGTAAATCAGAATCACAACTTGTAAACTCTTATTGAATGATTAACAGTCACAAGCTTTTACACACAACCTCAATACTGATGAACAGGCTCACCAATACGAATTCTACTTCTCTAGAATTAGGGTTCTAACCTTGAGGTTGATTCTCTCTATGAAAGCTAGAAAACTAAGAATTTATTGTTTTAACCAAAGAAACAAACTATTCTATACATATACTAAAAATAAAGATAATTACAAAATAATAAAAGATCTTCAGTATAATCTTCCATAGTTATCTTCAAGACTTCCATGATTATCTTCAATCAATCCAGCTGTCTTCTTTCCATGCGAAGTCTTCATTATCTCATAAGCAGCATTAATTCTTCAGCAGTATTAACACTCTGAGCAGTATTAAGTTCAACAGTACTAACCATGCTCAGCAGTATTAACTTTGTTCTAGCAGTACTAACTCCAGCAGTACTAACTACTTAGCAGTAGTAACTTCTTTCAGCAGTATTAATCTTTGACTAGCAGCACTAACCTGTATCAGCAGCATTATCATCAAAAGTAGTAACCAGGTTCTGCTAGCAGCATTAACTGTACTCAACAATTCTTCAGTTCCCAACAATCTCCCCCTAATTTCGCATCCAACCCCATTCTTCAAGTTCTTCAGATGCTCCCAAAACACCATTCTTCAAAGCCCTGTATTAGCATCCAACCCCAGACTCTGATTAATTGTTCTTTGGATTAGATACTTAGCCATTTCTGAATCTTGAATACAACCAAGCTTCTTTTTCAACATTGCATGAAGCTTCAATCTACTGTGGTTGTACACTCTATCCACTATGAAGTATTCTATGTGATTTCTATCCAAAGTCACTGCATATACTCCACTAGTTTCATATAGAGTCCAATTGTTGACAGTTTGAAACACATTCCTTATCACTCCTTCCACTTCATCAGGTTTGAACATCATATACAGATACTCCATCACCAGTTTTGTAATTGAAATCCCTGGAGCTTTTAACTGATCTGCATACAACTTCATCCCTATTTCAAACATTTCTTCTATATCAGACCTGGAACATGTTCTGACAATCTTGGCCCAAGTAGTATAAACTTCATACTTCTCATCCTTTCTTTTGAGCCTGATGTACTCTTTTCCATCAAGTTCCAGTGTATCCCAGTGAATGACTTCTGGAGGCTTTACACCAACAGGTTCTGCAGTTATAGGTTCAGGCACTTTGTCCATCACTACCATGTACATGTTCACATTACCAGTACTTGATGGTTCTACCTTATCACTTGGCTTAGGTGCCCCTTCTTCTTCAGCAACCCTCTGTTCTTCCTCAGTTTCTTCCACTCTAGGCTTCTTGGCTGATTTTCTTTTTGCCATCATCTTAGTTCTTTTTAAAGTCCTCAGACTTTCACTTAGAGCGGCCTCCTTCTTTGGTGTTTCTTGCTCATCAGGGAATGGTTTTTGTATCAGACAGTCATTGCTCTCTTTCATCCTCTTTTCCATTTCAACTCTGGCAGTTTCATTCCCTTGAAGCTTTGTCATTTCTGCATCATATAACCCTTTGATTTTCTCAAAAGACATCTTTGAGAACATTTCCTTTTTGACACCTACAGCACCCTTGAGGAAAGTAATCATCTTCTTTCTCTCTTGAGCACCAAGGTATGTCTTTGAAGGTTGTCTTTTCTTTGCAGCCATTTTGATCTTTCCAGGCTTCCTTAGAGATGTGGATTTCTTCTTGGCTAGTTCTGTTGCAAGACTCTGTTGATAAGCTTTATTGAGTTCTGCAGCCATAGCTTTTGCTATCTCTCTATCTTTTTCCACTTGAACCTATTCTTCTTGCTCAAGTTCAGCCTGAATCTGCCTAGCCAAAGCTTCATCTCACTCAACCAACTTTTGCTTTTTCATTGGTTGATCAGATTCTACTAACTTTGCTTTGCCTTTGTCTTTGCTTTTTGCTTTATCAACACTGACTTTCTTGACAACTTCAACATTTTCTTTGATGACAACTCCTTTGGCCTTTGAAGTGACCTTGGGAGTATCATGTTTGGCTTTGATTAATGCTTCAGCTGTCTCAAGCTCTTCCTTATTTCTGCTCTCAAGCTCAATTAGTACTTCTTTCACCATTTCTGCTGCTTCATTCAGTTCAACAGCATTAACAATTTCTGCTGCTATATTTGATTGAGCAGCATTAACTGTTTCTGCTGCTATTGATGTTACTGCTACTGCTTGAAATTCTATTTCTGCTTCTTGTACTGTTTCTTTACTTACCCCTTCATCAATCTCCCCCTCAACACTGTGTTTCTCCCCCTTATCTGTAGCCTCTTCCATGTGGAACTCAGCTTCTGACTCCCCCTTTTTGGGAGCATCATCCCCTGATTTCCTTCTCCTTAGCACAAACTGTTTCTTCTTCTTTTGCAGAATCAATTTCTTCACCATATTCTTTAGCTTGACAATCTGGTCTTGTTGAGACAGAATGACCAGTTTCAGCTCTTCAACGTCTTTCCCCTGCTTGATTACATCCAGGTTGATGTTTCCCATGGTTTCCATCAATTCAAAATAGTTATATCTGTCCTCACCTTCTCCAGAAGTGTTACCCTCTTTTGAAGGATCATGGGATCTTTTTATAGTGGGAGCCTTCTGCATAATAGAAGCACTCTCCACCCCCGTGGGTTCTTGGCACCAGGGACCTTTGGATGATTGCTCACCCAAAGTTTCCATGGGGAAGGTCTTATTTATGTTACCACTGACCTCCTCTGTCCTAGCAGGAGTAGTGGCAGCCTTAGCACCCATATGCTCAACCATCTCCTCAGTGAGCACCTCCTTGGGATTGGGAGACACCCCTGTGGTTTCCCTGTAGGTATTCTCTAAAGGAGAATTCTCCCTTAGAGGGATTAAAGGCTCTGTGGGTGATGGTACAAGAAGGGAAGGAGCCTTCTTTACCTTTTTCCTTATATATGTTTGGGTGATTGGAGATGTTGGCTTTTGAAGTAGAGACTGTGGGATAGATATAGAGTGGGAAGGTTGGGATTGGCTAGCAGTGGGATGGTCTAATGAGGGCCTTGACCCTGTTGCCATACCTTCTTCAGTGTGGGACACCACCATCATTGTAGAGAATAATGGGGTGTCAACTCCTTCCGAGTCCAATAGGGATCTCTTCATGTTTGAAAAGACCTTACCTTTGGGAATTTTTGGTACATATACCTCATCAAAGTGAGGCATATCTGTCAATTCGTGGGTTATAACTTCTTGTACAAACCTGGGGTACATATAAAAGCTCTTTTTGCTTCCCAAGTTTGAGACAAGATCACTGAAAATCATTCTAGAAAAATTGTACTTTCTGGCAGTGGCCAAGAAGACCAAAGCATAAGAAATGGTACTGCTAAACTCACTCCATCCAGTAGTCTTTTTGGAAATGCAGTGCATAAGGGTATGAACAAGAAAACGCCATTGGGTATAAAATTTTGCTTTCGAGAATTTAAAACCACCCAATTGGCCTCCATACCCCATTCTTGACAAATTTGAGAACAAGTCCTCATTAGGAAGAGAAGTAATACCTTCAGCATCGTCTAGACGTAGACAGATGCGTATCACCTCTTCAGTAACTGACAAGGGTTTGTCACACACCCTTGTTTTCAGAATCTGCACACCATTCTCTGTGACTATTGTGGCATTCGCCCAGAATTGCTTTTGATGCTCAATGTAGATAGTTGGAGACACGGTTAGAGCATGGGCGATATGGCTAGACTTCAGAAAATCCACTATCTGATGAAAGCCTGCAACTTGCTTCGGTTTTTGTAGCATCGCGATTTCATTGTGCTCGTCAATAAATGCCATAGACGCCATTGAGCTTGAGTATTCTTGCCTGAAACACTTGATTCTTGAGAGAAAAGGGTTAGAGAGAAAGTGAATAGAAAGCAGAGAGTCGTTATGAACTTTTGGGCGGGCAAAAAGGGTATTTATACGATTCGGGACATAAGCAGTATTAACCTAGAGCAGTATTAACTACCTAGCAGTATTAACTAAGAGCAGTATTAACCACTAGCAGTATTAACTAACTAGCAGTATTAACTGAGAGCAATATTAACCACTGGCAGTATTAACTAACTAGCAGTATTAACTGAGAGCAGTATTAACCACTAGCAGTATTAACTGTGCACTGGCAGTATTAAAATTGCACTGGCAGCATTAACTATACTTGCTCCTTTTGAAGCTTATGGAGGTCTGATCAAGGCATTAACTTCCTGTGAAAGATGATTAGCAGCACACAAATAACCAAAATAGCAGGTATAGGAACACTTTTTAAAAACATGAGCTCATTCAAAGTTGATCATGCCCACACTTGAGACCAAGAAAGTGAATCTACCCACATCAAAAGCTTTAGTGAATAAATCTGCAAACTGGTTGTCAGTATGAACTTTAGCAACTTGAATGAGCTTCTTTTCATTGCAATCTCTGATAAAGTGATACCTGATCTCAATGTGCTTTGTTTTGGAGTGCTTGACTGGATTGTTAACAATGCTTATAGCACTGCTATTGTCAATAAAGATTGGAGTGTGCAGAAAGGTTACCCCATAGTCCAGCATATGATTCTGAATCCATAGAACCTGAGAGCAGCAACTTGCAGCAGCAATATACTCAGCTTCTGTTGTTGATAAGGACACTGTGGTTTGTTTCTTGCACTGCCAAGATACTAGTCTTGCACCTAAAAGTTGACATCCCCCAGAAGTAGACTTTCTGTCCATGTTAGAACCACCGAAGTCACTATCTGAATATGCAATCAAGTCGAATGAAGATTCATATGGATACCAAAGGCCTAATCTAGGTTGCCCTCTTAAGTATCTGAAAATCCTCTTCACAGCTTGAAGATGTGATTGTTTTGGCTTGACTTGGAATCTGGCACATACACATACTAGAAACATGATATCTGGTCTTGAGGCTGTGAGATACATTAGAGATCCAATCATTGATCTATATAGATGGACATCAACATCCTCCCCCTCAAGATCAGCAGTGATCTGTTTGTGAGTTTCCATTGGTGTGCTTGCTGGCTTTGAGTATTTTAAACCATATTTATCCAGGATGTCTTGCACATATTTTGATTGACTAATGAAGATTCCATCTGTCTGCTGTTTCACCTGAAGTCCAAGGAAGAAGTTAAGTTCACCCATTGAACTCATTTTAAAGCTCTTGTGCATCAACTCTTCAAAGTCTCTACACATCTGATCTTTTGTGGATCCAAAAATGATATCATCCACATAGATCTGAACTAGTAGGATGTCCTTCTTACTTCTTTTAATGAAAAGGGTCTTGTCAATTATGCCCCTTTCAAACCCATTTTCCAAGAGATAGGTAGACAGAGTGTCATACCATGCTCTTGGGGCTTGATGTAGACCATAGAGTGCTTTCTTCAGCTTGTATACTCTGTCAGGATATGTAGGATTTTCAAAACCAGGTGGCTGACAGACATATACTTCTTCATCAATTGTACCATATAGAAAGGCACTCTTTACATCCATTTGATAGACCTTGAACTTCATGTATGAGGCATAGGCTAGGAACAGCCTAATTGCCTCTACTCTTGCCACTGGAGCAAACACTTCATCATAATCTATGCCCTCTTCTTGAGTGTACCCTTGTGCCACAAGCCTTGCTTTGTTCCTGATCACAATTCCTCTCTCATCCTTTTTGTTCCTGAAGATCCACTTGGTGACAATAGCTCTATGACCTTTTGGAAGGTCCACCAAGTCCCAAACATCCTGTAGTTTGAATTGAAGTAACTCTTCTTGCATGGCTTCTATCCAACTTGAATCTTTCATTGCATCATAGGTCTGCTTAGGCTCAATCTGGGATAGGAAGCAAGAGAGTACTGTGTGTTGTTGATCATGCAGCTCTTGAAGTCTGCTTTGATTCCTTGTTATCATAGGAGAAGAGATGTATCCTATGATCAGCTCTGGAGGATGATTCTTTTGAGTTCTAGTCTGAAGACTAGGTTCTTCATGGATTCCCACCTCTAGATTGGAATCATTTAAGTCATCTGAGGGGATCACCTCAGCTACTTCTAGCTCTTTATGCACTGAAGATTCCTCTTCTCTTCTTTCTTCTTCACTCTGTATTGGCTCAGTTATAGTTTCTTTTTCACAGAATTCAACAGGTTCTTTTGTAGGCATAGGAAAGATCACAGACTGAGGAATAATGTCTTGAACTTGTGTGTCCCCTGATCCTCCACTTCCTGAACCTGCATAATCATCACTACTGAAACCAAAAGAGTTAGTTAGTGAATCAATGTCAAACAGCCACTGAGGACCAGACCCAATAGGATTTGGTGTGTTCTCATTGCATTTGACATTGTCACTTTCCTCAATTATTCTAGAAGAAGTATTAAAAACTCTGTAAGCCTTACTCTGAGATGAGTAACCAACAAGAAAACCATCATCAGCCTTGCTATCAAACTTTCCTAAGTGAGTTTTGGTATTGAGAATGGTACAAGGACACCCAAAAGGTTTGAAAAATCCTATAAAAGGTTTTCTTTTATTTAAAAGCTTATAAGGTGTCTTGTTTTTAGGCTTGACTACTAGAACTCTGTTTTGGACATAGCAAGCAGTATTAACTGCTTCAGCCCAGAAAGTAATTGGAAGTTTTGAATCTGCCAACAGAGATCTAGGAGCCTCAATCAGTGTCCTATTCCTTCTCTCAGGAACACCATTTTGTTGTGGAGTCCTAGGAGCACTGTATTGCCTCTCAATTCCTTTTTCCTCACAAAAGGTGTTTAGGTCATGATTTTTAAATTCAGCACCATTGTCTGACCTAATGACTTTTACTTTTTTATTTGTTTGGTTTTCAATTCTTAGAATAAAGGATTTGATCAGTCCACTTGTCTCATCCTTAGTCCTTAGAAAATATACCCAAGTAAATCTAGAGTAATCATCAACAATAACTAGGCAGTATGATTTCTTACCAATACTCATAACATTTGTTGGGCCAAACAGATCCATATGCAATAAATGAAGAGAATTAGAGATTGTGTTCAACTCTTTGGACTTATGAGAAGTTTTGTGTTGTTTGCCTTTGAGACAAGCAACACAATGATCATCACATGAATATACTTTTGATGGCAAACCTCTTACAAGGTTGTTTTTAACAAGTTTATTTATTGTTTTAAAGTTCATGTGACACATCCTTCTGTGCCAAAGTGATGATTCATCTAGAGAAGCTTTTGAAACAAGACAATTTAGGGATGAATCAGATGAAACACTTTCCATATCTAAACAATATACATTATCCTTTCTGTGGGTTCTTAGTAGTATCATCTTTTCATCAACTACCTTGAATCCAGGAGCAAGGATAATGCATTCAGAATCAGTAAATAATATACTATGTTGTTTGTCACAGACCTGTGATACACTTAACAGGTTGTACCTTAACTGTTCAACATAGAATACATCTTCAAAGGTCATTTTACCTTTGGTCACATCACCTTTACCACTGATTTTACCTCCATCTGGAGTATTACCAAAGGCAACATGTCCACCATCAATCTTCTTGAAATTCTTGAGGAATGACATGTTCCCTGTCATGTGCCTAGAGCAACCACTATCAACATGCCAGATGCTCTTACCCTTGAGCTTCTGGTTGCCTTGCACATAAGATTAAACAATTAGTATTGATTGGGGACCCAAGCCAAAGTGGTCTTGGGTCTCCCTTTCTCATCAAAGTATTTACATTCCTTTTTGATGAGGTTTTGGAACTCAGAGCACTCTTTATTAGAGTACTTTGTTAATATGATTGGCTTAGCAGCACTAATACTAGAAGCAGTACTAACTTTGGAAGTACTAACTGAGTTAGCAGTACTAACAGGTTTAGCAGTATTAACCTTGTTAGCAGCACTAACAGAGTTAGCAGTATTAACTTTTGAAGAAGTACTAACAATGTCAGCAACACTAACATTGTTAGCAGTAGTATTACTTCTAGCAGCACTATCATTGTCAGTAGCACTATTTGTGGTAGTAGTACTGACAGTTTTAGTGCTTTTAGGAACCCACATATTGACACTTTCTTCCACATTCTTTTTCTTCATATGGCTTTTAGATTTAACAACTTTCTTAGCCACATGGTTCTTTTCATTCTTCCTATGACCAGAGGGTTTTTGTGCAGGTCTTTGAAAATTCAGCCTTTGGTTCATAGGATTAAAATAGCAGTATTTGGCAATGTGATTAAGCTTTCCACAAATAAAACAGGGTTTTGGTCTATTGATTTTACTCAGATCAACCCCTTGTTTTTGTGCCCACAGATTATTCCAGTTTCTCTGATTACCCCTCTTTTTATCATGTTTTTGGGGCTCAGATTTATTGCATGCACACTTTTTGCAAGGGATAGGGTTCACACTAGTGGTCTGCTTATAATGAACCTTCTTATTCTTTCCCTCAGTCTTTTCTACCTTATTGGAATTAACCCAAGTCTTTCCACACCCCTCATTGGTGATAATGTGATTTTCAATAGGAATCTCACCACTCACATTATTGTCCTTATTCTTGACAGTTTCCTTCTCAGTCTTGTCCTCAACAACTACATCATCTAAGGGATCTATCTCAGTGGCTCCCTCAGGCAAGTCCTTCCTATCTTTGGTCTCTAGCAAGTCTGATGTAGGAGGGATATAGTTGTTGTTGTTAGGTGGTGGTGTGGTGTTGTACCCTATTCTAGGTTTAATCTTGTCATGTATTTGGACCTTTAGAATAGAGTCCATAGCTTTAGAAGCATATGAATACTTCTCAATGTCAAGCTTAGCTTTCTCATACTCACTTTTTATCTTCTCACACTCCTCTTCTTTCTGTCTTAGCTTAAACTCATACTGATCTTTCTCCCACTTCCAGTAATTGGTGTCATACATGTGCTGAAGTTCATTGGCTTGGAAACCTCTAATTTGTTCCTCAAATCTCTCAACAATCTTCACATAGTCTTTTATGTCTTTTTCTAATCTCTTCAGGTTATCACTCAAACTTTGATTGTGATCCCTGTACCGTTTAACTGTGTCTATGCAATTTTGAGAACAAATATTAGATATTACCTCAGTTGGGAGATCAGAAACTTCTGCCATGAGAGCTTGGTTTTGGATAGCCTCTTCTGCTTGATCACTCCAGTCAAACCCCATACCTTGTTGAGAGACTAGGGCTTGAGTAGAGTTTCTGTTATTATTGAAGCTTCCAGACTGTGTTTGTTGGTGGCTGTTGTTGTGAGACACTCCACTTCTGTATTCTCTAGCAAAGTGCCCCTTCAGATGACATTTATAACATTCCACCTTTGACTTGTCAAAACCTGCTCCATCTTCTCTTCTTTGGGAGAAGTTGTTTCTCCCAGTTCTCTTGATGAACTTCTTTACCCTCACAGAGAGCATGGCCATTTGCCATTTAATGTCAATCTCTTCAAGATCATCCGGATGGAGTTGTTCCAAGTCATCATTAATTAGAGAAGAGTTTCCATGACTGGATAGAAAGGCTTCAAACACAGATTCAGTGCCTTTCTCTTGACTTGCTCCATTAGCAGCACTAACTGATTCAGGGTTAGAAGAAGAATCAATTGATGCTGATAGGAGTGCAGCATTGTGAACATATTCAGATGGTTTCTTCTTAGCTTCTACCTCAGATTCAAACACTCTAAGGTCATTGTACAGATCATCAAGTTCTTTTTCTTCCAATTGTTCATTCTGTCTGAAAGAAACAATATACATAGTCCACTCATCTCCAAGGGACCTTAAGAACTTTCTGTTTAGATCATCTTGATCAATCTGTACTCCCACAGTAGCTAGTTCACCAATTAACTTGTTAAACCTGTCAAACGTTTGAGTCATGGACTCATTCTTGGTTGACATAAAGTTTTCATACAATTGCTTCAATATAGCCTTCTGATTTCTCTTGGTACTTTTGGTACCAGAGAACCTCTTCTCTAGAGCATTCCAAAGCATCTGTGCATCAGTGCAATTGCAGAATTGGTGTTGATATTCATTGGGAATAGCCAAAAGCAGTGTGCTTAAGGCTTTCATCTCTGTCTGTCTTGACTTCTTTTCTGCATCCGTCTTTGGTGGAGTTCTTTTTCCATCTGGACCAATCTTTCCTTCATCAGATGGGCCATTCTCAATGATGTTCCACATAGAGTAATCTGTAAGAAGAATATATTGCTTGATCCTAATCTTCCACATGTCAAATTCATTGGATCTGAGCATTGGGACCTTTGAGACCAGGGTACTGTTTGATTCAACTGCGTTTTCCATGATGAATGAGATTTCTGAGAATATGGCTCTGATACCACTTGTCAGGATCTTAATTCTTAACAAGAATAAACACTCAGAAAACAATATTAAAGAAGCTGCGGAATAGCACTTTAATATTCAGAAAAACAATGAAACAGTAAATCAGAATCACAACTTGTAAACTCTTATTGAATGATTAACAGTCACAAGCTTTTACACACAACCTCAATACTGATGAACAGGCTCACCAATACGAATTCTACTTCTCTAGAATTAGGGTTCTAACCTTGAGGTTGATTCTCTCTATGAAAGCTAGAAAACTAAGAATTTATTGTTTTTAACCAAAGAAACAAACTATTCTATACATATACTGAAAATAAAGATAATTACAAAATAATAAAAGATCTTCAGTATAATCTCCCATAGTTATCTTCAAGACTTCCATGATTATCTTCAATCAATCCAGCTGTCTTCTTTCCATGCGAAGTCTTCATTATCTCATAAGCAGCATTAATTCTTCAGCAGTATTAACACTCTGAGCAGTATTAAGTTCAGCAGTACTAACCATGCTCAACAGTATTAACTTTGTTCTAGCAGTACTAACTCCAGCAGTACTAACTACTTAGCAGTAGTAACTTCTTTCAGCAGTATTAATCTTTGACTAGCAGCACTAACCTGTATCAGCAGCATTATCATCAGAAGTAGTAACCAAGTTCTGCTAGCAGCATTAACTGTACTCAGCAATTCTTCAGTTCCCAACACCACAAGCTACTTGAAATCTGATTTTGAGAGGAAAGATCTTGGGAAAACTTGGTTTTGTCTAGATATTTGAGCTAGGACACCGAGTTTGTGAAATATTAATTCACCGATCGCATATGTCCAGAAAATAATAAGGCAATTTAATATGGACAAAGCGCATCCGGTTAGCACTCCCATGATCGGTCAAAGTTGCGGATATAAGGAAAGATCCATTTCGTCTAAAGGATGATGACAAAAAATGCTGGGAGCTGGAATTCCCTATCTAAGTACAATATGCGCATTATCGTACTTAACATAATACACTTGACCATATATTGTATTTCTCAGTGAACTTGTTAGCTACATTTATCTCAGCGCCAACGCAAAGTCATTGGAATGATATCAAATTAATCTTTTGGAACCATTGACATGGGTTTATACTTTCCCTATAGAAAGAAAAATGGGATTGATAATGAAACTTCAATACCTACTTAGAATGTAAGCAGCAAAAGTACTAGCTCTTATAGAAAAATACCAAACAATGTCTTGGTATGTGTTTGCTGATATTAGGTATCTGTCTGACCCATACAAAGGTTGTTACCAAACTGGATAAGGAATTACCACAATGAACACCCAGATTGCTTGAAAGTAAGCTAAGCAAACCCTTGTAACTACCTCCTTGAACTAATCCAATAATATTACTCTCCATGAGATAATTAAAAAAATGTATACGATTAAGGACTATCATTACATATATTAGAGGAGCTAGTAATTTTGGGTTCAACCAGTATCCTACTTGCATATATGAAAATAATGCATCATGTATCGAAGAAATGAACATAAGATACATAAGGGGTAATAACACAAAGCATATTCTGCTTAAGTTTATATACAATCAACAATAAAAGACTCTCCTTTAGATTCAAGTGAATCAAGTAAGGTGTGAAAAGAATGTGACATATTTTACCAAGTCATTACCTAAAACCATATATTGGGAAACGTGTAGAAAGTAAATGGAAATGCTTTCCAAACTCCCTTGATTAATGCACGAATCAGGGGGAGTAGTAGACAAAAGGAGGAGTCTACTATATATTTGATATTGGTATGTTGTGCTCTTTCCTTCAACAAGGTTTTATTTTTTCCATTAGGTTTTGTTCCTTGGTGTAAGGTTTTAGTGAGACAACTGTTTATATACCATCATGCTTTCCTAACTCTCAAGATTAAAGTATGAATCTAAGAGAAAACTAGACTGAAGGATAAGTCTATGTATTGCAAAGAAGCATATGCGTTGTACTCTTTCCTTCGTCATATTTTTATTTTTCCCACTGGGTTTTATTTTGGCGTAAGGTTTTAACGAGACAACAACTGTGCACCACCACTCCTTTAACTCGGCACAAGGGGGAGTGTTGTAGGATAAGTGTGTCATCGTCTAAAGGATATGACGATAGAGATAAGTATATCAGAGTTAGATTAGAATTGAAATATCTTATTGTTATCTATTTGTAACTCATCCCTATTTAAAGGGATTATGATTAATAAGAATACAGATTCATTCTCTCCGTATATTGTTGTTCTATTATGCTTTTCCTTTAACATTAAACTAAAACTATTTGTTTGACATTTTGTAATAAATGAATAATCTTAATAAGAATGTCAAACCTCAAAATTTATTGGGTTATGACTTTATGTTATCATTAACTTATCTCAAAGCATTTAATTACATTAAATGACTTTTTAAACACAACTTGATAACTACCTTTTAAATTCTAACCACCAAATCCCCATTTGTAGCATAATATCTAATTAATATAAATGATATAAATGATAGAATTCGAATCCTGACGAAGGAGATCAAACTTTTACGATTGGTAAGAGTTATCATCTTTATTTACCTTATCGAGTAATATTCTCGGTAATCAAAATGGATTGTAAAAAACGTCTTTTACCCAATAAGAGTATTCTTTACTGGGTAGGATTCTTAGTTATTTCTATGCCTCTTACGAAGTAAGATTCTCAGACCTTGTCATGCTTACCGATAAGGTAAGTGATGCTGTGATACACGATAAAATCTTAGTAAATTTAGAATCTCTTCTTGTCCTTGTTATGGTGTGACCAGGGCTGACCCTAGCCGTGCAGTCCGTGCGGCCGCACAGGGCATCAAAGTCCATAGGGGCATCAAATTTTTATATATTATTAATATAGGTATAATTTGGGTTTGGGCTAAAAAAATTTAAAGCCCATGGTGTATATTTCATATTTGGTAATTGGTAGGTTTGTTTTTTTATATCAAAGGCTCAAAGCCCAAGCCCACGGTTGGATAACTGGATAGAGAATGAAAAAAATACGTTTCAATTTTCAATTGATCGACTCTTCCAATTGATCGATTCTTCCAATTTTCAAAGTGGCGTTCCACTTTCAGAGAAGATGAAATCGGCGATTGCAATTTTAACGGTAATGAAGCCAGTAGGCTGATTGCAATCAGCGACTAGCCGACTATATATACCAATATGCTACCGTCGATCGATTCACAGTAGTCATGATCTGTTCTTCACTTCTTCTTAATCAGTAAGTCGATTCACAGTAATCACGATCTGTTCTTCACTTCTTCTCAGTCTGTAGTGTGCGATTGTGCTTCTGTGCGATTTCAAATCTCCCACTGTCCCAGGTATGCTTTTTGTTTCTAAACTCTAAATTCATTGTATTTTCAATTTCCAATTTTTGTGTGGTTACTGATAAGTGATAAATGATAATTAAACCCTAGTTTTAGAAACTCTTGGGTGGTAACTGTGATAATCAATTTCATTGTGTTTAAAATTGATAATGGTGAAAATTTGGGAAAAAAACCCTAGTTTTAAGAAGATGAATTTTGTTTACAACTTTGGTTTTGTCATTTTGGTTTACTGATTTTGCCACTGATTTTGGCTCACTGATTTTGGCCACTGATTTCGGCTTACTGGTTAGCAATTTTGAGTATTGAAAGTAAATTTTTAGCAAATGTCGAATATAAAAAATTGATTGATATTTTTGCTTCAAGAAATGCACGAAGACATCGTTTTAGGTGATGTAGGTTTATATTTTGTAATTTGGGGTTTTGGTTTTATCCCCCGCCCCCCTTTTGTACTTTTTATTTTAATTAGTAAAAATCGGCGTAGGGATGAGCCGCCTAGTTTGACTAGGTTCCAAGCCTTTTAAAAAATCGTATTTTTTGTCGTTTCATTTACTTAAAACCACCTAGGTGCATTTTTTTACCATCTTCGTACAGGGTATCAAAATCCTTAGAAACGACCCTGGGGTGTGACTTGTCTTTTTTTAGATCATGTCACCGGTCAATTATTAATCTTAATAAATTTGTGGTTTTTCACGTGCAACTCTATTTAAAACAAATCATTTAAAAATTACAATATTCAAGATACCAAAATGAAATTCAAAATAACACATAAACCACCATTTAATGCATACACACATGTAAGTATATATATAAATAGAGAGAGAGGTAGTTTCATTTAAAAACCATATTAGATTAGAAACTTTGGAAACCGTTAAATTTCATTTGTTAAATTAATGAAATTGATTCATAAAGTTGTTTCATATAATTCTTTTTGTTAATGAAATCGTTTCATATATTTATGTTTTTTACGTAGTTTCATCTATTTTTCTCATTCTGATAAATTGTTTCATGTATTTTCACAATCTGATGAAACTTTTTCATTTTTACATAAAAACACAAATATATGCAACGATTTCATCAATAAAAGAATTATATGAAATAATTTCATCAAATTAAACAATTTCATGAAACAATTTCATTAACTTGACCTAGGGGTGCTCACGGGTTGGGTTGGCCGGGTTGAAGGCACTTGAACAACCCAACTCAATGTTTACGGTTTGAAAAATCTCAACCAAACCCAACCCAATCAAAAGTGTAACCCAACCCAACCCAAACCGTGCGGGTTGGGTTGGGTTGGTCGGGTTGGTTGGGTTGAAACTTTAATACACCATTTTTCAATCTAACGAAGTGATTCCGTTTAAAAAAACTAAAATCAAAATTGAAATATAAAAATAAAAATAAGGCTAATAAGAGAAAAGAAGAGTAGAAGAAGAGCATCTCTTGCCTCTTAATTCTATCGATGTTAAAGATTTTTGAAGATTTGAAGGTTAGATTCGTAGGATTTTAATTGACATGGTCTCGTAGACAGATGTAAATTACGGCTAAGATAGAAAGACTTGAGAATTGGTAGAAAAAAGAGCCGCTAAAAATCTAAAACCATAAAAATAAAAATATAAAAAACGTACAAGTTTTGATTGGGGTGACGGGTTGGTCGGGTTACTTTAGGCCCAACCCGTTTCCAACCCAATAGATACGGGTTGGGCGAAATTTGTATCGATTATGTATCGGGTTACCTCGGTTTGAGTTTTTTTAGCGTTTTTTCGGGTTGGGTTGGCCGGGTTGGTCGGAAATTTGAGAACCCCTAACTTGAAATCGAGGGTTTCCACGGTTTTCAAAATTAGAGTGGTTTTCATTTGATCGCTCCCCTATATATATATATATATATAGAAGAATGATTAAACGTCTATATATTGTCAATGTAACGTGTGCTTAATCATATATGATTAAACGTCTATATGATTAAACTCGTTTGCAAAAGAAACTCCCCCTATATATATACCCTATATATATATATATATATATATATATATAGGGGCAGGTTCAAACGAGAAGATAGTCAATTTGCGAGAAGGCGAGAAGGAATAAGAGACAAATAATTTACTAATTAAACAATAGCATACATAAATTAATTTTTTAAAAATTAGGATAATTACAATTTGAATTGGATAAATCCTTAAAAATCTCATAATATCTTTTAAAATTATTTATTTTTTAATTTTAATAAATTCATAATTTTTTTTATCAAATTTATATTATTATTTTCTAGATAAAATCATAATTTTCATCAAATATCACATGTGATATCCATAACTAATTCATTATTTATTTCACCATTTTTCTCTATTTTTTAGATTTACGTTTTGAATCACATGTGATTAACTTCGTTTAACATGTGATATATTATTATGCATCACATATGATCACACTAGGTGGATTTTTGTAAATATCACATATGTTAATATATGTCTGAATATAAATGACGCATAATCACATATGATAATATTTACATCACAAAAAGATCTATAAATATAAATATACATAATCACATATGATTAATTAAAATATATACAATGATCACATGTGATACTATTTACATCACAAAAAGATCTATAAATAGAAGTATACATAATCACATATGATTAACAAAAATATATACACTTATCACATGTTATAATATTTACATTACAAAAAGATCTATAAATAGAAGTATACATAATCACATATGATTAACTAAAATATATACAATTATCACATGTAATAATATGATATGTGATATGCATAAATATTCATATAATGATATCACGTGTGATATTTGGTTAAAATTGTGAATTTTTTTTATTAAAAGTATATTTAGAAAAAAAATTAATAAATAATTGAAATTACAAAATAAATAAATCTAAAAGATAAAATGAGAATTTTAAGGATTTATCCCATTTAAAATGATAATTATCCTAATTTCTAAAACTATTTTTTATTTTTTATTTATGGTTTTTTTAATTAATAAATTATGTGACCCACATTCCTTCTCGCATTCTCGCAAATTAGTTTGTTTCTCGCATGATCCTCCCTCTCTCTCTCTCTCTCTCTATATATATATATATATAAAACATGAAATCATTTGAAAACGCCTAGCGATAAAAACAATTATGCATATCATCACCACATTAACAAGTCTATGAAAATAAGTTTACTCAAACAATTATGCATATCATTACCACATTAACAAGTTTGTGAAAATAAGTCTACTCATATCATATCTTGGTTTGCACAGTACGTTGTGAGTCATCAAATCTCCTTATGTCACCATTGTGATCGGCTAGTCTATCAATTATCGACTATCACCTCGTGGACACCTCACACTAGGGCCACAACTCATTGTCGTGATTATTGGCAACTCAACATGTGAACCCTATACATACTCAAAACACCATTTAAATGGATATATAGCATATTGTTCATGTTGTAATTAAATACTTTTAATATGTTATTAGTTTAAAACATGTAAAACACATTGCATGCATATCTGGTGGATTTTATGCAATTTAAAGTGAGATACATGTCTAACACCATTCAAATATTGAAAACATGCATGTTAGACATGTATCTCACTTTAAATTCCATAAAACTCACTATTCATATTGCATTAATTAGCACCTATCAGGGGCAACAATTTTGTATGAAACCAAAACAGTCAACATGTGTAACAAGTGTAACAATTAAACTGGTACCAATGATAGTTGGTTGGTAGTCCTTTATCAAGTATGCAAACTTGGTTGGTACACTTAGTTAATTATTTTCTATTTTTTGTATTTTTGATGCATTGAATATAAAAAATTATACCTTTAACTTTTTTTTGAAATTTTTGAATGTTTGCAAGTTTTATTACTTGCAATTAAAAACCCTTAAAAATGACATGTGTTATCTGCAAACTTAAAATTTCACTCAAAATTTGAACAAAATGGCAAGTTTTCATATGTGTAACTTGAATTGGCCACAAAACTAGTATCAACCGAAAAAGAGTTGGTTGGTATACGGTATAAGATTTTGCGTACGAATTATAATTGGCTAGTACATGGTATTGGAGAAAAAACTTTTACCGTACCAAGTTCTCTCCTAGCACGTACACACCATAACACATTTATTGAGTGTTTATACCTTTTTAAACACTTACTACAACAAAATTGGTTTTATAGGACACCTAGAATGTCTAAACATCCTAATAGAATACTTTATGGGTGTTTGCGGTCCGGTTTGGACGGTTTAACCCCTCAAACCACAAACCAAAACACAATGACGATTTATAAATTTTCCAAACCGAACGGTTTGGCTGCAAGTGACCAAATTGGTCAAACCTGACCACAAAAAGGTAGTCTGGTCTGACCGGTTTTGATAGTTTGGGCCTAATATGGACTTTAAGCTAAAACAACGTACATCTATATTCAAATTGAAATTTCTACTAATATTAGCATTATTAAAAAAAATACTATACCGAACTATAAATAAACATCTATCTTCAAAATTATTAAAAACATATTGAGCAATTTGAGCGGTCCAACGGTTTTTTAACATCCCTAGAATACTTATAAAACTTAGTTTTATAGGACCAAACTATAAAGCGTCCTATCTAAAAGCGTTACAATAGGTTCATTAGGACGCTTTTAAGCGTCTTAACAAGTTTTTAGGACGTTTTTAAAATAAAGTGTCATATTAGTTATTATATAAGACAATTTATTTTAAAATCATCCTAAAAACCTTGTTAAAACGCCTAAAAGTGTCATGTAAACCTATTGTAACACTTTTAGATAGGATGTTTAGACATTTTAGACGTCCTATAAAAACAATTTTGTTTTAATGACTTATATTAACTTAGTTAGAAGAAGACATTATTATATCCAATTTCACAACCCACACTTGGCACACACAACTTCATGGTTGCTTACAATGTTACAAACAGTGAAAATGACTTCAGAAACCAGTGTGGTCAATCTTGCCTATCTCAGTCGTACGCGACTTGTTACACAAACTTCTGCTTGTTTATTATATATTGTTCGTTACATAGCTTCACTTGTGACTTCTAGCTCACCTATAAACTGTTGGGATCAGACAGGTATCATACGAACACACAACTCTCACACTCTCAGTTCTCACAAACTGTAACAATCAAGAACACAAGGATTTAAGGTGGTTCGGTCTAATCTGACCTACGTCCACACACGGGTAACTAGGAGTGTTTTATTTCTTCTGTGTTGAGCATCTTTTACAAATACAGAGTAATCTCTTATATATAGAGATTGAAATGATAACTGGTCAAAAAACAAAATTTTTTTGACCAACCCAATAAATGGCTTCACACACAACAATCTCCCACTTGAAGCCACGAAACAATCTTCACCTGTGCTTCAATTGTGTATCTGTATTTCTGTAAAAACTTCAGCTCCTTCCTAGTTATCCTGGCCTTCTCTTCAATTAACCTGAAGGCCCGTTGAAGCTATGCAAAGCTTCAACTTCTCTAAGGTAACAACCTTAGTCAACATATCAGCTGGATTTTCAGTTCCTTTGATCTTCTTCAATTTCAGAGTGCCATCATTAATTTTTTCTCTGATGAAGTGATATCTCAGCTGTATGTGCTTTGTCTTCGAATGGAAGACAAGATTCTTTGCAAGGTGTATTGCACTTTGATTATCACAAAACAGGGAACAATCAACTTGTTCCTTGCCAAGTTCTTTGAGAAAGTTCTTCAACCATATAAGCTCTTTGCTTGCTTCAGCAACTGCCATATACTCTGCTTCTGTGGTTGAAAGGGCAACACTTTTCTGGAGTTTAGACATCCAACTCACTGCAGTGTCTCCCACTGTAAAGACATACCCTGTGGTGCTTTTGTATGACTCTTTACAACCACTAAGGTCTGCATCTGCATGACCCCTCAGAATGATATCTTTCCCCTTAAAATGCAATGCCATCTTTGAAGTTCCCTTCAAGTATCTTAACAACCATTTAACTGCTTCCCAATGTTCTCTCCCCGGATTGGACATAAAACGACTAACAACCCCCACAGCATGAGCTATATCTGGTCTCGTGCATACCATTGCATAATTGAGGCTACCAACTGCAGATGCATAAGGGACTTTAGCCATTTCTTTCTTGTCTTCATCTGATTTGGGTGACTGAACTTTAGAAAGCTTAAAGTGGCTTCCCAAAGGTGTGCTTCTGATCTTGGCATCTTTAAGGCTGAATTTCTCTAACACTTTCCCAATGTATTTCTCTTGAGATAGTGTCAAAGAACCATCTTTGTTTCTGATAATACTCATCCCGAGTATTTGATTTGCAGCTCCTAAGTCTTTCATTTCGAACTCTTCAGACATTTGCCTCTTTAACTTCTTGATCTCTGACATGTCTGAACCGGCAATCAACATATCATCTACATAGAGTAGTAGAATGATATAAGAACCCTTAAACTTCTTGATGTAACAACAATGGTCATTGTCACATTTCTTGTAACCAATACTACCCATAAAGTTATCAAACTTTAAGTACCATTGTCTGGGCGCTTGTTTCAGACCATACAAACTCTTCTTTAGTTTACACACCAAGTTTTCTTTGCCTTTAACCTGAAAACCCTCTGGTTGTGTCATGTAAATGTCTTCATCTAGGTCACCGTGTAGAAAAGCTGTCTTGACATCTAGCTGCTCTAGATGCAAGCCTTCTGCTGCTACAATACTGAGAACAAGCCCGATGGTAGTCATCTTCACTACTGGAGAGAAAATTTCATTGAAATCTGTTAGAAAACAGTCTCATTGGATTCAAGATCATCCAATACGAAGATCGCAATCCGAAGCTAAAAGCTGACAAGTCACTCTCAACAATAGTCTAGGGTCCAAAATGTAATAATAGTCAAAGTTAGTTTGCTTTAATTATATTAGTTTTGTTATTATATTAGTTTTGTTATTATATTAGTTTTAAATATAATATCTAGATATTAGATATCTAGATATTATTAGTTGGTAGAAGTGTGTTGAAGAAGCTAAGTGATATAATATATATATCACCATCTCTTGCTTGTAAAGAAAATATCAAATGAGAAGATGAGAAAATAGGACACACAAAGAAACATCAGTCCATCAAGAACACGGAGAGAGAGAGAGAAAGTGAGCTTAATCAGATCAATATCAACCTTTGTAATCCGCATTTTGTAATAGAAACAGGTTGGTAATCTTATATATCTGTTGTTTGATTTATCTGGTAAACGATCACGGACTAACAATTGGTATCAGAGCCGATATCAGATTCAAAATCAAACTTTTAAGAACTCTCTGTGTTCTTCATTTTTCAAACCATTGTTCAATCGATTAAAATCTAAATTAGTGGTTGTTTTCGAAATCAAAAGGGCTGATCTATCAAAAGAAGAAACGATACCGGTCGAAAATTTCACTATTCACTATTCACTGTTTACTATTCACGTCGATACTATTCACGTTGGAGTTAAGAGCTCTGAAGTTAAGAGCTCTGAAGTGAAGTTAAGAGCCTCTGACGTGAAGTTAAGAGCCTCTGACGTGAAGTTAAGAGCCTCTGACGTGAAGTTAAGAGCCTCTGATCTGAAGTTAAGAGCCTCTGAAGTGAAGTTAGAGCCTCTGAAGTGAAGTTAAGAGCCTCTGACGTGAAGTTAAGAGCCTCTGACGTGAAGTTAAGAGCCTCTGATCTGAAGTTAAGAGCCTCTGAAGGCTGATCATCAGAGCCTCTGAAGGCTGAAGCTCAGAACCATCCGGTCGAGAGAATTATCATACCGGTCGCTCTTCACATTCTTCTTCAAGCGCAAATCCAAAGTTATCTTTTCTAAAGATCAAATCAGATTCTTCAAAATGAATTTTTCTGATGATGAGTATATTACAATGCTTAAATTGGATCTTAAAACACTTTCTTCATCAGCGGATCATCATCTTAAACGCTCAAACAAATTAGATCCTGCTTTATTAAAAGCAAAAGAATTGGAAGCTGAGAACACCGTGCTTCAAAAGAAAATATCAGAGTTTGAGAAGATGTTCTCAGATCTTTCCAAGAAGAGTGTTGAAGAGAAGAAGATACTTGAGCTTAAATGTTTAATGCTTTCTCAAAAAGTTGAAGACTTTGAGAAAGTAATCATTTCGGAGAGAGATCAGTTTGCCAAAGAGAAGAAGGCAAATGATCTAAAGTCAACAGGATTCTTAAGAGTTATATCAGATGGAACGAAGGGTGCTAAGAAAGGATTTGAAAAAGAGAGAAGCATCCTTGAAGCTGCAATTAGGAAGCTTACGGCTAAGCTATCTGAATTATCTAAGCTTGCACAGAAAGAGAAGAAGAAGAGGTCTGAGCTTGAGATGAAGATTGACCTCCTTATCAAACAAAGAGACAATTATTCTTCGAAGAATAAAGAGCTTACTGCAAGCTCAACAATCAGAACTGTTTCTTCAAACAGGTCAGTGAAATCTTCTAATCATATTCGGAGTACTAATCTTTTCTATGACAGGAATAGAGATAGTTCAGGTACAAATCTCAGAAAAAGAAGCAGCTTCAAAGAAGAAGAACTGGTCTGGAACAGGAAACCAGTAAAAGATGAGCTGAAAGGTAAAAACTCATGTGTTCATACGCAGACTGCCAAGAAGAACAATGCGCCAAAAAGTAAACTTGCTCATGTTTACACGAGAGATCAAATGATCAGGTTATCAGGTAAGAAATTTTATTGTTCTTATTGTCATTCACATGATCCTGTTCACAAGACTAGTGACCATTACTGGTATGGTTCCTACTCAGTAACCCCCATACGAACTGCAACTCACACACATGGACCCAAATACCAGTGGGTACCAAAGAAGATAATTGATTCTGTGTTGCAGGCACCTACTGTCAAGGGGGAGTAAGAGAAGTGGCTTCTGATTACGACAGATCAGAACCCGTGCTTCAGAGAACAAATGCTTCTAAGTACATCAGCTTAGAACCCGTACCTCAACGAAGTTTGACTTCTAAACACAACAGTTTAGGACTCGCACTTCAATGATCAAAACACCTTACTCCTGAACTGATAAGGATTGTACTCTGATACTCCAACGAGGAAATCAACCTTCAAAGGGGGAGTACATACTTTACTGAAATTTATGCTTTGGAAAGATATGACGATCTTCACTTCAAAAAGGAAAGTTGTAGATCTCTAACATATGCTTTTATAACTGACATATTTTAGATGTATAATTTCAGGGGGAGTAAAAAGGTAATAACTTCTGATTATTTCTGATCAGAACTCGTACTTTAACTGTTTTACTGGTTTTTGTCTTTTCAACTTAAGTGAATAAATTTGCTTTGACTTGACCTAAGACTTTTTCAGAAGTTTGAGAGAAGCTTACAAGATCATATGACTTTAAACTTAGCTTCATGAGATTTAAGATTGCACGTCAAGGTACAATTCTACATCTTAATCTCATATATGGTTGAAATAAGGACAACTTTCAATCATTGAAAACATCATTCTAAAACGTTCAAATCACTTCCCGATTCTTCAACCAGATTTTATAATTCGGAAGTGTAACTTTAAATGTTTTCTTATTCAATTGAGCTTTAACTGCTAAGTTGAACCATTTTGAGCATTATATGCTTCATAGGAAAATATGGGATCAGTGTGTTAGGATTAACACAACTTCAATGGAATCACATGAACCAGTGATTTCTACCCAAGAAGTTAATCCATAGTGATTGGGTGTGAGGAGTCAAAAGAAATGAGTGTTGAATGAGTGATGAGGTATCATGAAAAAGAGAGTTCGGTTAACAGTGAGCTAAATAATTAAAAGAAAGAGGGTGTTAGAACAGAGTTAAAAGAATATCAGAACTCTGCACCAACTACTTTCTGAGCCGGGCATCCACATTTCTAGTTTTTCACATTTCATTGGTGAACATTATTGAAACAGGCGACTAGCCCAAGCCAACTCTTGGAATTACCCCACCATCTACTCATTTTCTTCTTAAAAGGAAAATGTTTCATTTTCAAAGGGGACGCAACACATTTACTATCTGATTTTCATTTGGAAAATCTGGATATTGAAAAGAAGGAAGTCTGCCCCACCTTCGCACTTCACTCATGCACATTGAGTCTGTGTTTAACTTACTGTTGTCTCAGTGGTTTACACATTTCGAGCCTTATAAGCGATCATCAAGTGCTTACTTTTTTCTATCACAAGCACGAGCACACAAGGAATTAGTTTCTTTGTCATAACGTTTATAGAAACTGCCTTTGTGGTGTTTCGATGATTAAATGGAAGCCCTGGGGGAGTCAACATCAAACAGCTCCTTTCCAATGTGTATTCGTTACACACAGTGACTTAGTGTTACTGATAGGCGTTTCTAACTGATTTGTTTATTGCTATAGGTGTTACATGACTATTTTCTTTGGATTTGCAAAGATCTGGATGAATATCTATTGCAGTGACGAATCAAAGGCTCCAACTGAATGACATTTCTTGAACATCAGACTTTGATGAATTCGTTGCTCAATCCATCAAAAAGAGGGGGAGAAGATCTACCCAAGAAATGGAGAAGAGTCAACTAAGTCACATGTTTCAAGAATCACGTCCAAGATTGAATTCTTCAAGATCAAAGTTTCAAGATCAAAGTATTCTGAAGATATGCTGATTCGAAAGAAATTTCTTTGCAGATACTTTGCTGAAGCAATTCCAAGCTACAACTGAAGATAATTTCTCCCCATGAACTGAAAAAGATAATCTACATCTTTGGGGGAGTTTACTATATCTTGAAGACTAAGAGAGAGATGCATCTTCAGTGCTGAAAAAGAAAAGATCGTATTGCTAAATCATTTGTGTAATGATCTTGATCCAAAGGGGGAGATTGTTAGAAAACAGTCTCATTGGATTCAAGATCATCCAATACGAAGATCGCAATCCGAAGCTAAAAGCTGACAAGTCACTCTCAACAATAGTCTAGGGTCCAAAATGTAATAATAGTCAAAGTTAGTTTGCTTTAATTATATTAGTTTTGTTATTATATTAGTTTTAAATATAATATCTAGATATTAGATATCTAGATATTATTAGTTGGTAGAAGTGTGTTGAAGAAGCTAAGTGATATAATATATATATCACCATCTCTTGCTTGTAAAGAAAATATCAAATGAGAAGATGAGAAAATAGGACACACAAAGAAACATCAGTCCATCAAGAACACGGAGAGAGAGAGAAAGTGAGCTTAATCAGATCAATATCAACCTTTGTAATCCGCATTTTGTAATAGAAACAGGTTGGTAATCTTATATATCTGTTGTTTGATTTATCTGGTAAACGATCACGGACTAACAAAATCAATTCCCTCTTTCTGTTGAAACCTCTTGACTACTAATCTGGCTTTGTACCGTTTAGTACCATCATGTTCATCCTTGACCCTGAAAACCCATTTGTTCTGAAGAGCCTTCTTCCCAGATGGAAGCTTCGTTAGAAGCCATGTCTTGTTCTTCTCAAGCGACTTCATTTCATCTTTCATTGCTAGCTCCCACTGCAATGGGTCTTTCAACCCCATAGCTTCAGAGTAGCACTCGGGTTCACCATTTTCTGTCAAGAGAATGTAGTTGACGGATGGTGAGTATCTTTCTGGTGGTCTGGTGACTCTGGAAGATCTTCTTGGTTGAACTTGTGGTGTGACCGGGGATTCTGGAGTTGGAGGACTGGTTTCTTCATCTTCAGAATCATTACTGGAATTATCCTCTGAGCTCCCACTGTCAGTTGAATCATCCCCAGATTCAGGGATTTCGACTGAAGCTTCTTTCTTCCTTCCATCACCTTCAAACTCAACATACTTCTTCTGAACTTCTGGACTTTTGTTGTTTCTGTCTTTGTATAACTCAGTTTCGTTAAAGGTGACGTTCTTGCTTCGGATTAACTTTCTGTTTTCACTATCCCAAAGCCTGTAACCCATTTCGTCTGACCCATAACCAATGAATGTGCACTTCTTGGTCTTTGAATCAAGTTTATCCCTGTCACCATCATTTAACAAACTGTAAGCACTATAACCAAAGATTTTAAGGTGTTTGAGACTTACTTCCTTCCCTTGCCACATTTCTTCTGGTAATTTAAAATCCAAGGGAACACACGGTGAACGGTTGATCAAGTAGGCTGCAGTGTTAACTGCATCGGCCCAGAATGTTTTAGGTATACCGGCATTCAACCTCATGCTTCTAGCCCTTTCATTCAGAGTTCTATTCATTCTTTCAGCTACACCATTCTGCTGAGGGGTTCCTGGGACCGTTTTGATCATCTTTATCCCTTGCTTGGCACAATAGTCAACAAACTCCTTGCTTATGTATTCACCACCATTGTCCGACTTCAGGCACTTTACCTTCAAATCAGTTTCATTTTCAACAGCAGATTTCCATATCTTAAAAGTATCAAATACATTAGATTTATTTTTAAGAAAATAGACCCATACCTTGCGTGTTGAATCATCGATAAAGGTTACATAGTAGTTTTTGCCTCCTAGAGATGAAACTGGTGTTGGTCCAAATACATCCGAGTGAACAAGCTCCAACTTCTGAGCTTTCGGTGTCTTCCCCGTCTTTACAAAAGTGACCCGCTTTTGTTTCCCGAGAACACAAGATTCACAAAATTCAGTTTCAACTTTCTTCAAGTCTGGAAACTTCCCTTTCTGAGCCAACATCTTCAATCCCTTATTGCTCATGTGTCCGAGTCGTTGGTGCCATAAATTAGATGGACTCAGATTGGTGGTTACGGCATGAACACCATCACCAGGTTTCTCTACATTGTATAGAGTGCCTTTCTTCTTTCCTTTGGCAATCACCAAGTTGCCTTTGATCACTTTCCATTGTCCACCCCCAAAGTAAACCTCAAGCCCTTCATCATCCAGCTTACCAACTGAAATCAACTTCCTCCTCAAGTTTGGGATAACCCTGACATCTTTCAATGTCCAGGTGGTTCCCATGGAGGTCTTCAAATCTACGTCTCCAATACTCGTAATATCAAGCACTTGATCATCGGCCAAACGAACTTTGCCAAGATTACCTGTTTGTAGGTTTTTGACCATATCTGGGCATGAGACAGCATGGAAAGAAGCACCCGAATCCATAATCCAGGATTCCACTGAATTCTCAACACAACATATGAGAAAATCTCCCGATTCTTCAGAGGATATATTGTTTACTTCTTTCTTTGCAGCTTGTGGTTTTGGACATTGGTTTCTAAAGTGACCTTTTTCTTTGCAGTTCCAACATTCAATATCCATTCGGTTCTTGGACTGCCCCCTTTTTCTAGACTTTGACCTGCCTCGATTTTGTCCTCTATCATTCCTTCTTCCTCTACTTTCTGTATGTAACAGAGAACTAGAACTGGAAGATTCTCCATTACTTCTTCTTCTAATGTCTTCATTTAAAATCAAGTCACGAATGCTATCAAACGTTAGCTTAGTAGTACCGGATGCACTACTAACGGCTGTGACTGTGCCTGACCAACTGTCGGGCAAAGATGATAAAAGGAGAAGAGCTTGTACTTCATCTTCAAACTTTATTTCAACAGAGGCTAAACGAGAGATAATCGAGTTGAACTCGTTTATGTGAGCGGCAACCGACATACCTTCCTTCATCTTGGTGTTAACCAATTGTCGGATGAGAAACACTTTGTTTGAAGCGGATGGTTTCTCATACATGTTGGACAAAGCTTTCAATACACCGTACGTAGTTGTTTCATTGACAATGTTATACGCAACACTCTTTGCCAAAGAAAGCCAAACCACACCCAAAGCTTGTCTGTCCAACAACTTCCATTCTTCATCGTACATGCCATCCGGTTGTTCGCCCAACATAGGTAAATGCAAACTTTTCTGATACAACAAATCTTCAATTTGCATTTTCCAAAACCCATAGTCACTACCATCAAACTTGTCAATCTTGATCTTACTATCCTCTGCCATTTTAACAAACAAATTACCAAATTGCTACTAACCAAACAGGTTCGTACTGCTAAATGGCAATTATACGAGCGGAAGCAATGAAATAGAAACACTGAGACTTTTCTATTTCACGTGTTAAATGGCGAAGAAAAAAAATCGATCGGTCCAGGCTTTTGTCTCCGGCGGGTCGCGATTCCGGTGAATCGGCGGTTCTGGTCACGCTATTCAGGTGAAAACGGGGCTGTGACAGCCCTAAAATGGCTGTGGAGGTTGCGCTGGTGGCTGTCTGAAAAACCCTAGCGAGCTACGGTTGCCTCAGATGGAGCTGGTGGTGATGGCGACCAAACCCTAGTCTCGATTTCTTCCAACAGGTAAGCTCCTTCACCTTCTCTGTTCGTATGTGTCAATCGAGAGCCACAACTCTGATACTAGTTGTTGGGATCAGACAGGTATCATACGAACACACAACTCTCACACTCTCAGTTCTCACAAACTGTAACAATCAAGAACACAAGGATTTAAGGTGGTTCGGTCTAATCTGACCTACGTCCACACACGGGTAACTAGGAGTGTTTTATTTCTTCTGTGTTGAGCATCTTTTACAAATACAGAGTAATATCTTATATATAGAGATTGAAATGATAACTGGTCAAAAAACAAAAAATTTTTGACCAACCCAATAAATGGCTTCACACACAACAATAAACTTGCCCACATCTTCATATTTGTGACTTCTAGCTTGCCTCTAAACTTTCCCACTCCTTCATCTTTACGACTTTGTGCGCGAGTTCATTCAACCCGCTTCTGAAGTCTCATACAACCTACTATAAATCGACTTTGCGACCTTGTTGCAAAACCAGACCATTCTAAACCATATTAACACCAAGTTCTCCAATTTTCTTGCATACAAAAACTCACAACACCGTTATCTATCATATAATGCACTTAAACAATGATTTGATCAACAATACATGCATGTGATTCATTAGTTTCTTTCTTTGCTTACACCACAACATAATTCACACAAATTTTCATTAAATAAATGTCGATAAGGCCCATTTATCTACTCCATTTGTTCACTATAGTCTCTATAACTACATATATTACTATATGATTACCAGAACTAAAAAATTGGCACACAGACTTATTAGGGTCTGTCCATTAGCAGCTTAATGAGACTAACAACTTAGGGACTTTTACCAAATTTTTCATTAAGTCTTGTATGGATAAATTTGTCTATCTGGATAAATTTGTCTGTTCGAGTAAATTAGTGTTTTTTTTTCTGAATCAACAATCTGAATGAAGGAAATGACCAATTTACCCTCAATATGTATTATGCCCAATTTAATAATGACTGCATGTTTCTACTTGTCTGCATTTTTTGAATCAGATGGCAAGAAATCGATGTAGAAATCAATATATAAACACATAAAAATCGATGAGAATGCCCATAGATCGATTTCACCAACGAAACGATCAAAAGTCTGATTATTTAAATCAAACTATCAAACTAGTTCACCAATGTCAAGTACGAAACCAAAATTAAACCCTAAATCGATGGCAAAATCAAACCAGACATAGGATGAATTCAACAATGGAGTTGAAGAACAATATGCCAAAATCAAACCGAAGATGGATTTCAAGCCAGAAGATGCCAAAATCAAACCGAAGATGCCAAAATCAAACCAAAATCGATGAAAAAATCAAACCAGATAGAGGATGAATTCAACAATGGAGTTGAAAAACAAGATGCCAAAATCAAACTGAAGATGGATTTCAAGCAAAACCAAACCACAAACCAAAAAACACCTACAAAAATCGAAGATGGATTTTCGAAGAGGTCCCCTTTTTGCTTGAACCTGCAACTATGGTGTTTTTGCTCGAGAGGGTGGTCGCCGATTGAGTAGGGAGCGAGTGGTCGCCGACAGAGGGTGGTCATCGGATTAAGTAGGGAGTGAGGGGAGCGAGTGGTCGCCGGCAGAGGGTGGTCGTCGATCGAGTGTAGGAGAGGGGCAGGATGAAGAAGGCGTGTATGAAGAAGGTTGATGGCGTGTATTTTCATAAGGGTAGGCAGGGAATTTTTTGTCTTAATGGGGACAAGTGTCCCTTCTTGGCTGCGCGAAAAAGCCAAAAAAAATTCAATAAGCCACAAGTAAACAAGTCAAAATGTCTGTGCAAATAAGCCCAATTAATTATTAAGCCCATTAAGCCGCAAGTTAACACCCCCTTATTCAGTCAACCATACATGACTATTTGGTAGTGGTTTAATGATATAGAAAATGGCTTATTCAGTAAGCTTCTAGGGGGTGCTTTATGCAAAAAGCCAAGTTTATTTTCCCAAACCTATCCCTCCCAATTAAAAAACACGCTCATTCCATCTATGAAAAAAACCCTACCAAACAAAAACCTTCCCAATCTATGCAGATAGATTAATCCATATAAACAACTTTATCTATACAAAACTTAATGAAAAACCAACCAAACAACCCATTACTTGAATTCCCTTAGAAAAATACTTGCACAACCTTGAAATTTTCTTTGGCTTCACTACTTCATCACCACACCAAACCAATTAAACCCTTGACTTTTCTTTTATGTCTTCCTTTTGAGATGAGAGACATAATGGAAATATTGATTTCTACCATTCAATCCAGAGTCATATGACTCTATTTCTTGCCTATTTGTAACACCCCATTTTCAAGATTAGAGGAAAAAGGTGTTCCAAGTGAGGGGCTAGTTTATCATTTATTGAACGTTGGAACCAAATAGAAGAGTGAAAATTTCAACTTAAACGTTAACACGATACGTATTAATCTCTTCATTGATTTTTCTTTGGAGAAGATTAGGTGTCTAAGTAAAGCACAACTTTTATGATTTAAATTTCATCCATAAAAACATACGTAATTCTTCTATTGATTCTGAAAAAAGAAATAAAGAAAACTAGGGTTTTTGTTGAGAGTTGGAGTCAAGAACAAGGAAAATGTATACAACAAAGTTTGAGGATGTATCGACGATTAAATGTGCGCCTTTGGTTAAATGTTGGCTCTATACTATATGATGCTAATGATAGGTTTATTGTCGATTTTATGTACATCGCAAGACTTGTTAAAACCATTGATTTAGACAATGAAGTAACATGCATGCTGTTATGATGAAACATGGAAAGAATAATCGATTTTTATTCATGAAACAATGTTAAATCTATGTTTAAGTACATGTATATATGCTAGATAGATGTATTAGAAGTGTTTAAAAATGACAACGTTTAGTTGATGCAAACATGAGATTTTAGGGCAAAAATAGTAGGAACTACCGACTTGAGGAACCCAAAAAACAACATATGCATTTGGCATACTCATGCAATATTTGTGAATGATTTTTTGGCATGACCGTGTTGCTTAAAAGAGTAGGATCGTGCACCAATGTGAGCTCCTGCCTATGTCATGTGTTATAATGGTAAACCATAGATCGTGTACCAATGTGAGTTTTTGTAATTCTCTCAAACTTATGCTCTGATACTAACTTGTAATACTCTCAAATTTGGAAAGAGCAACTAATTTAAAATTTTCAAATATACATCAAATAAGGATAAAAATCTATTATACTAATCATCACTTGAGTCACCTTAATTAGAATTATAAATTAAACTTCAACAA
This sequence comes from Arctium minus, assembly GCA_954870635.1. Taxonomy (NCBI): domain Eukaryota; kingdom Viridiplantae; phylum Streptophyta; class Magnoliopsida; order Asterales; family Asteraceae; genus Arctium; species Arctium minus. The sequence goes on from OX941084.1 coordinate 46,098,118, forward strand.
ATAATAAGTCAAGTCTTGTATAAAGACTAATCAAAGTCGAGTGTTACTAAAACCCAATAACATTTGCTATCTCCAAAAATGCGAAAGGCTTCACCAAGTTACTCTCTCTCGTGCATAGGACTAGCACTCATCTCACCACGAAGTCGCTAGCAACAATCATCAACCAAACCTGATGCACATGCCGACAAATAAAAAGGGTTAGGCTAACGCCTAGTAAGTTCAAGAGTTTTCAACATGAAACCAAAATATTTCATAAAGGGAAAGAATTCAGTTTAAATCATAATCTTTCAAAATGATTTACTTTAAATATTAAACGACTCATTTCCCAATAATACACACCTTTAAAGACAAGTAACTCAACACGGACATTCCTTCATAAAACAACTTCAACCCCAAACTCACCCAAAACGTGAATAGAAAAAGAACTCCCAATTTATAAGAATGCGGATAAAGCTTTATTTCCCTGGAACGCCCAAAACACGGATAAGCCTGACACTCGACCCATAAATCATGAATAAAAGTTCATATATGTAAAACGTCACCAAAAACATGGATAATAAAATAATAAAATTTAATACCCAATTAACACCTTCTGGTGATGGGGGAGACCCGATTCCATTGTACGTGACGGAACACAAAGTTAAGCCACATAGCCATGTTGTCGAACTACACCTCAGATTGTGACTGTATTGCCTGCTCTGCCGAGCTACACCTCCAGTCGGACTTTATTTCAAGTCCCAAAAACAGTGTATCCCCCATTGTCTTCTCTGCCGAGCTACACCTCAAGGATACACGATCTTATTGCCTGTTCGGTCTCTAGTGGAGTTTCATCCTCAGCGTACTTATTCGACCCCTAGTGCCTACTCCCTAGCATTCAAGATATGAGCCACCACTCCTTACTTGATAACTCATGATGTCTAATCCTCATTCACAAGAATTAGAACATCGCAACACAAAACCCATGGTCCCGGAGTACAACCCATAAAGGTTCATCTCCGTAGAACAACCGGGACAATAACAATGTCAATCCGGCATATTACCCAAGATAAGAATGCCAAGGGTCCTCACTATTAAATACGACTGACTTACATGCCTATGGATCCAATGAATTACAGTCTAAAATACATGACTCCAAATGAATGACACGCGCACTCAAACATGTATTCTCTAAAATAAAACGCAATAAATGTAACCCTTACCCAAAACTCTACTTTAAGTTATTAAAACCGGATAAATGTTCCCAAGGCTCGATAGTTACAAAAATTGGGCCTTAAGCTCAACCAAAACAAATGACCATATGTTCAAATCCCCCAAATGAAATAAAAAGCAATGGACCAACGTTTATGCAAACACCTGTTCCAAAATACATGCATAAACCCCGAAACAATTTAGATCGGGACAAATCATTTTCCAAATAAATTTATAAACCCATTGACTCTTTCAAAACATCCCATAACACACATTAAAATGCAATTACTCTAAGGGATTTACACTCGTACGATAAATCATTAAAATGTCAATATCACTGGTTTACTCAATAAAATGCTTCAGTTACATCTTTTCCCAAACCAAAAGGTTTACAACTTTCGAAACGTTTGCTAGGTTGGGAATGACCAAATGACACTGACTCACACGTTGGTAATTTTTAAAACATTCCATGACACAAAATACGCGGAATAACAACACCCATAAAAATGCATTTTTACCAAATAATCTCTATTTATGCAAATAAGTCATCGAAACATTTTCATTTTGATACATTTATCAAAATACCCAAAAATCTCAAAAAATAGGTGTTTTACAAGTTTATAAAGTTAAACATTTCAGATGATCAAAACTTATCAAATAACTCAACAGTTGATAATTTCATGTAAAACATATAAACATTTAAAATTTGACATTTTGGCATGTACACCATTTTCACAAACCAACTTGAACCCACCTTGCTAGATTTAGGCTAAATCTAGATTTTTCCCAACTTGAGCTCCTTTGAAAGAATTCGAATCTTCAAGCCAAAACTCCCAAAAACCTAGATCCACAATTTTCCAACCATAAATATACACATTCAACCATTTAGAATCGATCTCCAAACATTTTACATCAAAATCCCCAATTTGGCCAAAACCCTAATTTTTGACCTAATTTTTCCAAAATCATCAATCACTAGGAAATCATCAATGGAACATTTATATCTTATAATAATGTTTAGAAATGGAGAGGATGAACTTACCACTTAGGTTTTGGTGAAAACCTAGAAAACCTAGAAAACCCTAAAATGAAGTTTGTGGTTGAAGATGAAAATGGAGATGGAGGTTCTTGGTGTCTAGCTTCTACTCTTGATGACACTTCAATACTTGAGGATTGAGGCATATAAAGAATCAAAACCACCAGTTCGTAAGAGTTTCAGGAGTGTTGGCATAGAAAATGTCGAGTTTCGGGGCTTGGTACGGGTCCAACTACAATGCCTGTAGTCGCATTGGCAAAGTAGCAGCAAAGGGGGAGTGTTCTGGACCACTTGAGCGACTACGCCATGAGACAATGCCATGGAAAAGTCGCATGGCACTGTAGCACAACTGTACCAGACAGCTTAAAGTCGGATTTTCAGCCTCATTCTTCATTTCTTCCTAACTCTCTCATTTCTACTCCGTTTTTGGCGATTCAAAGTGTTATGGTTTCATTTTTGGGGGCTTTTCAAGGATATATTGTTAATTTTGGGAATATCCAAGAGTATTTGGTGGTGTAGTGGAAGCAAATATCAAGAGTTCATCATCATCACCTCCATCTTCAAGAAATTGAGGGTTTTCTAGGTTTTTAACAAAACCTAAGTGGTGAGTTCATCCTCCTAGTTTCTAAACTTTAGTATGAGTTATAAATTCTCCATTGATGACTTCCTAGTGTTTATGTTTCTCAAATTTCGGTTTGGAGGATTTTGGGGAGTTAGGTCAAAAATTAGGGTTTTGGTCAAAATGGAGACTTTGATATAAGATGTTTAGGGAACGATTATAAATGGTTGGATATGAATATTTATGGTTGGAAAGAGGACTAGCTTCCGCAAACAGAACCTTCCACCTCTGTGGAATGTTCTTTTTTCCATTATCAACAGAACCTTAACTTATAAGGTTGGGAGCCCTGAACAATCCAGCCATACCATCCTAGCCATCATGTACGGCATTTACTACGACCTCCCACTTGATTATGTAGGCCTCATATTCAAGGAGATTCGTAATGCGGTGATAGCAAAACATGATGATCAAGACAGGGGCATAGAGCCCAGGAACCTCGTGTTTAACAGGTTCTTTGTCGTTCTTCTCGGGGATGAGCTGATTGGGGAAGGCAAACTTCCTGCAGAGGGCAAATTAATCAAGCTCTATGACATGAAGTCCCACAAGCCTACTACACTTAAGACAGGGTACCCAGGGGCCAGACCTCTGCCAACAAGGCTACTAACATACTTGGGTAGTAAAGACGGGATTAGGACTTACATTTGTGGGCACAGGACATCGAGTCCTGCAACCCCCCCACGAGTAGGATTCCAAGTGGGTGAGATAGTTGTGTACCTTAGGGAGGAGAGAGCAGAGGGAAATGAAGAAGATGTGGCCACAGAGGCACATGTGCGAGATGAGAGAATAGAGCCTGAGAGTGGGGAAGGGAGAGACCAACCCCAGAAGGAAAAGAAAAGAAAAACCAAAAAGACGGTCGAAGTAGAAGAGGCCCCAAAGACTACGACAGAGGTAACTGAGACCTCTACGCCACAGAAGAAAAAGCCCAAGAAAGACAAAGCAAAGGCAGTCTCAGAGGCTGCAGTGGTGGAAATGGCAGAGGTAGCTAAACCTCTGAAGGAGAAAACAAAAAAGAAAGCCAAGAAGTCGAGCGCTGAAGTGGTAATCAAGGAAAAGGTTACAGAGGCCACCATAGAAACAAAAGAAAACGAAGTTGGTCAAGATGGATGACAAAAAAAAACATGAAGCCTTGACCAAGGCTCGAGAAGACATACTGAGTGAGGAACCTGCAGAGGCAAAAGAAGAACCTCTGCAGAGGTAAAAAAAGAAGGTTGTGATCTCAGAGGATGAAACTCAAGATGAGAGGCCTAACAGTCCTCTGAAAGTGGCCACAAAGATAGCCAGAGAAGTAGCCAAACAATACTCTATGGACATTGGAGAGACTGTGGAGATGGAGATAGAGGACGTTACTGAACTTCCTAGCAGTGAAGAAGAGGGAGAGGAGAGAAAAGAAAATTCGTTGGAGGAGTAAGGAGAAAAAGATGCCTATGGCACGCCACCTAACCAACCTCCCAGTGCAACCCACATCTCTACCCCTGCAGTTCTAGTGCAGAGGGGTATTGAAGAAGGATAGCACAGTCCGAACCTAAACTAGCCAAGTCGGTCAGAGGATCTTCCTTCATCCTCTGTGCCATTCACAACCGAGGAAGCCAAATTCACCCCATCCTCTCAAAAGGATGGAGGTGTAGATATAAGTGTCCAATTGCCCCAGGACACGACACATACCTCTACAGAGGTATTTGTTACCTCTGTTCCTCTCACGAGTGACAACCAAACCATTTCAGAGATGGTAGTGAGAACACACGACAACTTTATGAATCTAGAACATCCACATAGTTCACTCAATAAGGATCTTGGGAGAGACTCTGAATCCTCCCCCAAGAGACTTATTGACAAAACCTTCATAGATGATTCCTCTAAGGGACATCAAGGATTGAAGGGAAATCCTGTAGAGCTCAACATCACCACAGGCTCTGAAGGTGCCAAATACTTATTGGCTAAATCTGGACCATGTGTTGGTCTAGAGGTTACCCCAGACACCTATGTCACAAAGGCCGAGTTTAAAGCCTTTGCTGACTCTGTGATCCGAAAACTGAATGAGTTGAAAAGCTCTATCCCTGCTGCTCCCCAGCTTCCAAATCCAAATGATGTCGCAGAGGATCTGCGAGCTAACACAGAAGCTCTGCAAGCACTTTAACAAATTTCAGAACAACACTCTACGGATATCAAGAAGTTATTGGATGTATCATCCTCGAATGATACAAAGGATGACTTTGATCAATGTGCAAAATCCATAAACATCCAAACCGACGCAATCAAACAGGTTGGTGACCTTGCAATGGAAGAAATGGCCAAGTTCGCCGTTGAAGTCACAACCTCTGGGGTGGATGACCTTGCAAAGCTAAAAGATGAAATTAAGGACATGACTCGCAGTGTCATGGTCCCAGTCCAAGCTCAAGCCTCATCTTCTGCACCACAACCACCCCCCACTGTAACAAATATCAAAGCTCTAGAAACCAAGGAAGATTTTGAAGCTATGGGTCGGATGCTTCTGAAGGATTTAAACTTGCTTGGCTCTGATATCACAAAAGAAGGCCAATCCGTTAGAGTTGAAGAAGACTGTAGTTGCATTAAAATTCAAATCCGACTATGAGATCAACAAACTCTCCTTCGCCGTAGAGGATGTAATGCAAAAGATCACCAAACATGTAGAGACAAATCTCTGCAAAAGAAAATGGAAGAAGGCACCTGCATCTTGCCAAGCAGAGGCAGAGAAGAAGAGGGCCAGGCATGACGACCAGGACCCTGATGTCTCTGTCCCTGGCCATCATGAGGGGGAGAAGGCTACCACAACCAAAACATCTGCACCTATAGTCGCTACTCCTTTTCAAGTCGTGCCCCTACAAACTGGTACCTCAGAGGGCACAAAACAAAGATACAAAACTTGTGTCTCTAAGGTAAAATCCAAAGAATCTGCTGCTGTATCTAACTTTCCAATAACAACAACCTCTGCAAGGTCCACACTAAAGAAAGCAAAGGTCAGTGTTGGCACCAACATATTGGCAAAAGAGATTGAGAAGTTCATAGAACCATCAAGTCCTGAACTAATGCCCACTGTATCCTTTTCAAAAGTACAGTTCTCAAGTCTTTATCCCATAAACGCCAAAGAGAATGATTCAGAGATCCCTCCACATAGCACACCGAAGAAACCCTTTGAACCCAAAGAACAAATCAAGATACTCTATGTGTCTAACACCTCTGAAGAAAAAGCCAAAGTGGACCGAGTAAAAGAAATCATTCAATCGATAGACGCCATGAGGATTCCAATTCCAAGGCCTCCACCGAGAGAACTGAAGTTCGATGAAAACATCCACACATACCTATATTCTTCCAAGCCTGAAGACGTGTTCATTGCACCTAATATGCACCATCTAATAAGGGAGGACGTCAGAAGAAGGTTCAACAAAACCGCTCAAGACAGATCACAGGTGTTTTCCATAGAAGACATTAAACAGGTTCTGAGTTTGACTCTACACTCCTTCTATCACAAGACCATCATGTATGTCAAGTATAAGGTAGAAAGAAAGGATGGGAAACAGTATGAGTTCTCATATGCTGACTTAAAGAACCTCTGCGCCTATGATCTACCACAATTACATGCCTACACAAAGCAACACTTGTAGAAAAGGAAGGAGTTTATGATCGCAAATGGAAAAATCAAAGAAGTCATGCGAGAACATGTCAAGTATCATAGCAAGATGGACTTCGAGATAGCTCTGCAGCTTGGAGTTGAAAAACTATCGATTACAAGACCGGATGATCACTTCCCAGGCATAGAAGATATACCTTCCAACTCCGTGATCACAGAGCCTGTGTTTGGTTTTATCTACAGAGATGATCATGACATAAAGAAGATCTTCAAGCCCGACCAATGCCACAAATACTCCAACAACACTCTTAAGAGGATCAAATACACAATCACAAAGAGACTTGGCAGAGAAACTGTACATAAGGGACCTATAAAGAGGTTAATCAGAGACATTGATGTACATATAAGATACAGAGAGCTCATTCTGTCAATGAGAAAAACACTTACAGAGAGCTTCACCAATCCAATCAATGACTTTCCTCATTGAACTTCTGTAATAGTTTAGATTCTTTCATTCATGTAATTTCTTTAATGTAATTGCCTTCTGGCATTTCCTTTCTGAATGAAAAATCAGCCTTCAGAGGTTGAGTTCCTTTAACCTCTTTTTGTTTCTAACTTAGCTAAACACTCACCATTCCAAATTTTTATTTTTCAATACTTAGGGGGAGATTGTTAGCTCCAAATCACTTGTATAGAAGTATTGAAAAATAGGCTAAGTGTAGGAACCACATAAGACTACTCAAATACACCCAGTACACCACAGAAGGTGCAATGCTCAGAAGACTCTGTCGACCATCTACTCGAGAAGTTCTTAACATGAAGATAAGTTTCAGATCACAGAGCCTCTGTGGTCTCTCATAGAGCCTCTGTGGTGGCTAACCTATAGAGATGGAATACTTGAAGATTTCATGACAATGGTTCAAGACATGACCACTTGCAGAATACGTGAGCCTACTATACGAAGATTCTAAGGATCATTTCATGCGTCTCCACGATGTTTTACTTTCCAGGTGGCATTCCTTATATGGAATGTCAGCCTTTGTCTTGTACTATTGTGTGCCCCCTTGCTATATGAAGGGAGCACCTCCGGCTTTGTTAAACACGCGAGTACACACTAATATGAGAGCATTCTGTATTTCTTTGAGCATATTGGCACACACTTGTGCGTGTTCTTGGTTTAATTGCAAGTTAATGACGCAGATTCTTCAGTAATCAACTCTAGTTTCTTTATGTTTTTGTTTATTACTTGCTAGTGTGTTTACTATCATTCAAGGACTATATTACTACAATCCAAAATGCTTCCGTACTCTAAATCATCTATTTTGTGTAGTTTATAGTTAATCATCGTATAGACCATTGTATTTGGGATCAACAGTTGGAGACACAAAATATCGATGGGTTTCGACGGGTTGTTGACGGCAGTTCTGGGTCACAAACGGTGATGTGTTTCGACAGTGTTACTTCGCCAATGACTTGTGGTGATGCTTCTCCGATGTATTATGGTAGTTATGGAGAGAACATACTGGGTGATGTTGTTGTCGCTCAATCGATGGAGAGGTGAAAGAGGGCTCAGTAAAAATAGACGGTGAATTAGGGGTTTACACACTAAATCTATGATATTCTTATTCTTATTATTCTTATTAGTATTAGTATTAGTATTAGTATTAGTATTAGTATTAGTATTAGTATTAGTATTAGTATTAGTATTAGTATTAGTATTAGTATTAGTATTAGTATTAGTATTAGTATTAGTATTAGTATTAGTATTAGTATTAGTATTAGTATTAGTATTAGTATTAGTATTAGTATTAGTATTAGTATTAGTATTAGTATTAGTATTAGTATTAGTATTAGTATTAGTATTAGTATTAGTATTAGTATTAGTATTAGTATTAGTATTAGTATTAGTATTAGTATTAGTATTAGTATTAGTATTAGTATTAGTATTAGTATTAGTATTAGTATTAGTATTAGTATTAGTATTAGTATTAGTATTAGTATTAGTATTAGTATTAGTATTAGTATTAGTATTAGTATTAGTATTAGTATTAGTATTATCGATATTACTATTATACAACTCTTCCATTTAACGGTTGTCATGCTACTCGATGCTTAGTTTTTCCGTCAAACACTGACTTTAGCTTGAGGTACTGGTGGTTCTTTGGAAGATACCTTCGATAACCCACATACACACATTTCCCACAATTTCTCAACCACAAAGAATGTGTGTCATCTTCACACACATGTCATGCTTTTTCTCCCTTTGTACTGTATCCTGACAAATTCCGATAACCCAGAAAGTCATTTATGGTGGAAAAAATGAAGGCTCGATGTAGGAAATGTTCCTTTCCGTACACATCATATACTTCGACACTTGGACTCAACAATTTCTTTAAGTCTTCAATTAACGGAGCCAAATACACATCAATATCATTCCTAGGTTGTTTGGGATCTTGAATTAGAAATGACATCATGATGTACTTGCGTTTCATGCATAACCACGGTGGAAGATTATAAATGGAAATAAGAACGGGTCAAGTACTATGCCTATTGCTCATGTTTCCGAATAGATTGATTCCATCCGAACTAAGCCCCAACCGAATATTTTTGTTTTCCTTACGAAATTCTTCAAAAATTCAGTCGATATTCCTCCATTGAGGAGAATCAACAACATATCTAATTTTCCCATCCATTTTATGCTCTTCGGCATGCCAACACAACAACCTTGCATTTTTGGCGTTTATGAATAGCCATTTCAATCTCGGTACAATAGTCAAATACCACAACATTTTAGAAGGAGGACCATTGTTTGTTTCACAACACTGTTCTCTTTTGTTCAGTTTCTCTTATTTCTTGGCGTACCACATATATGCCACTCATTTAGATCAACATCTACATTTATATGCAATATACAATCATTTGGGCATGCATGTATTTTTTCTATTTCTAATCCCATTGGACACATCAGTTTTTTCGCTTGATATAATGAAACTGATAACTCGTTATTTTCTGGAAGCATTTCATGCAATATCTCTAACAGGATTGTGAAACTCTTATCACTCCAACCGTTGCTTGCTTTTAAGTTAAATAGTCTTAACACAACTAAAAGTTTGGTAAACTTTGCACACCCAACATACAATGGTTTTTTTAGGGTCGACAAACAATTGTTCAAATTTCTCATAATTCTTATCAGCAATATCATCCTCCAGATCGTGTAACATTTCATCTAAATTATCACATATGGTATTCTCTGATTCATAGTTTTCATTATTTTCAACAAAATCATGATCACCTTGTAATTACACTAATAAAAATCCTCTCCATGTCGTATCCAACAAGTATACTATTGCATAAACCCACGTAAAATTAGATCTCCTTTAACTACAATAAGATCACTGTATTTGGAAAATTTTGTACAATCTCGACAAGGACACCAAATTTTACTTTTTCCACTTTGCAGTTGATAATTCTCAACAATTTCTATAAATTCATCCACTCCGGCAAAATATTCCTATGTAGCAAGTGGTATTTCATACATCTAGGTAGGGGCGTTCATCTAAACCGCCAAAATGCCCACACCGCACCGCAAAGTGCGGTTTAGAACTTCTGCGATGTGGTTTGTATTTTTACCAAACCGCACTATGTGATGAGGTTTACGGTTTTGAGTTATCAAACCGCGGTTCAAACCTCACTGCACCGCACATTATACATATGTATATATTTTTAATTTTATATATTACACACATATATGTATTGTTAGAGCACAGTTTTATTGGATTAAAGATCATCAATTTCTGAAGATGGAATTCTGAAGTCAAAAGCTGGAAAAGTCTGCTCTCAACAAATAGTCTAGGTCCTTTGTAATAAATTGTCAAAGTTTATTTTGTATTTTCGTTTTTAGTCCTTTTCCATAAAAATTAGGTTTTTGGTTTAATTAGGTTTTTAGGTTTTGTTTTTGTTTTTGTTGTTGTTGGAGGTGTGCACCGTACATTGATCAAGAGAGAATACAGAGAGTTGTGGCGGCTAGAGAGAATAGTAGAGAGCTTCATGGAGATTTCATATTCAAGCCTTGTAACCATTTGATTCGATTGCTAATTCAATATCAGGTTTGCTTATTCGTTATTGTTTGTTTGTTTTGCTTGATTGGATTGTGAATCACAGGGACACACAATTGGTATCAGAGCCTAACAGATTGAAATCAAAAAGAAATTTTTATTTTCTTTTCGGTACTGTTTCATCTGTCAAGATTTAATTTTTATTGTGTGATTGTTCTTTCAAGCTGTTTTTGATTGAGTTTTAGTCGATTTGCTTATACTATTGAATTGGTATTGGTATATTTGAGTATTGCACATTAATCGATTGTCTATTTGATGATTTTTTTGCGGTTTTTGGTTTCACGAGTATGTGGATTGGGTCTTAGATCAAAATCTTTTTTAGAGCGTTTATTTGTGAAATTACTTCATTGTAATCTGCTATAGATGATTAGGCGAGTTAATTGACAAAGTTTCATGGTGTAAATCAAAGTCTAGATTGGTATTTAGATTTTTCAAAGTCGTTTTTCGAAGTACAGGGAAGAACAACGAATTTGCGCCAGTTCATATACTTTGCGCCAGTTCATAGTGCATTTCTCGCTAGATTCAAGAACTTCAAGTGTTTAGCGCAAAGTTGACTTTTGCGCCATTGCCTACTAGCGCGAAGTTTCTTTTGCGCGACCTTCATCACGCGCAAAGATCATCTTGCGCCACAGACTTTTCGCGCAAAGTCACTCTCCAGTTTCTCGCCATAAGTTACTCGCGCAAAGTTTCACTTCTCGCGATCTTCCTCTCGCAGTCTTTGATTTGTGTGACCCTCTTCTCGCGTAAAGATCAGTTTGCGCTACAAGATCTTCATGCAAAGGATTTCTCATCAGATTATCGCCAACAGTTCTTCGCGCAAAACTCCAACTCTTGCGACCTTCTTCTCGCGCAAAAGTTTCTTAAGGGTCACTTAGCGCAAAGTTTCTTTTGCGCCAACTTATCTTTGCGCAAAGTGTTGGTTCGCGCCACCTACTGCTAACGCAAAATTTCATTTTGCGCCAGACTCTATTAGCGCAAAACCTTCTTTTTGCGCCACTGCCTTTTGGCGCATTTCTGCCTTTTGCTCCAGTTTCTCTTTTTCATTATTATTGTGAATTTACTTGATTTTATCTGGACTAACGATCATTTTTTTTTCAAGTTTCTTAATGCATATTTTAATTCAATATCAGCAAGGATGTCATCTCAGGAAGCTCATGCTATCGGAACCGATGTGAAGCCACCAATACTCTTCAAGGTGGAGTACGAGCAATGGAAGGACAGATTCTTGGATTTCATCGATCAAAATGATTTGGGAGATTACATCAGAAAATCCCTAAAAGAAGGAATCATGACACCTCCTACCAAAGTACTCACTGTAGCTGGAGAGAACGGACAAGAAGAACAAAGAGAGTATCGACTACCGCTTGGCAAAATCATTCATTCTCCAAGGCATACCAAATGAAATTTATGTCAAGATTGATAGCTACAACGCTACCGACAAGCAAATGTGGGATCAATTGGAGAAGATGATGATCGGATCTAAAGTCGGCAACCAACTCAAAGTATCCAACTGCCTGAACAATTATGAAGAATTCAAAGCTAAAGTTGGAGAATCACTAGAAGCCACCTATGACAGATTTATGACATTGTTGAACGAGCTAAGCAAGAAAAAGATCAACAAATCTCAAGTTGAGCTGAATGTGAAATTTCTCAGCAACCTCCAGCCTGAGTGGAAGCGATTCACCAGACAGATGAGGCAAATGAAAGATCTGAACGACATTCCACTTCATGAAGTCTATGAAATCCTCAGACAGAATGAGGAAGAGGTGGGTGAGATCAAGGCTGAGATGAAAAAGGCTGACAAAGCAGTTGCTGATCCAGTTGCACTTGTGGTCAAGAAGAAGTCTAAGAAGAAGAAGATGATAGCATCTCAATCAGAAGAGGCTGATAGTGAGGCGAATTCTGACTCTGACGATTGTGAAAATCTGAAGGAAGCTATGCTAATGTTAACCAAAGCCTTCCAAAAGAAGTTCTATAAAAATCCTAGCTCCAATAGTCAGAGGTACTCGTCTGGTCCAAATAACTACAAACACAAGGAGAAAGTTGAAGAAAAGAGATCAGAAGAGAAGAAAAAGTATAGAGTCGAAGAGCCCAAGCAGGAAGAACCTCCAAAGTGCTACAACTGCGGCAAATTTGGTCATTTTGCTAAGAACTGCAGCAAGCCCAAAGTCAGAAACTCCGACTACTACAAGAATAAGATGCTTCTAGCCAAGCAACAGGAGGCTGGAAAGGCATTAATGGCCGAGGATGAATACTGGCTCGACCATTCGGACCAAGACTCTGAAGAAGGAGAGAAGGACGAGACAGCACATATGTGCTTGATGGGTAAGCAGCAGTCAGAAGCTGAAGCTGATTCTGATGAAGGAGATAATGAAGAGGTATGTAACTTATCTGAATCTGATTTTCTGGATCAAATGCATGCTATGATGTCTAAGAACCAAGAATTAGAGTCTAAACTTAAGCGTGAGAGAGGTGTCATTAATGAGAAAAATCAATCTATACATAAACTTAGCAATGATATTGCTGAGAAAAATGTATTAATTGAAACTTTGCATAAAAACATTGACACCAGCGCGAAAGAGAAGACTATAATTCATAAAGAGTTATCTGAAACTGTTTCAAAATATAGAGAGTGTGAGTTTAAGTCTAAAGAGCTTTCTAAAATGTACTATTCGACTTCAAAAGAAAAGAAATCTTTAATTGACAAAGTGAATGCTTTGGAAGAAAAACTATATACTTTAGGTCAAACTGAACACACTATTCATTTGAACAAACCTAAAGAGAAACCTGAGTGTTGGGGACTTGGTTACAAGAACCCACACCACCTCAAAAAGGGTATTTCTGAAGTTCCTTCTCTTTATGATTTCGGATTTATGAAACTGGCACCTCAATACCCTGAACTCAAAGTTTTCTGGACTAGTCTGTCTGAAGAGGATAAAGCCAAAGAATATGCTAAAAGAAAGAACACAGCTAAAGTTCAACTTCCATTTCGTTATGAAAGGTTGAATAATAGTTATAGTTCTGATAAATCAAAATTTCTTTCAAATTACTATTTTGATAGTTATTCTGTAAAAGAAATGGAGGCCAAGCCCATCGAATGTAAGCTTTACGTCCCTCCGCTAGTTTTGGAAAGTAAAATTTCTGAACTCGAGAATACTCTTACAGTAGAAAGAATTTTGATGGACTTAGAACAAACTATATTCTAAATTCTCAAAGGCTTTAAAATCTGATGATAGATCTGGATTACTTGATAATGAGCTTAATTTCTTAAACTCTGATGGTGTTTTAGATAAATGTGTTGCTCAATTTGACTTTAATACCAAACTTCCTGATCATTCATCTTGTGTTGTTAATTCTTTCGGTTTACCCAGTGTGTTTGAAAAGGGTGAAACATCAACGAAAGTTGATAAATCAGTTTCTGTGAAATCAAAGAATGCAAAAGGTAAGAAAAGGAAATCTCAGTATTTACATAAACCGATCACCACTGGTAAGTCAAAGAAGAAACATTCTTTTGAATCTCACAATTCTAACCCAAAAGTTTCAAATGTTTCAGATGTGAGAAAGCAAAGGCATGAAGTTAAGTTGGTATGGCGACCAAAACAGGAGATTGACGAGACGGCTAAATCTAGTTCTAGTTTTAATTTGAATAAAAAGACTTCTAGAACAGATGAATTGATTGTGAATGTTGCTACTTCTAAATCTAATCTTGTTAATTATCGCAAGAAATATTCCATAAAGCAATTATTACAGTTAGCTCCATCTAATAAAAAGTTTTCAAATTTTGGTGGATATGATTATGCTTCTCGTAAATATTCTGATGTTTGGTATGGCTCATATAATGTTTCCTCTTATCGTTATCATTCTTCTTATCATTCATATGGTTTCAAAGACAAAGCGGACCCAAATTTAAATGGGTGCCAAAATCATGTACTGACACTGTAGGTCCCATTTATAAGTGGGTACCTAAACCTCTTATTTCCTGATTTGTTTTGTGCAGACCCGTCATATGTGGTACTTGGATAACGGGTGTTCCAAGCATATGACCAGGTAGAAGAGTATGTTGTCTAATTATACAGACAAATACTGCAGCACAGTTAGTTTTGGAAATGATCAGTTTTCACCAATTCTGGGATATGGTGATGTTGTACACGAAAATGTCACGATTAAGAAGGTGAGCTACGTTGAAGGCTTAGGACACAACCAATTCAGTCAAGGCCAAGACATGTTCGGTATGCACTGAAGACGGGAAAGAACTCTTGGTTGGCACTCGCAAGTCAAACCTCTACACCATCAACTTGTCACAGGTCCAGGCTGACAACTAGGTATGTCTATTATCAAAGGCCTCGTTGCAACAAAGCTGGTTATGGCATCGACGACTTTCTCACCTCAACTTTCGGTACATCAACAAACTGGTCAGTGGAAAGCTAGTGAAAGTACTTCCTGAGCTGAAGTATGAAAAGGAACACTTGTGTGCGGCGTGTGAAAAGGGAAAGATGAAGAGAGCTCCACACAAACCAAAGCCTGAACCAAGTACCAGCTCTCCATTAGAGTTGTTGCATATGGATTTATGCGGTCCTATGCGAACGCAAAGCTTAGGCGGAAAGAAGTAAGTGTTAGTTATCGTGGACGACTATACGCGATACACTTGGGTCAAGTTTCTACGGTCTAAAGATGAGACGCCCGAAGTTCTCATTACATTTCTGAAGACGACCCAAGTCAATCTGCAGAAACAAGTCAAGATTCTCAGAACTGACAACGGCACAGAGTTCAAGAACAAAATAGTTGAAGAATATCTTGAATCGGTCGGGATATCACATCAATACTCTGCTGCACGTACGGGTCAACAGAATGGATTCGTCGAAAGGCGAAACCGTACGCTTGTCGAGGCCGCTCGAACTATGCTCAGCCAATCTGACTTACCTCTATTTCTGTGGGATGAAGATGTATCGACTGCGTGACACACTCAGAATCGCTCCATGATACACCGCAGATTTCAGAAGACTCCGTATGCGTTAATCAACAACCGGAGAACTACAATCAAATATTTTCATATATTTGGGTGTAAGTGTTATGTTCTAAACGACAGAGAGAATCTGAACAAGTTCAGTGCTAAGGCGGATGAGGGTATCTTCGTTGGCTATTCCTCTACATCTACTGCATACCGTGTTTACATGAAGAAGTCGAAGACTGTGATTGAGAGCGTCAACGTTACATTCGATGAGGAAATGGATTCTGAGCACGTCAATTCAGAACCCGTAATAACCGGAGTACTAGCTTCTGGGCCAACCAGTCCAGGACCTGCACCTCAAGAGAACAAATCAGATGGCGCTTCATCTTCTACTTCTAAATTATCTGATTTGGATTTACTATTTGAACTGTTTTATGATGAATTTCTTGGATCTAATGTGCCTAAATCTGTTGTGGTTGACAGGATGGAAGACTCGATGAGTACTCATCCAACCACTTCGGATATCTCTACTGAATCCAACTCCCCGATTCGGCAAGAAGTTCCAGTTCAAATGCCTACTCCGACAGTTGAAGTTGTGACCAACACCGAAGAGACAGAAGTAGCTGAATCAGTAGGATGTACTGTAAGGACTGATCAACAGACTGATGAAGCTGTACCTACTACAACTTCTGCAACTACTACTTCAACTGAAACCCCCATTCATTCTGAACCATCTGAAGGAGATAAAAGTGGATTCCTAGATGCTGAACATGATCAATATACATCTAATCCACTCCCTCATGAACACAAGTGGACCAAAGAGCACCCGATAAGCCAAGTTATTGGAGATCCATCCAAACCGGTGCAAACTAGGTCTGCCACTTTGAATCTATGTATGCATGACTCCTTTCTGAGCAAGATCGAGCCTACTCGCGTATCTGAGGCCCTTGCCGATTCAGATTGGGTAACTGTGATGCAAGATGATCTGAATCAATTTGAAGCACTTAAAGTCTGGAGACTCGTACCCAAACCTGACGGTAAAACCATCATTGGTATGAAATGGGTGTTCAAAAACAAGAAAGATGAAGATGGTACCGTTATCAGAAATAAAGCACGACTTGTTGCCAAGGGATATAGGCAAGAGGAAGGGATAGACTATGACGAGACTTATGCTCTAGTGGCGCGTATAGAGGCAATTCGGATGTTCTTAGCCTACGCAGCCCACAAGAATTTCACTGTCTATCAAATGGACGTGAAGACAGCTTTTCTGAATGGTGTACTCAAGGAGGAAGTCTACGTCTCGCAGCCAGAAGGGTTTGTGAATCCAGATAAGCCTAATCACGTTTACATCTTGGATAAAGCTCTTTATGGACTGAAACAAGCTCCTCGCGCCTGGTATGATATCTTATCTCAGTTCTTGGTCAAGTCAGGTTTTACAAAAGGTACGGTCGATACAACTTTATTCATTAAAAAGGAAAAAGGCGATATCATTCTTATTCAAATATATGTTGATGATATTATTTTTGGCTCTACAAATCCTAAGTACTGTAAGAATTTTGCAAACCTCATTGTGTCATGTTTTCAGATGAGTATGATGGGAGAGATGAACTTCTTTCTCGGATTGCAAGTCAAACAATTTTCAACGGGGATTTTTATCAATCAATCTAAATACATTCTTGATATTCTTCGAAAGTTCAAAATGGAAAATTGTAAACCGATTGGTACCCCGATGGCACCTGGTACTAAGATTGGCACCGATCCTTCGGGAAAGACTGTTGATGTTAGGACTTATAGAGGGATGATAGGTTCTTTAATGTATCATACTTCTAGTAGGCCGAATATAATGTTTTCTACATGCTTATGTGCTTGATATCAGGCCAATCCTAAAGAATCCCATTTGTCTGCAGTTAAGCGGATTTTCAGGTATCTGAAGGGGACTGCAGATCTTGGTCTGTCGTATCCTAAAGATATAAGCTTTGAACTAACAGCTTATTCAGACGCAGATCATGCTAGTTGCATGTTAGACAGGAAGAGCACCTCGGGTCATATACAATTCCTCGGTGATAAACTAGTCAGTTGGGCATCGAAGAAGCAATTATGTGTCTCCACTTCCACGGCCGAAGCAGAATATGTCGTTGTTGCTAGCTGTTGTTCTCAGGTCTTGTGGATGAGAACACAACTATGAGACTATGGTTTCCATTTCAATAGAATCCCGATGTATTGTGACTCGAAGAGCGCTATCGCGATTTCAGCTAATCCTGTTCAGCATACTAAGACCAAACACATAGATGTCAGGTATCACTTTATAAAAGATAATGTAGAAAAAGGAACAATTGAATTTTACTTTGTAAAAACTGATTATCAACTTAGACGAAACCCTTAGACGAAAAGAGATTCAATTTTCTTGTCTCTAGGCTTGGTATGCTAAATCTTAAAACATAATCAGTGGTTACCTATTAAATTTTTCTTATTGTAATTTTTTTTTATCATTTCTTTATCATTATTTCTGAAAGATATCTGCACTTTAACAGTCTGTTCATGATCTCAGGGGGAGTGTGAGAAGTACCTCATAGATGGTCAATGTTATTTTAAGGGGGAACATATCTAATGTATGCATTGTTGATCCAAACTCTCTCAGTGATTTGATGATGACCCTTTGAAATACTTAGTGAAAATTACGTTTAACATCTGTATGTATTAGTGTTTCACCATCATCGAATAAATACTGAGTATGTTCAGTATCGTTGATGATCTCTCTACTATCAGTTAGACGTAATACCTGAAGACAAGTTTCGCGACAAAGATGTTAATTGTTGAATCGAAGACAAAGTTGTTGAACAAACGACATGTCTACTCATGATCTGATGTGGATATCAGTGAAACCAAGACAAGTCAGCAACACGCGAAGAAACCTGAAGAAAAGCTTCAGCGATCACTGAACTTCCTTTTATCTCAATGAAGGAAGAGATATTCAGCGACTGAAGATCACATAGCTCATTCTCCAAGTTTCTTTTGTCTTATCCTTGCACACATAGTACAAATGTCAGAAGAGACATACCTCTGCGACAAATCGTACAACAACTCTGAAGACTACACTGTTCACCTTTCGGCCAAAAGCATATCTCCAAAAGTCAGAGGCATGCAACCAACCAAAGGGTGACATGTGTAAAGTACTCTGCCATGCATTTAATGTATAGGGTATAAATAGAAAAGTGGAGACTCTCTCTGAAGTAGCCTTCTATCCTTCTCTTCTTGAACCATAATATAGAAACCCTTGTTTTCTATATCTCTTCAACCTTTATTCTCTAGTTCTTGTGCAAAAATCTGTGTGTTTCTTAAATTTGTTTAGATTAGGTCTTACTTAATCTTATTCCGCAACAAGCTGAAATTGTGATTTGATTTATCAATAAACAATTTATTAAACCATTTTTTTTGTGTTTGTATTCAACCCCCCCCCCCCCTACAAACTTGTTAAGCACCTTCGGGACCAACAATCTATATATAGAATAATTTCAATATTTTTGTAATATGTATTTAGGAATCAGACGTGTTGAATATTTTTAATTTTTTTACTACGGTCTCGTTATCATTAATTTCAACATGAAGTTTTGATCTTATAATTATTGAATTATAAGTGTAAAGTGCGTGAGGTATAAACTGCATAAACCGCACCGCAACAGAGTTGACCAACGGTACTATTGTCGTACGCCAATGGCGTGGATGTCGTGTTTTTGTGGACTATCTCATCGATGGATGGTGGTAGTGGCTTGTTTCTCGGTCGCCGGCGCTAGAGACTATTCCAGCTGCTTCCGGTTGATGTCACCCACCGTTTTCGGCTGTTTTTGGTTTCGTATACCAGCCATAGCTCATGGTGCTTCGGCCACCGCAAGCTTGGAGCAATGCATCCATGTTGTAACTGTCAGGATCGAATTCTCAACAAGAATTAATTCTCAGAAACAATATCAAAGAAGTTTGCGGAATAACACTTTGATATTCAATGAAACAGTAAATCAACACAGTAAATATGAAGAACAAACTGTAAACTTGTATTGAATGCTTTGAAGTTACAAGATTACACACTCAACCTCAATATTGATGAACAGGCTCACCAATACGAATTCTACTTCTCTAGAATTAGGATCTATGCCTTGAGGTTGTTTTTCTCTCTAGATCTTAGAATTTTTCACTTCATATATTTTATTCTAAACAATACAATATATATATATACTAAAGATAAAAGCTAATTCCAATTAATAAAATATCTTCAGAATATCTTCCATCATTATCTCTAAGCTTTCCATAATCTTCAGTTTATCCAGCTGTCATCCTTTCCATACAGATCTCCATCTTATAAGCAGTATTAATCATAAGCAACATTAATACTCTAAGCAGTATTAACTCTAGCAGTACTAACCATGCTCAGCAGCATTAATCTCTTCAAGCAGTACTAACTTTGAACTAGCAGTACTAATCTTGTTGAGCAACATTAACCATCAACTAGCAGCATTAATAACAGAAGTACTAACTAGAAGTATTAACTGTTTTCTTCTAGCAGCATTAACTAGAAGTATTAACTAGAAGTATTAACTGTTTTCTTCTAGCAGCATTAACTTTGTTCCAGCAACATTAACTTTGTTCCAGCAACATTAACTACAACTGGCAACATTAACCACAGAAGTAGTAACCTCAGAAGTATTAACCAAGTTCTTCTAGCAGCATTAACTTCAGAAGTAGTAACCATGTTGAACTAGAAGTAGTAACCATGTTGAACTAGAAGTAGTAACCATGTTGAACTAGAAGTAGTAACCATCCTTGGCATATTTCAGACCCAACAATCTCCCCCTAACTTAACTTTTCAAAACTGAGAAGTTAAGTTCTTCAGTATAGGGTCTTTATGATAATTTCAAAACTTTCTGCAATTACTAGTTCTTCTTGATTCAGTTTCTGCTGTTATCTTCTTTTCTGTTTCTGTTGTAGTTACTGCTTTGTTTCAGCTTCTTCACTTATCTCCCCCTCAAAATAAGATTTCATATCAACTTGATTCTCCTTCTCAATTCTTCTCAAGTTCAGATGTTTAAGTCTCCCCCTTTTTGAAATAATCATGATCTTTTCATCTCTTTTATCTCCATAATTTGATTGTGAACTTTCAGACAAATTGTACCAAGTGTATCCATCAATTCTTTGTAGTTAAACTGTCCTCACCTCCTTTAGATGTGTTTACCACCTTTGAAGGATCCTTGGATCTTTTAGTAGAGATCTTCTGCCTAGCAGAAGCACCTTCTACTCCCTTGGTTTCTTGGCACCTGGGACCTTTAGATAATTACTCATCTAAAGTTGCCATGGGGAAGGTCTTAGATATGTTCACACTGTCCTGTCCTGCACTTTGTGCAAAGTCAGTAGTGTGAGCCTTACAACCCATATGCTCTTGCATCTCCTTATTGAAGTCCTTCTTGAGGTTGGGAGACACCTCTATGGTTTCCCTTTGGATATTCTCTAATGAAAAATGCTCCATCAGAGGGCTTGTAGGTTTTGAGGTTGAGGATACAAGAAGGGAAGGAACCTTCTGTATCTTTTCCTTATATAGTATGGTAATTGGGAATGTTGGTTTGACAAAAGAAATCTGAAGATTTATGCTTTGTAGTGGAAGGTATGGATAGGTCATCAGTGGGTTGGTCTAATGAGGGCTTTGACCCTGATGCCTTACCTTCTTGTTTGTGGGACACCACCATCATTGTTGAGAACAATGGGGTGTCAACTCCTTCGGAGTCCCTAGCAGATCTTCTCATGTTTGAGAAAACCTTGCCTTTAGGGGGTTTAGGTACATATACCTCATCAAAGTGAGGTATGTCCGTCAATTCATTATTAAGTACTTCTTGTACAAACCTTGGATACAGATAAAAGCTTTTTGATTGATATCCAGGTTTGACATTAAATCATTGAAGATCATTTTTAGGTATAGAAAACTTACATTAGCAGTAGTAACACTTATCAGCAGCATTAACACAAACTGGCAGTAGTAACACATACCAGCAGCATTAACACAGTCTGACATTATTCACTGAACTAGAAGTACTAACTACCTTTCAGTATTAGCAACCTTTTTCACTTTTCTTACCTTCTGCTGGATCAAAAGTAACATGTCCTCCATCAAATCTTTTGAAGAATTTGAAGACAATCCATGTTCCTTGTTATGTGCCAAGAGCAACCATTATCTTCATTCCAAATGCTCTTCCTCTTGAGCTTTTGATTGCCCTGCACACTTGATAAATCAGTTAGTCTTTGATGGAACCCAAGCCAAAGTGGTCTTGGGTTGACCTTTCTCATTAATATAATCTGTCAGTTTGGTCTGAATGAGTTGTTTAGGAATCTCATGACTTGAGTACTTTGTCAAGATTATAGGCTTGGCTGCATTACTACTAGAAGCAGCACTAGCCTTGTTAGCAGTACTAACTTGGTTAGCAGTACTAATCAAGTTTGCAGCACTATTCTTGTTAGCAATACTATCTGGGATAGCAGTACTAACAGGTTTCTTTGCAATTGGAACCCAAACTTGAGCAAAGTTGTTTGCTTTCTTTGTCTTTAAGTTACTCCTTTGTTTATTTGAAGTATTTTTCTTAGTTTTAGCAAACTTGTTTTGAACATGAGACTTTTTAGGTGCTCTGTTCTCAGCCATTTGATTCCTTCCTTGCTTCCTATAACCAAAGGAGTTTTGAGTTTGTCTTTGAAATTTTACTCTTTGGTTTATAGGATTGAAATAACAGTATTTGGCAACATGATTAAGCTTTCCACAAATAAAACAAGGTTTTGGTCTATTGATTTTACTTAGATCAACCCCTTGTTTTTGTGCCCACTGATTATTCCAATTTCTCTGATTTCCCCTCCTTTTATCATGTTTTTGGGGCTCAGATTTATTGCAAGTACACTGTTTGCAAGGGACAGGATTCACAACTGTTGTCTGTTTGTAGTGGACCTTACCAGACTTTCCCTCTGTCTTTTCTATGTCCTTAGATTTGACCCAAGTCTTTCCACATCCCTCATTGGTGATAATGTGATTTTCTAGGGGAATCTCACCACTCGCAGTGTTCTTCTTACTCTTATTATTAGAGTACTCTCCTTCAGAGTCTGTTTCAACCACCACTTTGTCTAATGGATCTACCTTAGTGGCTTCATCAGACAATTCCTTCCTATTCTTGGCCTCTAGCAAGTCTGATATAGGAGGGATGTAATTGTTGTTGTATGGTGGTGGTGTGGTGTTATAACCTATTCCTCTTCTAAGTTTGTCATGGATTTGAGTTTGGAGCAAAGAGTCCATTGCTTTAGAAGCATTGGAAAATTTCTCAATATCCAGCTTTGCTTTCTCAAACTCACTCTTTATCTTCTCATTCTCCTCTTCTTTCTATTTAAGCTTAGACTCATACTGATCTTTCTCCCACTTCCAGTAGTTTGAGTCATAAGAGTGTTGAAGCTCATTGGCTTGGAAACTCTTGATCTGTTCCTCAAAACTCTCAACAATTCTTACATAGTCTTTTATATCTCTCTCTAATCTTTTAAGGTCATCACTCATTGTCTGGTTGTGATCCCTGTACCTTTTAACAGTTTCCATACAAGTTTTAGAGCAAAGATTAGACATTACCTCTGTGGGGATTTCTATGCTTGAAGAATCTGAAACTTTATCCATTGATGATTTCTGATTTCAAGGAAGAATGATGATTGCAGGTTTCTGAGAATACTTGCTCTGATACCACTTGTCAGGATCGAATTCTCAACAAGAATTAATTCTCAGAAACAATATCAAAGAAGTTTGCGGAATAACACTTTGATATTCAATGAAACAGTAAATCAACACAGTAAATATGAAGAACAAACTGTAAACTTGTATTGAATGCTTTGAAGTTACAAGATTACACACTCAACCTCAATATTGATGAACAGGCTCACCAATACGAATTCTACTTCTCTAGAATTAGGATCTATGCCTTGAGGTTGTTTTTCTCTCTAGATCTTAGAATTTTTCACTTCATATATTTTATTCTAAACAATACAATATATATATATACTAAAGATAAAAGCTAATTCCAATTAATAAAATATCTTCAGAATATCTTCCATCATTATCTCTAAGCTTTCCATAATCTTCAGTTTATCCAGCTGTCATCCTTTCCATACAGATCTCCATCTTATAAGCAGTATTAATCATAAGCAGCATTAATACTCTAAGCAGTATTAACTCTAGCAGTACTAACCATGCTCAGCAGCATTAATCTCTTCAAGCAGTACTAACTTTGAACTAGCAGTACTAATCTTGTTGAGCAACATTAACCATCAACTAGCAGCATTAATAACAGAAGTACTAACTAGAAGTATTAACTGTTTTCTTCTAGCAGCATTAACTAGAAGTATTAACTAGAAGTATTAACTGTTTTCTTCTAGCAGCATTAACTTTGTTCCAGCAACATTAACTTTGTTCCAGCAACATTAACTACAACTGGCAACATTAACCACAGAAGTAGTAACCTCAGAAGTATTAACCAAGTTCTTCTAGCAGCATTAACTTCAGAAGTAGTAACCATGTTGAACTAGAAGTAGTAACCATGTTGAACTAGAAGTAGTAACCATGTTGAACTAGAAGTAGTAACCATGTTGAACTAGAAGTAGTAACCATGTTGAACTAGAAGTAGTAACCATGTTGAACTAGAAGTAGTAACCATGTTGAACTAGAAGTAGTAACCATCCTTGGCATATTTCAGACCCAATAGTAACCCTAATTGTAACACCCTAAAAATGGAGGTTAATTTAAGACAGAAATAAGGGCGGAATAAACAAGTCTATCATAACTGAATCACCCAAAAAAGGATAATTGTATGGCGTTTACATTACAGAAATCAAGTGAAATTGAACTCAACAACCTACTAACCTAGACCAACTAATTCTAGATTACAAACGGGTGTCATCATCTCACTTCCAAAAGTATACAATCACTATATCAAATGTACGCCTCTAAAACCTTCAAAGATGTCACTATCCTTCAATGACTCTTCACTCAAGCCTAAGGGATCCTACCGCTAGAATGACCTATTATACATGTCATTTTAAGAAAAAGTGTTAGGCTAAAGCCTAGTGAGATCAAACATTTATATTGAGAAATCAGTTAATTTTAACGAGATAATTAAGAAAAGTTTGTGGATTAAATATAGACAAATCTTCACTTTAATACAAATACCTCTTGGGTTAATGGGGGAGACCCTCTTACTAACATAAGTGAAGGCACACAAAAGTAAGCTACTTGATATGTTAGTAAAACCAAACACATAATAAAGTACACGCAATGGATGCTAGGCTCGGTAGCTTTAGACGTACACCCATGGAAAGTCAACTTCAACCACATAGGGTCCTTACGTTGAGATCCCCAACCAATATTGTGTACTAACGCGTAGTACTTATACCATATCCGATGCTTAAGCGTGACTCGATGTGGAAAACTAGCATTCCATCATCGGACCAAATGATACAAATATTTGTGGGTTCATGACGCCTAAATGCAACCAAATAGTCGATCCAATGTCAACAAAACCAATCAATAATTCTAACAGTTAAAAGTGCCATCAAATGTGCAAAAACTATGAATCTATATAATTACTCCCAAAATTCCAAGAGGTTCCAACATAATTCTTTAAATAGTACTTCCACACACTAAATCAATTTACCCAAGTCCTCATTCAATAAATACACATCCATATTTCAAAACCCTAGTTTTGATTTCAAAGTATTTAAACATGAGATTAGAGAAAACATGTTTTTCATGCGTAAGTCCACAAATAGTTCAAGATGTAAGCTTCTTGACCTTAAAATCATACTCTTCCACATAAACCCCAAAATCTTCAAAGTTAGGTTTTTGGTGAAAACTCACCCAATCAAGTAAATCAAAATGGGGATGTTTAGAAAGTTAAAATCCACATTTTAACATGTATAAAGTTTATAAAAAGAGAATGAACTCACAATGTGGGTTTTTGTTGAAAACCCTAGAAAACCCAATTATTTCTTGAAGAGGGAAGGAATCTATGGAGATTCTAGACTTGAGCTAGGTTGAAGATGAAGATCTTGAAGAAGTGGTGGTTGAATCCCTTTAATGCCAGCCAAAAATCACTATCTACCTTAGAGTATTGATGAGAGCATTTAAGAGGAAGAGTGAGGGAGGTGAAATAAGGTTTGGGGGATGATTTACTCTTTTATCAGAGCACAGTGCTCGTGCGCGAGTGTTTGCACGGTTCCACTCATGCAGAGAGCCGCGCGGAGCACTAAAGTCAAGACGAACAGAGTTCTGCACGGATGATCGCACGGTTCCACCTGCGCGGAGAGTCGCGCCGGACATTGATGCAAATTTTTCCTTCATCTTTTCAACAACCTTGTTCAACATTAAATAAGACAGGAACTCTAGGTTAAACCATGAATTAAAACCCAAAATTTGGGGTGTTACAATCCTCCCCACCTTAGAATGGATTTCGTCTCTGAAATTTCGACTACTCGAATAAGTGGGGGTATTGACGCTTCATGTCCTCCTCCGCTTCCCAAGTTACATTGGCACCACGGTGTTGCTTCCATTGAACCTTAACCATTGTGACCTCTTTGTGACGGAGCCTTTTGGTCTCTCTCTCTCTCTAGAATAGCTTCAGGCTCTTCAATGCAGCGATTGTCATCCACTCGAATTTCCGATAATGGTTTGACTCTTTCCTCTTCCTCTATACGTTTCTGTAGATAGCACACATGGAACGTATGATGGATTCCATCCATTTCCGGCTGCAAATCTAGCTTGTAGGCTTGCAACCCAATACGTTCGATAACAGTAAACAGTCCAAGAAAACGGGAACTCAACTTCCCATGTTTTCCAAACCGTATCAGGCCCTTCGATGGGGATACCTTCAACATCACGCGGTCTCCCACTTGAAATTCTACCGGTCGC
Source organism: Arctium minus (assembly GCA_954870635.1). Lineage (NCBI taxonomy): Eukaryota > Viridiplantae > Streptophyta > Magnoliopsida > Asterales > Asteraceae > Arctium > Arctium minus. The sequence continues at coordinate 46,124,567 of OX941084.1, forward strand.
CACTTCTTGTCGGCATAACTCTTTTGCCGATCTTGCCCGCCTTCAAAAGTTCCCTTGTGGCTTTGACTTTGTCGGCCGTCTCTTGCATAATTTTTTTCCCGACAAACTGTTTTTCCCGCCTCTAGCCAACATACGGGGGTTCTACATTTCCTCTCATACAAGGCCTCAAATGGTGCCGACCCAAGGCTAGAGTGGTAGTTATTATTATATGCAAATTCTACCAAAGGTAAGTGAGTATCCCAATTACTACCAAAATCGATCACACAAGATCTAAGCATGTCCTCCAAAGTTTGAATTGTCCTTTCGCTTTGTCCGTCTGTCTGTGGATGGTAGGCCTTACTCAAATTCACCCACATTCCCAACTCTTGATGCAAAGCTCCCCAAAACCTTGATGTAAACCGGCTATCACGATCGGAAACTATAGACAAGGGTATACCGTGCCTAGAGACCACTACATCGATGTAGAGTTTTGCCAATCTATCCATTGGCAATGTTTCCCGCATCGCAAGAAAGTGAGCACTCTTAGTCAAACGATCCACAATCACCCAAATAGTATCATTACCTCTTAACGTCTTTGGTAATTTGGTCACGAAGTCCATGGTGATCTTGTCCCATTTCCACTTGGGTATTTCCAAGGATTATAAGCTCCCATACAAACGTTGATGTTCGGCCTTCACTTGTGCACAAGTTACACACCTCTCTACATAGTGTATCACGTCCAACTTCATGACCGACCACCAATAGTGCAACTTCAAATCTCTATACATCTTAGTGCTTCCTGGGTGAATGGAGTATTTGGATTTGTGAGCGTCTTCCAAAAGTAGCTCCTAGTTTCCTCCAATCTTTGGCACCCACACGCGCCCATTGAAACATTTGATCCCACAACTATCCTCCGTCAAGAGCAGTCTTTGCTTGATCATCACTTCCTCCTTAAGATTTTTTTCCAATAAGGCTTCGGCCTGAGCCTCTTTAATTCGGTCCATAAGACTTGACACCAATTCAATTCGGGAGAGTTTGGCTCGGATCCTCCCACTATATACCTTCCGGCTCAAGGCATCGGCCACAACGTTTGCTTTACCCGGATGGTAGAGCAACTCATAATCGTAGTCCTTGAGTAGTTCCAACCATCTTCTTTGCCTCATAATAAGCTCCTTTTGGTCGAAGATACATTTCAAATTTGTGGTCCGTATACAAGGTACACTTTGTGCCATATATTATTATGTTGTGTTTGTTTATTTTGTGTTTGCCTTTTATTTTAATTATTCATTTTATTATTGTTATGATAAATGCACACGTTTTTAAAACAAAATCAAACGTAAAATAAAATTTTAAATTTGGTAATAAATAATAAAATATTATATTTTAAAATTGATATGTTTATAAAAAAATAAACCAATTTTTGGATAAACTTTTAAAAACAAAAGATTTTAAATTTAGGATAAAATCGAACGTTTTTAAAAGGATGGATAGTTCACTAAAATCAAACATTTCATAAATGTAAACTAAACATTGCCCATTTAAGGTACTTGTCAAGGCAAACGAATTTCGGTATGGTCAGTGTCTAGACAATCGTGTCGGATGATTGTAGTGTAAGACAAGGTGCCAAAATAATGAGATTTAAGTGAACAGTTGCATTTGACCACTGGCTTATATAGTCATGTTTTGGATGATTGATCCCATTAAACGCTACATCAACAATTTAGGTGGGATCACGATATCTTAGTACAAATAGTTTTCTTGGAAATATAATAAATAGTTGCATTGACCATTTTTGGTCTCAATCATTGGATTCATAAAATAATACAACTAGCATCTGATTAAATACTTAGAAGAAAAAAATTCTTATCATTGTCTTGTAATAGTCATATCCAATATATTACATGTTAGGACTGAAAGTCCTAGTGCGTTGAAAGTTGTATAACACATTTATAGAATTTAATTGTTATTATTTAAAGCGTTGTAAAAGCCTAAATTGTTATTGGGCTTAGTCTTGTTTAATGGTCCTTGGGTTTTAGGTTTGGGCGCTTGGTATAAATAGTTTGAGATTAGGGTTTTGAAAGAGGAAAATGGTCATTTAGGTTTATACGATTACAACTCATATTCTCTCTGTAAACCTTATACCCTTTATCGATCAATCTAATCATATGGCCAACATTTGTGATTCAATCTGTGTTTATTGTTGATTATTACTGTTGATTGCACTGTTCTGGGATCCACAATTGGTATCAAAGCCAAATCGAATCAATTTTCATTCGATATGATCAAAAGGTTTGTCTAAAACCCTTATTTTTATCGACTAATGCTTAATCAACTTCTTTTGGCTGCTTGACTGTATTCTTCAATTTCTTAAAAAATTTCGTGCAATTTCTTGAGTTTTGATCCGTTTAATTGCAAAAGATTTATTGTTTTGTGGTTAGAAACATATTTCAATTGTCAATTTTTTGTTAAATTGATTTATTTGGACAATTTGATTTTTTTTTATCGAGATCTGAAAAGAGGATCTGGGAATTGATTTTATGAATTTGATTCAATTATGATTGGTTCCTACAAAATTAATGGGTCGGTTGATTAATACTTGGTTGACCCGCGACTGTTGATTTTTTTTTTCCGGTGGAATTCATTGAGAATAGCGGCTGTGGGGTTTACATATCATCATCGCACCATCCGATTGTGTGGGTTTTTGAGTTTAAAGTCCATGCCATCCATGGTTTTATATCAAATCTGATTTGTTCCCAAAAATTGTTGATGGTGGTAGAAGACTTGTGACCAACGGGCTGTTTTGTTAATTGAACGACGGTGGAAGCAAGATTGTATTGGCCAACGGCTGATTGTTATTTGTGACTGGCGGTTGTGGTGGCCGGACAGATGTTGATTTAATTGCATCCATGATTAAAGTGGAACCGGGTTTAATTTTTGATCCAGGACTTGATCCTTGTCTACCGGGAGATTGCTTTGAACCGAGAATTGAAATACATCGGGGAGTTCACCACGGGAACTCCATCCGGGTTACTATCGGGAGTTACAGTACCGTGATTTAGTTTGTTCCGGGCTTGATATCACCATGTCATCCGGGTTTCCTTTGTGCACAATTGTCATCCGGCTTAATCATTCTTCGAAAAGTTTTTCGGTTGATTCGCTAGTGATCGTGGACGAAACTTTTCGATTTTAAACTGTTAAGGGTTGTTTACAAAGCTTAAACGAACGCTTTTGTTTGAAAATCTTTCACCCGTATCAAGTTTTATGTTTTCGTTCGGTTTCCGAAAAAATTTTGGTTGCTTCGTTTTTTATCGTGGGTTGATCATTTGGGCTATAAAATGTTAAGGCTTGTTCACGAAGCTTAAACGATCGTTTTTAGTCGAAATTTGTTAACTCATATCGAGTTTTTAAGTTGTCGATCGTTTTCCGAAAAGTTTTCGGTTGGTTCGTTTGTGATCGTAGGTTGACCGGTTGAGTTTTAATCTGTTAAGGAGTGATCATAATGACCGGGTTGCATTAAGTATTTCTAACCGTTTTGAGTTTTTGCAGGTCGCCTCAACGAAGAAGACAATGAATAGTGTTTTCGTTAAGTGACGGTTAAATTCTTTACATTTTGGTCCTTTTTTCCGTTAGTCCAGTTAGTGTCCGATTAGTTAGTTTTATTTCATTTTTAGTCCTTTTTCCGTTAGTTTTCAGTTAAGTCCGTTAGAAGTTTCAAGTTTTACACTTTTAGTCCCTCTAGTTTGTAGTTTCAATTTATGTCATCTTTGGTCCTTCTAGTTTTAAGTTTTGATTTCTGTCATTTCTAATCCTTGTAGTTTTAAGTTTTAGTGTGTGCCACTTTTGGTCCTTGCACTTTGAATCTTTCATATATTGGCAAGTTTAGTCCCTGGACTTCAAGATTTGCAAGAAACAATGTCTTATATACCCATTTCTGAACACAAAGCAAAGATTGCAGCTCTTGAAACGAAATTGGAGAACAGGTTAAAGACTGTTGACAGACTGCTTGAAGAGAAAGTGGGTCTTCAGGTACAGTTTAACAATGTGAAATCGAAAAGCGAATCGTATCAATAAATTTGTTGGTTACAGAGAAGCAATGACTGGCTCAAGTGCAGGAATTCGGAACTTGAAAAGGCAGCAGAAAATAGTGAATATTACAGTATGTTTCGTGACCAAATAAAGTCTCTTAACAAAGAGATTTCAGATCTTGAAAGAGAAGTTGATACAAAGAAAAGGGGTCAACATGAAAATTCAAAGAAAATATCTGAACTTGAACGAAAAGTTGCAGATTTTGAAGCCATAGAAGAGAAGAATCTAGCGCTTGAAGAAAGAGGAAACGTGTTGGAGAGTGAAAATCTCGACCTGAAGAAAAGACTTGTTGTTTTTGAAAAAGAAAAGGTTGATTTTTCAAATGAAAGAAAGAATTTTGAAAGAAAGATTCTTGATCTTTCACAGAAAGTTTTTGACGAAAGAAAAACCTTTGAGCTCAAGCATGCTAAACTTTCAAAACAGATTTCTGATTTTGAAAATGTTTTGATAATTGAGAGAGATTCTTTTGAGAAAGAGCAAAAAGGATTTGAGAGTGAAAAGAAAATGCTTGAAAAGAAGAATGTTGCGATCTTTAAAGAGATATTTGATAAACGTAACAGTGTGGAAAAAGATTTTGACAGTGAAAGAAATATTTTCGAAACTGAGATTCATAAGCTTTCAAAGAAATTATCTCGATTAGCAACAGAGATTTTGAAAGAAAAGAAGGTAAATTTTGATTTACAAAAACAATTTGATTTAATTCTCGAAGAAAGAAATGTTTTATCCACAAAAGTCAAGAAACTTGAAGAAATAAATTTTAAAACTGATTTATCTGAACAAGCCAGTCCCGATACTGTTGTTCAGTCTCCTTATTCTTCAAGTTCACCTTCTACAACTAACTTTTCAAAGAAGTTTGTTAAAACAAATGAATTTTCAAAAGATCGGATTCGTCTTTCAAATCTTTTCTATAATTCTCTTGTTGATGATTCAAATAATCAAGGGTTTCGAAAAGTCAAGATGGTTTGGAAAAAGAAATCAACTACAGAAAGTAGTGATGGTAACAAGTCTCATGATTCTCCTGTAGTTGATACAAAGTCATTTATTTCCAATACTGATTCACCTACTTATGTCTATTCTATAGGAAAGTTGACTAGTCTGCGCCGACAAAAGATCTGTTGCACTCATTATGAAAAAAGTGACTTTGTCCATACAAGGTATGTTAATAGTTGGTATGGTACTTGTAGCATCCTCAATCCTCAGTTTAATAGCTTTAAAGCCAAGGAAACTAACCATTAAGGATCCATCACAGCATGGATACCAAAACCAAAATCTTCCTAATCTGTTTTGCAGGAATGTCATGTGTGATTTAATTCAGATTATTCATATCACATGACTACAATAAAGGGTTATACCATCTTTTGAGGGGGAGTACCATGTTGTCTATTTTTTATATCGACTTCTGAACATTTCAGTTTAGAACTCTTTCTTAAATGTTTTTGACTTCTGAACAAATCAATTCAGGACTCGTACTTCAATGTTTACTTGAATGTTCTATTTTGGCGAGTTAAAGGAGTGTTAGGTTTTATACAGATTCTATGGTCTATCCAAAACCGGAAGGACCTACCCAAGAAACACATCCAATTTATAGATATCAGTGAGGGCTCTAGCTTGATAGATGAGTTCGGAGTGAGAAGAATATGGTGAGGATGTGACAGGACTTAAAAGTATTATTGGTCCTTACCAAACCGAGTCAGTTGTCCGGGTTACCACACAATCTATTCATTCTCGTTCTTTGGAGATGGATATTGAAACAGACATGGACCCAATGTCGATAACTCGTGTCACCCCACCTAGCCACTCAAGTATCTCACAAAAGATACTTGTTTCATATATTCATGGAGATTTAGCACATAATCTATATATTCCTCACTCAGAGGTCTTAGATATTGAAAAAGGAAGACATCAGCTCTGGTTTCCGAACTTCATATTCTAATCACCGTGTCTATTGATTTCTAACCTGTGTCCCAGGTAGAATCAATCTTTGAGCCTAATCGACGTGATTATATTTCTTTCACACAGGCACGAATCTTTGTGATTCCAATCGCATATCTTTGCGATATTGCCGGAACAGTTTAAGAAGTAATTTTTTTTATTATTTTACTTCGGTGATAACTGGAAGTCCTATCAGAGATACCCGATTGCCAACTCTGAAAATAGTCCACACAATTATTTTTAATTATTGTGAGAACAGTTACTATTGTGTTTCTGTGTTAGCTGTTACCCTTGGTTACTAAATTGCCTTATCTAATCTTTTGTTACTCATCTGGTTAGTCTTTGAAGATATGATGCTCAAGATGCTCCTAATCATCATGAGGGGGAGAACGACACATATTTCAAATACACAGATTATCGCGTTGAGAGAGAGTTAGCAAAAGTTGAGGGAGAGTAACATAATTTCTTAAATCTGAGGTTGAAAAGTCATTAGATTCAAAGATTGCATTTCTTCTATTCTTATCATGTGGTGCCTGCTACAAGTTTGTTCCTCCTACAAGCTGATTGAAACAAGTACTGAAGCTGAAAGCATATTTAACTCGCGATTCAAAGACATATTCTTTGTTTTTAAACTAAAGATGCACCGTGGAATGTCACGTAACTCACACATTATCTTTCTTGTGTGTTGATCTGATGCGTTGAATTTCTACAGTTGAAAGTTGCTCAATAGTGCGTTTAGTAGAGGCTACTGTACATTGAATCTGGTTACAAAGTTGAAATATGAAGACCAAGAGCGTTATTCAAGGGGGAGCTTGAAAAGACATGAAGACATGCAACACCAAACTTTTTCAAAGATTCAAGAGGGAAGAGAAGATCAAGTCTGAAGTTTCAAGATGATAAATGCCTTATTCAACTTTAGGGGGAGATTGTTAGGACTTAAAGTCCTAGTGCGTTGAAAGTTGTATAACGCATTTATAGAATTTAATTGTTATTATTTAAAGCGTTGTAAAAGCCTTAATTGTTATTGGGCTTAGTCTTTTTTTAATGGGCCTTGAGCTTTAGGTTTGGGCCCCTGGTATAAATAGTTTGAGATTAGGGTTTTGAAAGAGGAGAATGGTCATTTAGGTTTACACGATTACAACTCAGATTCTCTCTGTAAACCTTATACCCTTTATCGATCAATATAATCATATGACCAACATTTGTGATTCAATCCGTGTTTATTGTTGATTATAATTGTTGATTGCACTGTTCTGGGATCCACATTCCATTTGTCGGATTTGACATTTCATTTTAACCTTATATAACCCCAAAGCTTATTGGATCAAGGTCTCGGATAACATCGGATTTACAACTAAGATAAGTGTTGGAATATAACATCGGATTAGAATTCTCATCCGAATGAAGAATATGATTAACCATATGAATAGGGTTAATCAGTCATAAAATGAACCAACAAATATTCAAAGTTATTATTAAATCTAACATATCCACCTCATAATTATTCTATAGCTGGAATCCCATCTATAGCTTATATTTCGAAATAGAAAAAAATAGGAATTTACTTTGTAATTGTCTTATAACTATCTGTATTTATCTAAGAACAAAAAACCTTCAACAAAATGGAAGACTAGTTCAAGTGAGGTCAAGATTGTCACGAAAGTGGATTGTTTTGTCCTCAAGCCGAATGAAGATCAATACAATATAAAGTCAACTAGTAGTCTAACAAATACTACTACTGGCAAGCCAGATTTTGGAGTGCAAACTTGTCCAACAAGGTTTGGCTCACCAACTCTCCAAACTCTGATCCTAGTATGGGAACATTCCCTGCATATCAGCCAAAGTAAGTTCTAAAACACTATTTTATTAGTGTCATACTTTCTTTATTGTTCCCTCTGTATACGAAATGATGGGATTGATTAACAAGTGTCAACATCAACTACAAAGGCTGAAGTGAAAAGTACAAGCATGCATGGATCAACAAATCAGATGAAGACACATGTTAAAGTCGGAGGGTAGAATTTAATGCAATGATGGCTATAAAAGTTCACTCTTGTTATTTGTTGCTACTTACCCATTTTGAAAGAACTTATTAGTGATAGTTTCTTAGGCAAACTTGACATCCCCATCTGAATAACAATCTTAGTGCTTTAGATCGGAAAGAGTACCTTCTTCCTTCACTCTTTCAGTATAACAAATTTGTCACCAGTCAGATTGTTTAGAATCAGGTCTTACCTCCTTAGCTTCCGCAACAAATTTGTAATTCTTTGTTTTAATACATCATATATAATTAAGAGTGAATTTTTTTGTGTTTGTATTCAACCCCCTTCTACAATCACATCTTGTGTAAGTCATGGTATTTCAGGACCAACAACCATCTATGAGTATTTTTCAAGACATAGAAGTGGGAATAAATGTGACAGTTCCACTATATGATATATTTGATAGAATATCACTATCACCTAAGATTTATGTTAAACATAATTGGATGATTCCTGCCTAAATAACTTATTTTCGTAGACATTTGCATTTGTGCCATTTACGGAAATATGTGAAATATGGATCTTAGCTCAAATTAAAATAATTTTTTAAAGCTTAATAATTTAATTTGAGATTTTAAAGTTACTAAAATTGAACTTAATTTTGTAGATGTTTGCTAATACCACAAATTATTCAAACTTATCCAATTTACATTGCGGTCAATCCTTGATAAGAAAAAACTAAATGGGACGAACTTCATCGAATGGTTTCGCTTACTTAGGGTCATCCTTAGGCATGAAAAGAAGTTCTACGTTTTAAAGACCCCTCCTCCAAACACTCCTGCTAGGACTATTTTAACTGAAGTCAGGGCTACTTATGATAAGTATGTCAATGACTTACTAGAAGTTGGCTACCTGATGTTAACCTCCATGACTCCCAAGTTATTGCAGGACCATAAATACATGACTGCTTGGGATATGATATCCTCACTAAAGTCTATGTTTCAGGTACAAGATACATAAGAGAGATTTGATATGTTAGTGAATGCCTAAAAACCAATCATATAATGACTATAATTATGAGTTTTGGTTTCATGAAATCACTAAATAATTAAAAGACATTGCTTATTTGATTATGTCTATATTATATTTTGTGTTTTAATTATTCATAATAAATAACCTTAGAATAATGTATTCTAAATGTTCCTAGTTAAATATTATTCCGGGTTCTAAGGTTGAAGTTATATGATAATGACTAACATATATATATGTAAGGATTCATATATAGATATAGAATCAATGTATGGGTATAAGATGGAGATTTTATGTACCAGACATGACTTGCTACGAGACACTGCATTGGATGTCTTGTGAGTGTCATAAGTGTTTCTAATGTGGTCAATGTACATGTAATTATTTGACTTGTGTCGGTCCTGTATATTTGAACACGATCTTACCAGACAATCAAACAATCATAAACAAGTACGATTTACCAACCTATTTGATTAAGAATCAAGGATTACAAAGATTGATCTGATTTATCTTTAAGCTCTCTCTCTGTTTTCTTCTCTCTGATATGAACAGTGTTCTTGGTTGTTGTTGTGTTATGTTTCAGATCAAATATTAGATAGTGAGATATATCAATATCTCACCTAATATCTACTTCTAACTAATATCTAAGATAAAAATATATAAAACTAAATATCCTAAAATATCTAATAAATAGATATTTAGGAATAATCTAAAATACAATAAAACAAACTTTGACATTTATTACAAACTAACATTAGACTAATATTGAGAGTCGACTTTCCAGCTTTAGCTTCAGATTGCGATCTTCAGATTGGATGATCTTTTTTGGAAAGGGTATCCTGGGCCTATGACCCAGACTAATCCCTGGCAATTAGGGCCTTTGGCCCAGCTGCTAAAGCGTGCAACCCTGAGTTTAACCTCAGTGGCCACAAGTGCTGCTAGTGGGGCTCGAACCCGGGTTGAGCGCTATGAACTCCCCAAGCCTTTACCACCACACCACAGCCCTTGTGGTTTTGGATGATCTTGAATCCAATAGATCTGTGCGCTAACAACTTGAGAACATGGAGTTTGTTGTGTGCGAGTGATGTATTTTGACATTTATTCTAATAATTCCGTAACTGGGTGACAGAATGATTGTTGGGTATGTTATAAATCACATGGTATAACTAACATGTATCGAGATAGGATTTGTCCCTCTTTATGACGGGAGTAATGTCTCTGGGCCCCTTGATAAATATATACGAAGGAAATGCATGCATGCTCAGATAATTGATATGAGATATCATGATCTGTTTTTGTCAGTATATTAGGGAATCAAGAAACTAGAGATTGGACATAACGAGAATGACACATCCAATGTCTTGTGTTCAATATGGACATCAAGGACAAAAGAATTAAATGTGTAAACTAAAATTGACTACAAATCGATAATTGATTGTATCGCCAATTCTCGTCATTTGGGTAACCGTGATGTATTGTTTGATACTACTCATCGTTTATAACTATATACGATATTTATATTTATAACCAACATGTCGAGAACCTATTGGGTCACACGTTTTGAACATATCTGAATAAGGAGTTTCAATAATTAAAATGTTTAATTATTATATCTGATTTGTATTGATTTAATTTGATTAAATAAATATCAGATATTATTTATATTTGACATAAATAAGTTGACTAGGGATGGTATTTGTAAGAGAGTGATGGTGTATGAAAACTCTTACAATCAAGTAAGATGTAGGGATGGTGGTCGTTATGTCATACTTCTCATATCCATATAAAATATATGACATTTTATGCAAGTAAAAGGAGTCTTGCAATTCTCTCTTTAAAATCACCTATAACCATATGCTTCATTTTCTATCTAAGTTTTAAAATCGTGAATAGCATCACGAGAAGGCAAATGATTCAGATTGTTTGTGTGGATACCATGGAGGCATCAAGCGTTGTTTGTTTATGTGATTCAAAGTCTCTCTAACCGTGAGGTATAATTTCGGAACACACTATTTATTCCGGTTTGTATCGGTCGTTGGGAGGGTTATGATTTTATTTTCTGATGTGCTTGAGATCCCGTAAACTAACATGATACAATGAGGGAATTTCATGCTTGTAAGATGACTGAGGGCTCGTCATTCAGTACCCACATTTTGAAAATAAAAGGATATGTTGATAGACTGGCCCATCTTGGCTTCCCACTGAATCAAGAATTGGCAATCGATTTGGTTCCCAATTATTTACCTAAATCATATTACCAGTTTGTTATAAATGGTTTTGATAAAACTTTCACAAAGTTTCACGACATGCTTAAAACTGCTGAGAGGAATATAAATTCCATGTGCCAAAACAGGTTTTTGATGATCAAACCTAAAAGTGGACAATCAAGAAAAAAGGGTGGTTGCCAAGGGAAACACAAAGGCTAGAAGTTCCAACAAAGATAAGGGAAAAGAAAATATTTTTGTGAATGCAATATGGTAGAATTGCAATCACAAGGTGTACTGGAAGAAAAATTGCCCAGCTCGACTAGCAGAGCAAAATAAGTAGAAGGTTGTTGCCAGAGCTTCAGGTATGTTTACCATTGATTTCTTTACTTCAATTATGACTCTTCCGTATTGAATATCGGGTGTGGTACTCATATTTGTACTACTCTACAGGGTCTAAGAAGTGAAGAGTAGATGAAACCAGATCTATTGGAACTAAGGATGGGCAATGGAGCTAAGGTAGATGTTATTGCTCAGGGCACATATGATATGAAGCTGGTAAATGGTCTTACTCTAGCACTTAGCAAGTGTTCATATCTACCTAGCATTACTAGGAATATAGTTTCATTTTCTCAATTACAACAAACTGAAGTTATGTTTACTTTCAGTAATAATAAAATTTCAGTTTACCTTAACAATGTTTTGTATTTTGTAGCCAAACCAATTAATGGTATTTATGAAATTAATAGTTGTAAGTACAAATCAATATATAACGGATTAAGCGGAGCTTAAATCAGACCTACTTGTGACATATAAACAAGAAACACATAGTCAAGCTCCAGTCGAACGGAGTGTTGGAATCATGTGATGATTCATATGATACATGTGAGTCTTGTTAGGCAAGATGGCAAAGGTGCCTTTTAAAGGATAACCCGAAAGGTCTACATAATTGCTAGGAGTTATCCATACTAATGTATGTGAGCATTTCACTTAGTCATAAGAAATGGTCATCGCTACTTCATAACCTTTTAATGATGACTCTAGTAGATACATATATGTTTACCTAATGAGAAACAAGTCTGAAAGCTTTGAGATATTCAAAGAGTTTCAGAATGAAGTAGAGAATCAACTTGGCAAAAAGATAAAAGTGTTTCGGTTGGATCAAGGTCATGAATATCTAAGCCAAAAGTTTATTTATTATCTTAGAGATTGTAGGATAATATCCCAACTAACTTCTCCAAGAACACCACAACATAATGGTGTGTCCAAAAGGAGAAATAGAACCTTGTTGGACATGGTTCGCTCTATGGTGAGTCGTACCACTCTGCCTAAGAATTTTTGGGGTTATGATCTAGAAACAGCTGCCCAAATACTGAATAATGCACCAACCAAAAAAACCGATAAAACCCCATATGAATTATGGACTGGGAAGATCCCAAAATTATGTTATATGAGAATATGGGGTTGTGATGCTTATGCTAAGCAAGAAGCTTGACCCGAAGTCTGAAAAGTGCATCTTTATGGGATATCCGAAAAAGATAATAGGATATTACCTCTACAAACCCAATGAGATAAAGTATTTTTTGCGCAACATGGTGAATTCTTAGAAAATGATTTTCTAAAAAGAACCACTACGAGGGACAGAGAAGAACCTGAAGAAATTCAAGAACCACAAGATGAGACTATCGTTGATACTGGCCATCAACAAGATGTTGAACCTCAACAGGTTGTTGAGGAAAATGATGAGATATAAACGATCTGAAGATTAGGTAGGAATCGTGAAGAGCTTGAGAGATAATGGTTATCTCATTGGCAGTGATGATACAATTTATGATGAACTTGTAACCTACCAGGAAGCCGTATCAGGTTTGAAATCTAATAAATGGCATGATGCCATGAAGGCTGAAATACAATTCATGTCAGATAACCAAGTTTGGAACTTGGTAGATGCACCTGTCAGCTTCAAAGTTGTTGGGTGTAAGTGGTATTCAAAAAAAGGAAAACTGACATGATGGGATTGTGCATGCCAATCAAGCTAGGTTAGTAACAAAAGGTTTCACTTAGACTCATGGAGTAAATTATGATGAGTTCTTTTATCCGGTAGCTATTTTTAAATCCATCAGGATTCTTCTGGCCATAGATGCGTATCATGATTATGAGATATGACAAATGGATGTTAAAACCGCCTTCCTTAAACGAAACTTTGAGCGAGGACGTATACATGGTTTTAAGCATCCAAAGTATCCTGAAAATGTATGCAAGTTTTAGAAGTCCATTTATGGACTAAAGCAAACATCTCGTAGTTGGAATCTTGTGTATACAAGAAAGTCAATTGATCCAATATATCGATGACATATTGATCATCGGAAACGACATCCCAAAGCTTAAGGGTGTAAAATCCTGACAAGGGAAGTGTTTCGAGATGAAGGATCTAGGAGAGACGACATATATCCTTGGCATAAAGATCTATCAAGATAGATCTAAGAACTTAATTGGATTAAGCAAAGTATATACATTGACAAGATCTTGAAACGCTTCAAGATGGAGGGTTCCAAGAGAGAGAACTTTCCAATGGTACATGGCATACAACTAAGCAACACTCAGTGTCATAGTACTAAAGAGGACATGAACCGTATGAAGGGAGTTCCCTATGCTTCAACCATTAGTTCAATCATGTATGTCATGCTAAGTACTAGACCAGACGTCTCGTACACCCTACGCATGACGAGCAGATATCAACCAAACCCAGCTGATGCTCACTAGATAGCAATGAAGAATATCCTAAAGTATCTAAGGAAAACTATGATATGTTCTTACTATATGACGACCAGGAAAGAGATATGTGTATCCAAGGGTATATAGATGCTAGTTTCCAAACCGACCAAAATGACTTTAAATTACGGACGGGATATGTATTTGTGTTAAACAGTGGTGCTGTGAGTTGGAAGAGCTACATGCACGATAGCAGAGTTGACTACAAATTTGGAGATAATATCTTAAAGCCTATAACTCAAAGTACACATGGTGCTCACTCTGGAGCAATAGGCTTAAGGTTTTTTGTAAAACATTGGTCTGATCTATAATTTTTAGGAAACTTCAATTATTTGAACATAAAATAGTTGATTCTATATGTTTTGTCATATTGGATATGAGTATATACATAGAATATTTATGTGTTCATTATTAGCATGTTTAATTATCCTTAAATAAATTGATGATCATATTATTTAAAATTGTTCTTGATCGATTATTACTATGGGACTGTAATAAATAAAGATCATTGTGAAGTTTGGTCATAGTCCAAGTTGGAAGTGCATTAGGTGCAACCAGGGTCACATGAATTAGCGGGACGCAAGCGTTGGACAAGACCTACAGTGAGGATCGCCTCACAGATCGACGTCACAAGGTGAGTCCTAAAATGGTGGACATTATTATCTTATCCTCAAAAGTGAGATATGCATTAGAACATAATGCATAAAGAGTATTATACTTTGATATTGTAAGACCCCTAAAGATGGGAGTAATTAAAAACCTGGATTTACCGAACCGAATACTACAAAATACATAATCACCCGTAAAAGGGGAAATTGTAAAAGTGTTTACAAACAAATACGAATAATAAACGACAACATACTAATCTCAACTAAAACTAAGTTAGATTAAGGACGGGTGTCGCTATTATCGCCAAAAGAATCTCATCAAGTATCGCTTGATATCAATGACTATTAATACCCAAAAATGCCAAAGATGGCAATGCCCGCTCCCCTCAAGCCTTGGAAGCCCCTCCATCTAAAGAACCTGAATATACATGCCATTTAAAAGAAAGTGTTAGGCTTTCGCCTAGTGAGTTCAAACAAATATAAAACAACAATGGAAAATATTTATTACCGATCATAACATCAACGAGAGATCATAAATAGTTTAACCCTCATTTACCATTGGGAGGGATTAAGGTTTCACCAATTAACGGGGGAGACCCGGTTTGCCATTGATGGTGATGGAACACAAAAGTAAGTCAGAATACAATGTTATAAAGCTTCTATTATAGCACCATTGGTTATCGACTTCAACCACCCACAGTCTTTAGTTCGAGCTCCCAATGATCTAAGAAATACTCATTCGCTAGAAGTCACGTACCATGGGTCACACGGTCATCGATTTCAACCACCCACGGTCTTTATTTCAAGTTTTCTGGTAATACAATCCCCATTCTAGCCTTAATATACGAACAATCATCCCATTCCATAAAAGTGTCTAAGTGCCTATGGATCCATTATACTATAGTCACACATTTGACACTTCCAATATATATATATATATATATATATATATATATATATATATATATATATATCTCAAAATATATTCAACATGACATGTACATTTGTGCAAGTAAGCATTTAAAGAATGAAATTAATTATTTTAGCATTTCAACGTAGGTTTAGCTCATACCAAAACTTTCATCAAAATTCCTCCAAATAGAAATATAACATCATTTTTATATATAAAACCAAGCTCCATATCCAAAGTATCATTTTACTCAAAAATCCACAAACCCTAGTTTTGACCTAAATTTCCAAAGTTACCCAAATGAAGAGAATAGTGTGTTAAAACCTTGAGGTGAGTAAAAATAGCATTTTCACATGTATATAAAGTTGGAGGTTTGTGGAATGAACTCACCTCACTAGTTTTGTTATGAAAACCTAGAAATCTTAACACTTGGAAGATAACAAGATAGTGGGATGATGATCCTTTGGTCCTAGCTTCCAAATCCTTGCCTTGACTGTGAAAATCCTTAAAGTAGGGTGGAAATGGAGCAATAAATGTTCCTTGGTCGATGTAATGAAGAGAGAGAGAGAGAGAGAGAGCAAATAGAGAGTTCTTGAGAGGAATGGTTGAGAAGTGAATGAGAAAAAGGGCTAAAATCGTATTTATCATAGCCTGGACCCCGACGACGACCTTGCCATGCGTGGCACTATCACGAGTCACTATCACGACATTGGTACTGTGGGTCCTCCCCCTTCCGCCATTGTGCCACAACGAGAGTGACAGTGTCACAATTGCTTGGCATTCTCGCCCTACCTGTACCGCAAACCATAATAGCTCCGCGATAGTGACATTGTCATAGTCGCCGGCATAATCGCTCCATCCTTCCTGGAGTCCGAAAATCCATTTTTCTCGCATAGACAACGTTTTGACAACAAGGAAACACAATTAAGATTTGTCGTCCTAAATTATAAGTTACAATTGACATTTTAAGATGAGAGGAGTCTTATAGCTTACTTGAAAAATACGGGTGTTACAGATATAGTCAAACATTACCCGTAATCGGGTAATCATAAGGGCTATATTGGGTATAACATAAATTGTGTATAAGTCGTGTACATGAAATGTGAGATCTTCTCATCTCAAGTTAAGACAGATATTTTTGGGTCCCTAGATGAAATAGTTTGATTCACATGGCAATAGACAAGTGGATTAGTTGAACTAATATCACCTGTTTGAATGAAATATGTTGGGATTGAGAAACATAATCTTTGAAACTATAAAGGGTGAGATAGATCTATTCCTTAAGTTCAAAAACAGAATATCTTGAAGCAAAAGGATAAGGAAAGATACTACTATATGATTGATTGGATCAATCATATTGCTCGAAGGAAAAGCACATTTACATAGCCTTAGGGGTGGTGACGTGTTGCTAGATGCTTACCATCGTCTGTGTTACTATGTATCGTGTGCAAGTGGGAGAATGTAAGCTATTATATGCCCCTGACACACACAGATATTGTTGGGGAGTATATAAACCTATAAGGTCGTATACAAAGAATACATTTGCTTCCATTTGTTGAAACTCGTATCAAATCAAGTATTTATAGATATAATTATTCTTGGAGGATAATTATAAAAATATGAGTTGAGACGTAGTTATGATAATTACAGGTTTTATACGTAAATATGCATATTTATTAATGTTTTAGATAATTATATAAATATTTACAGATAAATATTAAATCTTATTTGAGTTATGGGCTATCTGTGATACCGGTCCCTATAAATAAGGTGATCGGCCAAACCAATTTGAGGTGATTCAATTATCTAGCTTTG
The DNA here is from genome assembly GCA_954870635.1 of Arctium minus. Lineage (NCBI taxonomy): Eukaryota > Viridiplantae > Streptophyta > Magnoliopsida > Asterales > Asteraceae > Arctium > Arctium minus. The sequence continues at coordinate 46,141,884 of OX941084.1, forward strand.
GCTATTAGTCTAAAATAGACAAATATTAGAATTAGGGTTCTTTTGGGCTAGCACCGGGTGGAGGCGATAGCGTGTTCGTGTGTGAATTGCTTGTAGAGGAAATCTCTGTTGGTTTCTAAAGTGCTCCATCTGATCTCTGCTATATATTGAAAGGTACAATTCTAAACACCCTATGGTATGTGATTTTAATTAAGTGCATCATTGGATCCAAATTGGGTTTTATAGAGAAGTTTTGTAAGTTATATTTGTAGCCAAATTTTTTATCCATTGTGTTCTACAGTTACAAGTTTTATACAAAACCCAACAATTTCAAATCAAGTTAGTTAAACCGGCAAACCTAAAATCTGCAATAGTGGTGACTTTGTGGGGACATAGTGGGCACATTTTGTAAAAGTTCACTTTCGAGAAATCGGATCTTTTATAAACATTTTTGTGACATATGTTTCTAACCGTTTTGTTACTACTATTGTGTTAGGGAAAGTTTAAACTCATACCCATCTTTTAAAGTTAATAGTTTCATCTTTTTCAATTAAAAGCAATTTCACAAACACAAATATTGATTTTTCCCAAAACCAAAACTTACACAAGAAGTTCATGAAGATCTCTAATTCTTAGTTGTTCCAGTCCTTGTGGAAAGGATATTGGTACGTTACTACTTTATTACTTATAGCGATCATAATGTCGAATGTGCACTTGCACCGTCACTGTGTCTACTTTGTTGACCTATATGATTTCTTCTATCAGTATGAATAACATTTTAACTATAATATCTTATTAAAATCCTAAAACGGCTCAATCCTAACTCCCCCCTAAACCTCTAAAGCATACCCACTCTCATTTCACACTAACACCCCCGTAAATCTCCCCTTAACTCAATCCTTTTTAAATATATATATATATATATATATGTTACATTTAACACCTTTATAATTAATTTTTTAGTTAATTTTAATCTCTTACTTTTTCATTTTAGACCCTGAATTAAAATGTATTAAAAAATACATATTAACACCTTTTTCATTTTTCATATTAACATAAATAATCATATATGAATTAAAATGTATTAAAAATACATTTTTTTACAAAATTATACCGTTGTAATCGTTTCGCCAATACCTTCGAAATGAGTTCAATATTGAATATTTTTGGATTTAATCATATTATTAAATATCATAAATATATACAAATTAAAGTGTTTTATATTTTTTATATATTTATTTTCATCTTACACTCTTATCATATTAAAAATACACAATCATAAATTAACTAAAATACATTATAAAATGCATTTTTTTTACAAATTATACCATTATAATAATCTAGTCAATATTTTTAAAATAAGTTAATTATTGAATATTTTTTAGTTTAATAATATTGTAAAATATGATAAATACATATCGAGATTTTTCAAGAATGATGTATCAAGACTTTTTTAAACTTGTATATTTTACACCATTATATATATATATACTAGAAGCGTACTCGCGCAATGCAGCGAGATACATCACGATTTTAATGTTTCATTTTATTTTTTTGTCGATTTACAGTACGATTTTGGATGGTTTTAATAAAATGATAATGGTTTTTTTATAAATTTGTTTAGCGCAATGCAGCGAGATACATCACGATTTTAATGTTTCATTTTATTTTTTTGTCGATTTACAGTACGATTTTGGATGGTTTTGACAAAGTGATAATATTTTTTTTATAAATTTGTTTAATTTAGGCTTAATCATATAATGTTTTTTATATAAAAAAGTTAAATATTTTGTTAGAATTCAATGATTATCTTATATATTTTAATGACATCTAGAAAAAATAACCAATTACATATTTAATAATATAATTAAAACAAAATTATAGTAATATAATATATTAATTAATAGTGATACATGGAAATCTATGCATAAAAGAAAGGTTCTGCACATACCAAATTGGTGGGTGTTAAAAGTCTGCAGTAGTAATATGTATCTTGTGCTTTGATACTTGTAAATTAAGAGATTTTTAAAATATTGCATAAAATGATGGTACCTTGTGTCTAATAATTTGTATTTAAGAGTTTTTTATCCGTGCTTTATAATATAGTATATATATATACTCATTTAAAAATAAATCTATTATGGTCATTTTTGGCATTGTTTGATGGAGAATAAAACTAAACATGAAACAAAATTATTTTTTTGAGTTTCCAGCTTTAAATTCGAGATGTTTTGCACCGCATCGCACACAACTACGCATCTAATATAAACTTAAAAGAATAAGCAAAACAAAAAATTAAAAAGCACCATATGAATTCACCAACCACCACTATTATTTACGTCTTTTCTTTTTATAGATTTTATATAAGTTTCATGTGATATGGAGTTCGATAAAGAAAAAAAACTCATCATGTTGACGTTCGTAACTATGAGGTGTCGTTTGTTTTTTAAGAGGTCTAGAGTCTGAAGTCTTATTTTAGTTATAATTAATAAGAAGTAGTGTGAAAATGTCTGAATGATTCAGACTTAAGAGTCATTAAGAGAGTTTTTTCAAAAAACAAACAACCCCTGAGTCTATAGTGGGATATAATGAATCAACAATTTAGCATCATTGTTAGTTTGTTACTGACCCAAAGCAAAATATAGTGGTCAAATTATGATACATGGAACTATCATTCAGTATTTGTAAAATAACAATTCTCAAAGGACCATTAAACAAAATTAGGAATAAAAGACTTACACATGAAATGAGAGTGAAATGAAAATTGCAAATTTCAAAATTGGTTTGCTATTGTACGCGTCATCATTGGTGAAGGAGAACACTTTCTAACTCCGATTAAAAAAACTAACCGATTGCCACCACGTGTCGAGCTGGTCCAGGAAGCGTGCAACATCTGCTGCACCACCATATCATAGCCACGTAGGATTTTTTTTTCATAAAAATTGTTGTTTGCGCCAACACATCTTCAATAATTATATTATAATCTCTACTATATATTAAAGGGTTTTAACGGTTCTTAAAAAAAGACAGTTCTTGAAAGTAGTTATTGATATATATAGTTACAGTTTTGGTCTCTTAACTCTTTTGATAGATTTATTTTATACTTTTTAGTTTTACATTTTCATTATATTAACACATATAAGCATATATTAACTAAAATACGTTAAAAAAATAATATTTAATTGTAACAAGTTACACCATTATAGTCGTCTCTTCGATACCTTCGAAATGATTCCAATATTGAATATTTTTTGATTTAATTATTTTATTATATGTTAAAAAATACGTTTTAACATATCACATTAACATATATAATTACATTGTATTTTGTGGATATCACATGTGATTAATTGTGGATATCACAAATTTCGATAATTTTGGGATATCGCATGTCGATCAATGAAAACAGAATCATTCGACATATATATAATATATTAATTGAAATAAAGTAAAGTAATTGATTTGAAATAAATAAAAATATTATTGAAAACCCTCGTATACGCATTTATTCTAACGCGCCAACATTTATCAACTCCAAAGATTTTGGTCATAAAGAATCAGCGAGGCATAGCTCCTACTTCCAACGACAACCCCCTCCCCCCCAACTCCATATCTTGATCAAATCCCGAGTTTATTTCATCCATACATCGCACAAGTACAAAATGTATTAGGCGATGGAAATTGTGGATTTCGAGTCATATCTACTTGTTTCGGTGGTCATGAAGATGCATGAGACATTATTCGTACAGAGTTAATGGGTGAACTAACTGGGTATTAAAAGGAGATTACCCAATGCCCACACTCATACACCATTGGACACGTCATGCACTTCCAGATGCAATGTCGTGGATTATCTCATACAATCGTAGATTATATGTGAATGAAGAATATATAGAGTGTACTCGTACTCGTGAATATGTTGATTTAAATGAATTATCAAAGTTGGAATCTGTTGGAATAAAAAAATACGCAATATATTTATTATGTTTATTATCTTGATGTTAAAACTTACGTTCGATGTAATGCATTTTCTTTTTTTTTTTTTAAATCGATTAACCAAGGTATAGTATATGAAATATAATAATATAATTAAATCAAAAAATATTCAATATTTGGCTCATTTCGAAGGTATCGACGAGACGATTATAATGGTGTAACTTGTTAAAATTAAAAATTATTTTTTAAACGTATTTTAGTTAATATATGCTTATATGTGTTAATATAATGAAAATGTAAAATGTAAAACTAAAAGATATAAAGTAAATCTATCAAAAAAGTTCATGGACAAAAACGGTAACTATGAATTAAAAATAAAATAAAATGTGATGTGAGAGGGAATTGGAAATTCATTTAAATTAAATGTTACATTTACCATCCTTATAATTAATTATTTAATTTACTTTATATCCCTTATTTTTTCATTTTTTATTTTACACCCTTATCATGTTAACACAAATAATTGTATATGGAAAAAAATGCAATGAAAAAATACGTTTCTTTTTTTACAAATTATACCATTGTAATCGTCTCGTCAATACCTTCAAAACGAGCCCAATATTGAATATTTTTTAATTTAACCGTACTATTAAAAACTATGAATATTTATGAATTAGTTTGTTTTATATTCATACGTTTTATTTTTTTTCACCGTTAGCATATTAAAAATACATAATTATAGATCAACTAAAATATATTAAAATATGTTTCATTAGTATTATAAATTCTAATATTATAATTTTTTCGTCAATAATTTTAATATAAACTAATTATTGAATATTTTTATTGGTAGCATAAATATGTAACATTATATATATATATACTATCTATATCTATACTATTATATTAAAATTATAAACGGTTATTTTCAAAATTCAATGTTACATTTAACATCTTTATAATTAGTTATTTAATTTACTTTATATCTCTTACTTTTTCATTTTTCATTTTACACCTTTGTTATATTAACACAAATAATGGTATATGAACAAAATGCAATGAAAAAATATGTTTCTTTTTATACAAACTAGACATATACCCGTGCGATGCAGCGGAATGTGAGTAAAGAACAAACAATTAATATTACTTTCTTATAGACATGTCATCAACAATAAACCATGACCTAAGAATCACAACTTATGAAACACTAAACCCTAAACCCATAAAGATATTCAATAATTAGTTTATATTACAATTATTGACGAAAAAAATTATAATGATATAATTTATAATAAGAATGAAAGGTATTTTACGATTATGTATTTTTAATGTGCTAACGGTGGAAAAATAAAATAAAATGTATGGATAGAAAACAAATTAATTCGTAGATATTCATGATATTTAATAGTACGGTTAAATTAAAAAACATTCAATATTGGGCTCGTTTTGAAGGTATTGACGTGACGATTATTATGGTATAATTTGTAGAAAAATGAACGTATTTTTTTTTCATTGCATTTTTGTTCATATACGATTATTTGTGTTAATATGATAATAGTGTAAAATTAAAAATGAAAAAACAAGGGATATAAAGTAAATTAAATAAGTAAGGGGGTGTTTGGTTCATTTTGAGGAACGGGAATGAAAATGAGAATGGGAATATAAGAGAATAGGAATAGGAATGAGGATTGTATTGATGTTGTTTGGTTAATCTAGGGTTTGTATTTCTATCTTCAAAAATTATTGCCATTTCACGGCCTAAAACAACCTTTGTCGTCGACTATGTTTCTCCATCACCAGCAAACAACATACCCTATCAACTGTTTCGTCTCCAATCTCCACCGGAGAAACCACGCCGGAGACGAAGCATATCCGCTGGTGAGGGAAGAAGACATGTAAATGGTGGGTGTGTTGTTTCTTCACGCCGGAGACGAAGCAGATCGACGCCGACGCCGGAGACGAAGCAGATCGACGCTGACACCGATGTCGTAGATGAAGCAGATCGACGCTGGAGATGAAGCAGATCGACGCCGGAGATGAAGCATATCCCCGTTCTTTGACAAATTGGTAGCTATCCTACCTTCTGAGATTTGTTAAACCACAACAACAAAATACTCATGGTGGAAATTGTGGCAAAAGGGTAGGGAAGAGACGGTGGAGTAGGGTAGAAAAGGACGAGATATGTGTGAGAAATGAGGAAGAACAGGAATCAATTTCCATTCCCCCCAATTTGATTGGGAATGAAAATTAATTGATTTAGGGTAATGAATCCATTATAATATACTACACCAAACACACTTTTTATTATCATTCCCATTCCTTACCCATCAATACCCCCAACCAAACATCCCCTAAGTGTAAGGTGGTAAATATTATTGTACAAAAGATTGTACAATAACCGTTTTAGAATTTTTATCTATACTATTATATAGACATATACCCGCACACGATGCGGCGTGAAAAATCGTGCAATCGAATGAACAATTGGCAAAGGTATGTATCCGCTCGCAAAACATCTCGAAATCAAAATGACAATAACGTTTTCATTTTAAGTTTGTATTCTTCGTTCTTATCGATACTTTAGTCTATGAATCATAGACTAAATACATTAGTTTTCATTTCATTCTTCGTTTGGTGCACTTATATGTGAATCATAGACTAAAATATCGATAAGGACGAAGAAATACAAACTTAAAATGAAACGTTGTTGTCATTTTGATTTCGAGATATTTCGCGAGCGGATACATACCTTTGTCAATTGTTCCTTCGATTTCACGATTTTTCGCGCCACATCATGCGCAAGTATATGCCTAGTTTATAATAAAATAAGTAAAATTATATGAAAACAAAATCACTTTTCGTTATATTATCATTTCTTATTCGCAAAGTTCTCAAAGTGCGAATTTTGGCTTCAAGAAGTCCAATTCTTGGGTCACGTGGTGTCTAAAGATGAAGTGAAGGTAGATTCGGCAAAGATCGACGCAATGATGAGTTGGGAACCACCAACGAGTCCGACAGAGAACCGAAGCTTTTTGGGATTGGCAGGTTACTACAGACGGTTCATACAAGACTTCTCCAAAATCGCCCACTCCCCTCCCTCATAAGAAAGAATGTCAAATTCCTTTGGACCGAGACGCAAAATCAAGCCTTTCAAACTCTCAAGAAGAAATTGTGTGAAGATCCCATCCTATCCCTACCTGAGGGATCGGATGACTTTGTGGTGTATAGCGATGCTTCCAAGATGGGCCTCGGGTGTGTGCTAATGCAACGGGGAAAGGTAATAGCTTATGCATCACGACAACTAAAGGACCATGAGAAGAACTACCCGACTCATGACTTGGAATTGGCGGCAGTGGTCTTTGTGTTGAAGTTATGGCGACATTATTTGTACAGGACGAAGTGCACTCTATTTACCGATCACAAGAGTTTAAAGTACATGTTCGATCAAAAATAACTCAACATGCGGCAAAGAAGGTGGCTTGAGCTACTAAAGGACTACGATTGTGAGTTGCTCTACCATCCCGGTAAGGCCAACGTGGTGGCAGATGCGTTAAGCCGGAGGAGCTACGAAGGCGGTGTCAAATTATCCCTCGCTAGGATCGATGTGGTATCAAGTTTATTAGAGAGCATCAAATCATGTCAAACGGAAGCACTTAAAGAAGAACACCTCAAGTCCGAGGTTATGGTGAAGCAAAGTGGACTATTGACGGAAGATGGTCATGGACTTAAACTATTTCAAGGCCGAATCTGGGTACCAAATCTTGGTGGGAATCGGGAACTACTCCTTTAAGAAGTGCATAAATCGAAATATTCTATACACCCCGGTAGCACCAAGATGTATAGGGATCTAAAATTGAATTATTGGTGGCCAGTGATGAAACTGGACGTGGCCAACTACGTAGAGAGGTGTGTCACGTGTCTTCAAGTCAAGGCGGAACATCAAAGACCATACGGGAGTTTGCAACCGTTGTCCATTCCCGACTGGAAGTGGGAAAACCTCACCATGGATTTCGTGACAAAACTACCGAAGACCTTAAGAGGCCATGACACTATTTGGGTAATCACAGACCGCCTGACCAAGAGCGCGCATTTCCTTGCTATGCGAGAGACCTTGACAATGGAGAAATTGGCCAAACTTTATATCGACAAGGTGGTATCGAGGCATGGAGTCCCGCAATCGATCGTGTCAGATTGGGACAGTCGGTTCAAATCAAATTTTTGGGCTAGTCTACAGAAAGAGTTGGGTACTAGATTAAACCTGAACGCGGCTTACCATCCTCAAACGGATGGTCAAAGTAAGAGGACAATTCAGACCCTTGAATATATGTTGAGATCGTGTGTTATCGACTTTGGAGGGAGTTGGGACTCACATCTACCCTTAGTAGAATTCGCTTACAATAACAGTTACCATTCTAGTATTGGAATGGCACCCTTTGAGGCGTTGTATGGCCGAAAGTGTAGAACTCCAGTTTGCTGGCTTAAAGCGGGCAAAAAGAAATTCATCGAGCCGGAAATCATTCAAGAGACGGCAGACAAGGTGAAGGAAATACGGGAGAGACTAAAAGAGGCTCAGGACTGACAGAAAAGTTACGCGGATAAGAAAAGAAGATTGGTCGAATTTCAAGTGGGCGATCGTGTTATGTTGAAAGTATCTCCACGGAAGAGGATTATACGATTTGGAAAACGTGGGAAGCTCAGTCCCCGCTTTCTTGGACCTTTCGTCATTTTAGGGAAGATTAGACTACAAGCTTACCGGTTAGACCTACCACCGGAAATGGATGGAATACACCATACCTTTCATGTGTGTTATCTTAGGAAGTGCCTAGCCGAAGAAGAAAGTGTTATTCCTTTAGCGGAAATCCGAGTTGATTACGGGAACCGTTGCATTGAAGAACCAGAGGCAATATTGGAATCAAAGGTAAAGAAATTACGCCATAAAGAGGTGACCATGGTTAAAGTGCAATGGAAACACCATCGAGGTGCTAATGTCACTTGGGATCTGAAGAGGACCTGAAGAAGAGGTACCCTCACTTGTTTGCATAGAGCTCGATTTCAGGGACGAAATCCTGGTTAGGTGGGGAGGATTGTAACGCCCGCATTTCTTCTAATAAGGTAAGTCACACTTGTCACATTTAGGGTAACCCTAGAATCATATTTAATCAGCCTATTATCTATGCTTGTATCGTGATCAGTAGTTCCCCAATAATCTAACCAATTTATGGAGGAGTAAACAGTGCTCCACGTAGATGGCCGTGCGAGTGGAGTCGTGCCAAGAACCGCGCGAGGCTTTGTTCGACCACAACCCCAGAGGCCGGCGCGCCTCTCCGCGCGAGTCCAACCGCGCCACGACCCGCGTGCGGCCCCTGTGCATTTAAAAAGAGAGTAAACGACCATTTGGCTCATTTACTTCTCATCTTCTCCCTTTCAAAGCTCTCTCTCTCTCTCTCTCTCTCTCTTCCATTACTCCTTGAGATCGACCCTTGGAGCCTTCAAGACACCATTCCCTCTCATTTATTGCAAGAATCAAGTATTCTCAACCAAGGATTTCAACCAAGATCTCCAAACCTCAAGAGCATCTTCCTTCTTCATCATTTTCTAGGGTTTAATACTTTTCTAGATTTTTGACCAAAACCTAGATTGTGAGTTCCTAAACTTTGTTAAAACTAGATATACATCATAATATGTTATTTATCATTGTTAATCTATGTTTGAACTATCTATAGACATATCTTGATTTCTTGTGGAGTTCATTATGTTTAGGTTTAAGAACTCATAATCTATATGGATGAACTTCCCTAAAATGTTATTGGGACTCATTAGCCTTAAATAAATTAGAAATATACTTGTATGGGTTAACCTTGAGTAATGGTTTATATGGGTGGTTTGACCTAATTTTGGGAAAATGGGTTATTTGTTAAATACGTGAAGATAAGTTGCTTTGTCATTTCTCGATGAACTATGTGCTATGGTAATGAGCTGATTTGCTACTTGTGTACACATGAAGTGGGGTTATGTTTACATTGATGATAATAAATACAAGCAAGTCATTTTAGAGGCTATGTTCGATGTGTGAACTGTATGGTCTAATATTGTACCCATGGTTGGTATTATGAACCTTCATGTGCATTATATGCCTTGAGACTTACAAAAGATATTGTTGGACGAACCAAGTCGGTAGACACTAGGAGGATATAGTCTTGGGTGCCACCGTTAAGGTATGTAGCTAGACCTCCGCCATTCGAGGTAATGCCATGGTTGTAGTCCTCCGGTGTGTCGGGCCTTTTGGATGTCACTCATGGTAGTTGGCATCAAGGTATATCGACTCTTTGGGTGAAACTTGATTGGTGCTATGGGTCTCCCCCATTGACTCCGCATATGAGAAACTTCTTGCAAACTGCTGATAAGTATAATGCTATTTAATGGAATATTATTGTTTGTACAAACTCACTAGGATTTTTTTCTAACACTTGTTTGGTGTCGATATGTATCTCAAGTTCTAGTGGCACCGCTTCTAAGTAGTCTTAGGCGGAATTTGGTGTGAGCTTGGGGAATGTGCATTTGGGCGCACTTTTTGTGAAGACATCCTTGGGTCTATAGGCGACACCCTTTTTGTAATCTCCTTTCTATTATAGAAGTTAGATTAGTTAGTTGTTGTCTATTCCTATTAAATTACAACTATAATTAAACAGGTTTATTTGTTTCCCATTTTTGGGAGGCTCTTGCTATGGCAATTTTTATATACCACATGTCCGTTTTTCCGGATTTTTGTTATCCCTATTTTTAGGGTGTTACATGGGCGATTCCCGAGTACAGGGTATTTGCACGAAGAGTTCTACTGCAATACTTCCCAAATCCAACCTAGTCCATCCTTGATTGATTTAAACCTTAAATTGAAATACAATAACACTCTTAATCTCATCCCACACTAAAAAGATCAATAACCAATAAACTTGAGGTTATCGCTCACTAAAACCACCATAATAAGACTACGAATCCCAAAGCTTTAAAGAGGTTAAAGGAGGGAATGATTACTTGATGGGGATCTAGGAGGTGTCAGATGTCACCCCCCAACCCCGCTCAAGGGACCAACAAACTCCCCTCTTGAGGGGGGTTGGGGTGGTGACATCCGGGAATAGGCAAGTTGAAGCTAACTCCCTCCTGTTGGCCTTACAAGAGGGTACTTCTCAGGGTTGCTTTACAATTCCAAGTTTCTTGAAGAAAATTGCAAGAGTTCTCCACACTTTCTCTCTAACCGCCTCCAATACTGGTAAGGAAGAAATGAGGGTTTTAGGGGTTTTAACCCTTTTTTCCCCTATTCACACCAAGGTCCTCAAACTCCCACTTTTCACACTACACCCACTAAAGTTTAACTTCTTTACAACATGAACTCAAATATTACAACACCCTCCCCTCAAAAGAATTTCGTCCTCGGAATTCCATCTTCTAACAGTTGTGGGTATTCAGACATCATGTCCGCCTCTGCTTCCCAAGTTGCCTCCTGGTCATTATAGTAACGACACTGAACCTTCACAAAAGCAATCTCTTTGGTCCTCAACTTTATGATCTTACGATCCACAATCTCTATCAATTCCTCGACATAACTCAACTTTTCGTCCACACTACTATCCTCTAAAGGTACAACCATACTCGCTTCGGCCAAGCACTTCCTCATATTCGACACGTGAAAAGTATAATGGATTCCCCGGAGCTCCTCGGGAAACTCCAACTTGTACGCCACCTTACCCACATGCTCGGTTATGGCAAACAACCCGTCATACCTAGGCCTTGGCTCTCCTTTCTTTCCAAAACGGACAACGCCCTTCCAAGGCGAGACCTTAAGCATCACTTTGTCTCCCACTTTGAACTCAATTGGTTTCCTTCTTTTGTTCACATACACCTTTTGGTGGTCTTGAGCAACCCTTAACTTCTCGCGAATCTGATTGATTTTATCAGCGGTTATTTGCACAATCTCATGTCCCGCCAACTGTTTCTCTCCCACTTCATTCCAACATAAAGGCGTTCTACACTTACATCCATACAACGCCTAAAAGGGTGCCGCTTGAAGGCTAGCATGGTAACTATTGTTGTATGAAAATTCTATCAACAGAAAATGGGCTTCCCAAGAGCCCTTGAAATCGATTACGCATACTCGGAGCATGTCTTTCAACGTCTGTATAGTTCTCTCACTCTGCCCATCCGTTTGAGGATGGTAAGCGGTACTCAACTTAAGTTGTGTACCCAACTCTCTTTGAATACTCCTCCAAAATGACGACGACATGAAACGACTATCATGGTCGGAGACTATGGACAACGGCATGTCGTTCCTGGTTACTATCTCGTCGATGTACAATATTGCTAACTTTTCCAACGGGTAAGTCTCTTTGATAGATAGAAAGTGAGCCAACTTGGTGAGACGATCCACTATTACCCAAATGGCGTCATATCCCTTTGGGGTTCTTGGTAACCTCATGACGAAGTCCATCATAATATTATCCCACTTGTACACCGGTATCTCTGGGGGTTGAAATTCCCCATAGGGTCTCTGATGTTCCGTCTTGACCTTCAAACATGTCAGGCACCGCTCTACGAAATGATCGATATCTTTCTTCATCACTTGCCACCAATATAACTGTCGCAAGTCCCGGTACATCTTATTGGTTCTCGGATGTACCGAATAACGAGACCTATGTGCTTCCTCTAGAACACTCTTCCGCAAGTCTCCCAACTTAGAGACCCACACCCAGTTCCCTAAACATCTCACCCCGCTACTATTACTTTCCAAATATGATACAAATTCGAGTATCCTCTCGCTTTTCAAATTCTCCCCCATTAACACTTCCTCTTGGAACTTCTTAATTTCCCCTAAGAGATTGGAAGTTGCTTTAACTCGAACGACTAACACCTTGGTTGTTTCCTCTTTCCTTCTGACTCAAAGCGTCGACCACCGTATTCGCTTTACCCATCTTGGTAAAGGATATCACAATCATGGTCACTCAACAACTCCACCCATCGCCTTTGTCTCATATTCAACTCCTTTTAATCGAATAAGTGCTTGAGACTCTTATGGTCAGTGTAGATCTGACACTTGACTCAATAAAGATAATGTTTCCAAGTCTTTAATGGGAAAACTACCACTGCCAACTCCATGTCATGCGTAGGATAATTCCTCTCGTGGTCCTTCAATTGAAGGGATGCATAGGCAATCACCCTCCCGTCCTGAATCAATACAATGCATCACTATAGATTACGAATCCTTCAGTCCCATTGGGTAAGGATAAAATCGGGGTGCTACTCAACTTCTCCTTCAACTTATTTAAAGTCGCTTCTTGAGCCTCAGTCCACTCAAATTTGGCACTCTTCTTGGTCAAAGCGGTCAATGGCTTAGCTATCCGGGAAAATTCCTGAATGAACTTCCGATAGTAACCCACTTAAGCCAAGGAAACTTCTCACCTCAGATGGTGATTTCAGTGGTTCCCACTCTTTAATGGACTCAACCTTAGCCGGGTCCACTTTGAATTATTCTCCCAACACCACGTGTCCTATAAATTGAACTTCCCTCAACCAAAACTCACATTTTGAGATTTAGCAAACTACTTCTCGCTCCGCAACAAATCCAACACCAAGAGAAGATGTCCTTTATGCTCACCTCGAGATCAAGAATAGACGAGGATGTCATCTACGAACACTATCACACATTGATCTAAAAGCGAACTACACACTCGATTCATCAAAGTCCATGAATACCGTCGAGGCATTAGTCAACCCGAAAGGAATGACCAGGAACTCGTAGTGCCCGTACCTTGTGCGAAAAGCCATCTTGGATACGTCTTCTTCCTTCACCTTCAATTGATGATAACCGGACCTCAAATCTATCTTCGATAAGAAACTCGCCCCTTGCAACTGATCAAATAAATCGTCGATCCTTGGAAGCGGGCACTTGTTCTTGACTGTCACCTTATTGAGCTTGCATAGTTGATGCACGTTAGCATAGACCCATCCTTCTTCATGATAAAAAGTACCGACGCTTTCCAAGGTGATGAACTAGGGCGTATGAAACCCTTGTCTAGCAATTCTTGCAATTGCGCCATCATCTCTTTCATTTCTGTCGGCGCCAACCGGTAAGGTACACACATTACTGGTGCCGCTCCAGGTACCAAATCGATCCTAAACTCGACTTGACAATCTGGGGGTAAACCTGTCAAGTTATCCAGAAACACCTCCGGGTACTCGCTCATTACCGGGACATCTTCTACCCCCTTCTTCTCTTTCTTAGCGTCTAGCACATATGCTAGAAACCCCTAACACCCCATCCCTAAGCAACGCCTTACCTTCATCATAGAGATAAGGCAAGACTTGCGCTCACGCCTATCACCATAAATTATCGCTTCAAAATCGGATAAAGTGATACGAATCATCTTCTTATTGCACATAATGTTGGCATTATGGCTAGCCAACCAATCCATCCCCACAATAATGTCAAACTCCCCCATACCTATTGGGTACATCTGCAAGGCAAAAGAGTGACCCTCCACCTCAATACTACACCCCTCATACACCTCTCCCACCAAGACTCAACTATCATCCTCAAGATTTGAATTAATAAGAAAGTTACCACATTCGGTATCTCCACCGCCTCCTCAGCCGTCATGTCAAAAGCCTATGCTTTTTCCCTTGACGACTCCATCTTTCTCTCCCCACCTCTTCCTCCTTGAACACCTCCAAAGCTACCCAATGACCCCTTTTTCAGCTGTGGAAAATTGGGCTTAATGTAGTCTGGAGAACCACAAAGATAGCAAGCTCTAGGGTTTAGGGCACTCCCGAGCTATATGTCCTAACTTCCCACACTTGTAACAACGGTGCACCTGATTGCACCTTCCACACAGTTTCTCCCCAAACTTCGGTCCCACCTGCAACTCGAGTCTTGGGACCTTAGACCTCTTGGCATCATGCACGGATCTTTCCCACATCCTCTTGTCACCACTCCTCTCGGACATTTAGCGAACCTTCTCCTTCTCGGTCAGTTCGGCTGCATTAATGGGCGCTTGAAAAGTAGTAGGATTCCGTGTTGAAACCAACTCCCGGATACTACCCTTCAACCCATATGTCCCTCTCTATGCGACGCTCTTCGGTCAACACATATAACTCGGCGAATCGAGCCTTCTCCAAAAACTTGGAGGTATACTCACGAACGCTCTTCGGTCGGCACATTCAGAGGGTTTTTGAACCATTAAGAGGCAAACCTTTTTTTTTGACAAACAAGATTCACCTCTTATCGATTCAGATGTTGCCTCTTAATGGAACCATTAAGAGGTAAACAAACAGCCCCTAAGTATTAATGGATTCACTAAAATAGACAAGATGTTGGAGTTGGAAGAAAATGTTTTTAGAAATTTTGACCTTTCATTCTCTATTTTAGAAAAAATTATAGAAAAGTCGTTGGAGATGCTTTAAGGAAACTCAGTTTAAAAAGATGAACAAAGAAATCATAATTCATTGTTGTTAGACTATTTGACCTAGAAACCCGAGAAACGGTAGGGCCATTTTTGGGGTGTTCCATTAGGGATATTGAACAAGGCCTCCAAAATTTTGGGGCCAAATTCAGTTATGTACTTTTATTATTAGTAATCTTCTAAACTCCAGTCCAATCCAAATGACAAAACTCAATTAAATTTTAGCCGGCAACACAAAAAATGTCTAAACCCTAGTTATCTCTTCGTTCATCTTCATCGATCAACTCTTGTCTCCTTAGTTGCTTTGGTTTTTCCCGATGGCAACAGATCAATCACGACTCTTCAAATCCAGATGAGATTTCATATGTTTATTTGTCCCCTTCATGACATTTTTGTTGTTTAAATTTGTAAGACTTTTAACATAATATATGATATAAATTTTATAGTTTGAATTTGTTTAATAATCGTTCAGTTAATTTATAATATTTCTACATATGTAACATGACCTCCAAAAATATCGTAATGACTTTGAGAAACGGTTCAATGGGTTGACTATGATAAACTTATTTAATGAACAAAAAATCATGATTAAATGTTAGATTATTCACCCAAAACCCGATTACCGATTCAATGAGTTGGCTATTGTAAGTATATTTAATTTTCAATTTTCATGTTTTTGTTTTATATTTATCGATTATTTGATCTTATGAATCATTTTGTAATTCTTATTATTTCTAATTTTAGTTTCTCACATTTTAAAATGGAAGAGGCTAATTGCACCTTTAACTTTGCTAAATGCATCTATATGATTAATTTTCTCCTCACACACATCAACATCAAAATCTGTTTTTTACATTCTCAATGCACGAATTGACCTGATTTTGACATAATTAAGGGTGTCATTAGTACTCCCCTTCTTTTCAAAACAAAAACACTCACACATTTGGAGTTGAATTTTCTTCCTTGATGCTTAAAACTGTAGTGAAATGAAACAAATGTCATCAACCCACCGGTAACAATGTTTTTTTTTTTAAACCCAAATCAAAAACCAAAAACCGACCCGATTTGTAAATTGGATTTTGAATTTGGACGGAATTATGAACCAAAAACCAAAATTAATTGAATTTGGTGGGAGAGGCTATGCAATTGCGTACGTAGGTAGGGTGCATTGAATAAGATCAACAACACGTCAATTATATGTGGTGTAAATTGCATTTAAACATTCTAATTATTGTGTTCATAAGCTACTAAATAAAATTTAATGGTGTTTATGTCGTGTTTTAATGATTAGCTGTTCTTTCTATAGTTTCATATTAAATATATAGAAAATATTATAATTAATACAGGTGTTCGCGGTCCGGTTAAGACGATTTGACCCTCCAAACCACAAATGGCGGTTTAGAAAATTTTCAAACCGAACGGTTTGCTAGCAAGTGACCAAACCAGTTAAACCGAACCACAAAAAGACGGTTTGCTATAACCACTTTAGGCGATTTGTGCCTCTTATAACTTTAAACTAAAAGACATAAACTCTATATGTAAAATAAAAGTTTTACCGATAATATATTAAAAATATAGTATACCGAATTATAAAATAAACTTTTATATATTAAATTAAAAAAAACATTGAGTAAGTTGAAAAAAATTAAACAAATCCACCAACAATAGTTGAATTTTGGACAAAAATTGAAAAAGTTGAAGGACGATTTGGATTTTAGATTTGAATTTTTAACGGATCTTAGTACTTTGTCATTTTAGATAACACAATCAATTGAAAAAATGAAAATTAAAGACATAATGTATTTGACGAACTTCTTTTAATTGAGCCATAAAAGTTGAGCCTACAACATTAAAACTAAATATGATTAATACATTCGTATTTCTGGCGGTCGATTCGGTCCAGACCGCTCAAAAAAGAGTCAAACCGTAGACCAGACCGGACCGAGCAATTTGGGTATTTTTCAGACCAGATTGGATCGTCAGACCGCTCAAACCGCTAAAAACGGTTCGGTTTGACTTGGTTCTACCGGTTTAAACGGTTTAACGGTTTTTTTAAACACCCCTAATAATTAATGATAGAATCTCAAAAATTAAGAAATTGTTACAATTAAACGTGTGTTTTTTTAAATTGTAAAGAAATC
The DNA here is from genome assembly GCA_954870635.1 of Arctium minus. Classification (NCBI taxonomy): domain Eukaryota; kingdom Viridiplantae; phylum Streptophyta; class Magnoliopsida; order Asterales; family Asteraceae; genus Arctium; species Arctium minus. The sequence goes on from OX941084.1 coordinate 46,159,390, forward strand.
GTTGGAATGGAACAACCCTCTCCCTCTAATGAAGGAACGTTCATTGCATGCACACTTTTTGAAGGCCTTGGAGTCAAGGCATCAACTCAGTGAATTTGATAGAGAGGCGGATTCAGTTCATTAGATACAGTGGCACAAGCAACCGCTACGTTCCTCCGTCGTAAGCTAAAGAAATATATGCTCGTGAAAGATGCAACCGTATTGAAATGTTGGCTGCCATTGTGTATATTTTGAAATTACACTAATAACACAAATTGTCGTAGTAGAGTTGGTTTGGATAACTTTTCTCTCATGCTAGGCGCAAGTTCGAATCTCGTTTCAATTATCTGCAAAGGAAGCTTCTTTTTAGAATTTATTGCTACCGGTGGTGAAGAAATTGAATCAACGATATTTCTTAGTTTTTAGTTGTTAATTGTTTTTGGAAAGAAAAATTGCAATAAAAGACTCAAACACAAAACCACACATACGAAAAGTAAATGACTAACCAACATACCAATAATGATTTTTTGAAAAATATCTATAGATTGATTTTTTATAGGCAAATGGTGTCATAACTCGAAAAATTTATAGGTTCGCCTCCATTCTGATTGCTATGAAATAGTTGGGATTTTGAAAGCAAATATGTCAATTGAGCATAAATACATGACATATTTGTAAATACCAAACTAATTAAATGAAGTAAATATCTTTCATCTAGATGTGGTCTTAGGGTATGATTGAGGTATACTTATCCTCTACCATAGAGAATAGACTGATCAGTTTTGTGAAAACTTGTGAAAATAAGTTTCTTTTGCTAAAAATGATACACAATTAGAAAAAAATGGATAAAACGTGAATAAAAGGATCGAAGATCAATGCTAGAAACAAAAATTAAAAAGGAGACCAAGACTAGGAAAAAGTAAGCAGCATATAAGAAAACAAAAACACGTATAAAAGAACATATTAAAGGTAAGACAACGAGATATCCTCTTGTTTATCTTAGAATTTTCGTAGCTATCTCCCAACAAACTACCCTACCCCTACCTTCCATCTCTCGGGCACCCTTCCTCCTACTTAGACCAGCTACATGTCTCAAAGGACTATAAAATGTCATTTCCTCGAATGTTGCCTAAGACTCCTATGTCTATTCTCAATTGCTAACTCCGTGTCTTCCACAACCTGCTCCTTCTCCTCTTCCCCTCTACAATCACAATATCTATCTTCCTCATCGAAATTGTTACGTGTCTCCCACGAACGTGTTCAAGATATTTTTGTAATTTATTATAAAGATAATTATGTATAATTATCAAATAATTAAGCTATACTGATTGAATCGTTAATATCATGATGCAACATCATTTAATTGCACATTGGATGTCACAACATTCACATTGTTTTCAATGAAAAGGACACAACGAACATGAGTAGTTGGGGACTCGACTTTAAATAAAACTGAAAACAGAAAACTAAACAAATTATAGCACTCTTTTTGATAAATCTACAACAATTCACAAACCTACCGACTCGAGGCTATTTTGATATGTAGTCTCTCTCGGGGTCGTGATCACATTTATAACTTCATTTGATAGATATAAATTTGATTGTTATATTATATCATATCGATAAAATTGTTTTCTGAAAGTAATAAAATTGTCTCATACAACAATGACACTTATTTAGATTTTTTTCCTTTTACCATTTCCTACTCGTTAATAAAGAAAATGTCACATATTGTAGTTATAATATTTGCTTAGCCAAAGCGTTGTCCCGAAAGCTTCCGTCCCAAATTGATATGAAACCGATATAACAATAAGATGATTCATATATAAGAAAATGGGGAACAAAAGAAAAACACCAACTTCAAAAGACCATAATTTTTGGACCAGCGGAATTTCGGGGCATGTCACAGTCTCACATATCAATGAAAAACATCTCCATGATGTGCACACTTGAGCAAAAGGCTAATGTCGTCTTGCAAGGGCGGATGTACCTTCAACTTAGTGATATTCCAAGATACCACAAAGTCTGTCCAACTTATGTAAATTTTTTAAGGTGTTTAAAAGTGCAACCGCCTTTTTCATGTACAATCAATTTTTTTTTTCTTCGATACGATTTGAGATTGAACCTTGAGGTACCCTAGCCCTAACTCTTCTATTAATATTTATTTATGTAAATATTTGAGGTTATTTAATTTATATTTTATTAATATATAGGGTTAATTTGTTTATATTATGTTAATATTTATATTTAAGGTTAATTTATTTATATTTGGGATTGATTTGTTTATATTTCAGTTAATTAATTTGACAATAAATTTTTAAATGCTTCGTTCATTTGTTCCATATACAAAAAATTGTTTCTCCATATGATAAAGACATAATGGTAACTTGTTTATCATTTTCAATAAAATCGTATTTCTATAATTAACTTTTTTTTTAATTCAATGCAAATCATGTGAAATTTAACACTCCATTTTAAATATACGTTGTCTTCGATACATAAATTCAGTATTTTAAGCATGATTTTGAATTTCAAGGATTTTCCGATCGTGACAAAAATGACAATGTCCGTTGTAAAACCAAACACGTGCCTAGAAAACTTTATTCCGATTTCAACGTGTCGATCTCTATTGCTTGTTAGAACATAACCTATATGCTTGCAACATAAGGGTGGGGTTACAAGTGAAAATACGGAGTTACCATGAGAACAAAACATTTATATACATTCAATTATCTTTGTTTGCTTTGTTTTATTATCATGATCAAAACAAGTTCATGTATGAGAAACTGATTAATTGTATGCAAGAATTCATGAAAGTGATTAAAAGTTAAAATAAATTTGAAGATAAAGGGAGATGAAGATAGTAGAAAATGGATGAATGTAGTTGAAAATAGAAGAAGATAAATGAAATTAGATCAAGAAAGTCAACTCATTCAAAAACTCAAAAGTGTTTTTATCATTCTCAACAGAACGGTTATCCTCACGATTATACATGTGTGTGTGTGTATATATATATATAGAGAGAGAGAGAGAGGGGTCAAACGAGAACAACTAAATAAAATAAAAAATGGTCAAATCACGTGCAAAAATCACAAGTGATTTTATATTAACGGTCAACAAAAGGGTGTGCGAGCGACGTGGCCTGCGCCCTTAGGTTGCGGCCCAAGTCGCATGAATCACATGTGATTTTAATGTAAAATCACATGCTATTCGACCGTTTTCTTCTTTTCTTATTTAGTTATTGTTCTTGTTGGAACCTACCTCTCTCTCTCTCTGTATATATATATATATATGTATATATATATATTAATATATATACATACTAAGGGGTAGTTTAATTTACAACTCATGTAAATCTTACAACCTATGCAACCAACATCTTAACCGTTGGATTCATGATCGACGGTTACAGTAGATGTGGGCCCAATATTTTCAATTAAAAAAACAAAAAATAAAAATAAAATAACCGCTTATCATGGATCTAACGATTAAGATGTGGGTTGTATGGGTTGCAAGATTTACATGAGTTGCAAATTAACCTTGGCCTACATATTAATATATATATATAGAGAGAGAGAGAGAGGGTCATTCTTTTGTTAACCAACAAAATAGTGTTAACCTTGTTAACCTGTACGTACCAATAGAATTTTAGTATTTTTCTTTATTTTAGTAAACACGTGTGGTATTTATTAGGGGTACTTTAGGGAATTTAAGAATTAAAATTGGTTAATAGTAGTAATATTTAGGGGGTGTTTGTTTTTTTTAAAAACCTCTTAATGACTCTTAAGTCTGAATCGTTCAAACCTTTTTACACACCACCTCTTATTAATCATAACTAAAATAAGACTTCAGACTTTAGACTTCTTAAAAAACAAACGCCACCTTACATTCCTAGATTAACGTATGGATAAATATGGAAGATATTTTTTTAGAATTTCTTTTTAAAAAGATTAATCATATTATTCATCTTGTTCCTAATTCATAGCATCATATTCACAAGTTTGTTTCCTTGTTAAAAAGTTCATATATGCTCCTCAAAACCCGATTTCATATATGCACATCCAACCATTTATACCCAATTTCATATATGCACATAACTTTTTTTGTCACCCAGGTTGCGTTACACTTAATGAGAGAGGTTCATATACGTACATAAGATACAAGTTCATATATGCACATCAAAACCCAATTTCAAATATCATCATCAAATCCCAATTTCAAATATCATCATCAAATCCCAATTTCAAATATGATCATCAAATCCCATTTCATATAGGCACATCAAACACAAGTTCATATATGCAAATCACACCCCAATTTTGGAAACTACCATTTTAGACATGTCGTGAAACAAGAGTGGTTTCCTAGGTTTTTCTATCACTTGACTATTTTACCCCTCTTCATATATGTAAAGACCCTTGTCATACATGGTAACCATTTAAATATTAAATTTTTTTTGCTTTAATCTAAGCCATTGATTTTTAAGATGAATGGTCCTCATTAGTTAACAAGGTTAACACTAAAACCTTGGTTAACAAAAGAAGAAGACCATATATATATATATATATATATATATATATATATATATATATATATATATAGTGGAAGGATATTTTGCAACCCTTAAAAATGTTGCAACCCTTGCAACCCACATCTTAACCGTCGGATTCATGATCGACGGTTATTTTATTTTTCTTTTTCTATTTTTTTAATTAAAAATATTGGGCCCCATATCTATTTATAACCGCCGATCATGAATCCGACGGTTAAGATGTGGGTTGCAACTTTTTTAAGAGTTGCAAATTAAACAACTCCTATATATATACATGTGTATATATATATATATGTATATGAACCTCCCTCACTTTCAAAAGGCTCTTTTAGAGAAAGATTCAAAGGGATTCCACGTATTCTTGTATGGTATCAGAGTCAGTCAGGATCTAGCATCACCTATAGACTATTACACAATTTTTCACCTCGGTTTGAGGGGGCATGTTGGAGTCCCATATAAACTATACAGACCCTCAAATATATATATATAGAGAGAGAGAGAGAGAGAAACCTCCCCCTATCTCTCTCTCTCTCTCATTCTCTCTCTCCCTCTGTATAGGTCCAATTCAAATAAGAAGGTTAAATATTGTGAAAAGGTAAAAAGTGAAGGTTCATATGTGAATTACCGAAAAAATCCGAAAAAATAATCTATTGAAGATATGTTATATATTATTCATATGGGTTCATATATGCATATTTAAATGGATTTTTTAATGATTCACATATGAACCTTCCTTGAACATTCTCTTGTTACCTTCTCATGATATTAGCCTCCTTATTTGAATCACGAATCCCCACATATAGTTTTAACTGTCATATATAAATGCTTACCAACAAATTGAACATCATCACAATTAAGCCCCTATCCACCATATATATACCCAGCAAACACAAGTTATAGGAGTAAAATGGATTGAACCTTTATTTAAATGAGTCTTGATCATGTTCTTGGGTACACCACTAAATTCTTTCAATACAAACTATGCTTCAACTTTAAAGGACAAACAATTTTTTTCATCATGTTGTTTGCAAGTAAAAGGGATGTATGAGCAAGAATAGTACATATCTTCTAACACAAACAGATGGAGATAATAGATATAGTTTCAAGAGTTTTGCCTTTCTTGTTTTTGCAGTAGTCTCTGAATCATTAATTAGCTCCGTGTAGATATGAAAGTTTGTCGATTTCATGGCATTTTCTTTTATTGCCGCCATCAATTGTGGTGAAATCATGTTCTTTCAAAGCTGCCACCAATTTGCATGTGCAACCATTCTGGTGACGACCCCCTACTGAATTCCCTCGTGGGTTGAGAACCAAACGGCACCCCGGCCATGTCAAATGTTTGTTGACCAAACTGAAACACAAGTGTTAGAGAGAAAGAGATTATTGATTGGTTTTCTATGCAAACAAGCCCAATATAAATATCCAAACGGAAGGTGGGGTCTGGTGAGGGTGAGATGTACGTTGACCACACCTTGTGAGAAGTGTGTGGAAAAGAAGAGGATAAAGCGTGCTAAAAGAATTGGTTTTCTATGTTGATGCATAATCAATGATTGAAATAACCGAATTTCATTAGTTTGTAATACCAAGAATCAATCTAAACCAAACCAAACAAACCCAATATATCCCACTCAAAAGTAGGGTCTGGGAGGGATAGGATGTACACAGACCTTACCATAACCACTGGGATAGATAGGCTGTTTCCATGAAGTCCCCCGGCTTGTGCACATCGCAAGGTGAATATAACATGTTATCAAGAAATATAACAATCTACTTGATCCAAATCCCATTTGACATGAACAATATATGATCAAGAAAGATTCATGCTATCAAAAGACACCACATTCTAGACTTACATCTTTTGAAGGAAATCCTTGGGGGCTTGGGTGTGATCTTGAAGTGACAGCTTCAAGCTTCATTGATAAGAACTGTGACACTCGAGTTGATTAGTGCAACGTTTGTGGTAAAGTCCAAATGGCAAATTATGTTGTGAAGCAACAATTGAACAGGAAAGTATGTGTACCTCAACCTGTTGCTGTAGCGATTGGATGTAATTAATTATCTCATCGAGGACCAGTGCTTTCCCAATAACCTGAGATCACATAATTGATCCTTTTATAGACATATAAGATATGCTTGAAGTGAACAGCCACAAGTTAGAACATGGTTTTCCATTACTTCCATACAGAAGTTGAGTTTCACCTCATTTGCTTTTCTACTTTTTAAACAGGAGAGAAAAGTTTTCACCAATTTTTATGATTTTTCTATCACCTTCCATTAAGGTTGTTCTTTTAGCATCTTTACCTACATTTCCTAAGATGCAGGACATCCAACAATAATGAGAGCACAGATTTCATTCAATAATCCCCCAGAGGTTCTCACTTCTTTTCTGGAAGGTGGTATTTGGCACCTTAGACTTGGACACAACTAGTTTCTTTCATTCAAACAGCTTCTTCCATATGATTGGACACATTTTAGGCTTCTGACCAATGGGGTGATTCAAAAGAACTGATAGCACCTAGCAGGATTGGAACTTGAGATATTGCCACATATGGCCCAGATTCCCAGAGAATTAACCGCTAGGCGTCCCAAGGTTTCTCACTTTGACATGTATTCATTCATGTTCGCTTAGATTCCTTCTTCCATCATAGGTAAAGTCCAGAAAATTTTCTAAATAGATTAAGTATAACTTGAAGGTTTCCCATCACACATTCATTGTCTGCCACCATTAAAAGTATTAACATATTTGACCATGGAACTATTCAAAATGGATAGTTCTACATGGGAGAGCCTGAAGGGCTTATGTATATGTCTCTTTTATTAGGTCTGTTTTGGAAGATTTTGGCAGCAGGGATATTTGACTGAAGAACTTGAAGCATTTTAACAAGATTCACATGTCATGACATCCAAATCTTGACAACTTTAAACAAAACCACTAGTTCCATAGATTTAATCTCTGTACAACAGCAACAAGGGGATTAAATTGTGACATGTGTCAGCAAGTAGTGCTGATGACTGATCAATGCAATCTTGGGCCAAGGTTACACCAATTTCTCTGCAATAGTCTCTAAAGTACCCAGGAAAAGCTTTCAGTTCCTGGTGTTTCTCACCACGGCTTGCTCAGAACTGGGAACAAAATTATGCAGGATGCAGTTTGTGCATTAGCCTTGTTGTTCAAAAACTAGTATGTGTATTCATTTGGACCAAAACTTGGTTAATGTAAGAAGACTGCTACATGAATTTTGAATGAAAGAAGAGCATATAAATATTCACAAAGAGCACCTGAACAGGTCGACTTGTTTAAAAGCCTCTCATGCTTAATTAACTAGAATAAAATTAAATAAAGATACAAAACAAAGCAAGAAGAACAAGATAAATCAGACCTTATTACAGCCAGGGACAAGATCTTGGAGAATTTTCATCCTTTCACTTATCTTCTCTCTTCTAGCCTGCCCATCGAATAGGATCAATTTTCGGCAAAAAGAAAGCCATATATTGAAGTATGCCTTGGATACTCGATATTATTTCACAGTTATTCACAACTCAGACTTGAGGCTCGAGGAACAAGAATCAATAATCAGCCGCGTTTCCACGTGAAATTTGAACTTTATAACAGGACAGAAAGAAAGAAAGAAAGAAAGAAAGAAAGAAAGAAATTTGACATTTAACATTTGAAAAGCTTAGAAGCAACTTACTCTTTCTGCTAGACTGTGACTATCAGTAGCTTGACCTCTCCGTGCTCGAACATGAATGTAATCTTGTTTAGGTGGCTCAGATGGTTTTGCGTTGTTTTCTGCTCTCTTGCCAGAACTTCTTTCAATTTCCGGTTTAGAGTCTGAGTTTTCACTTTCAAGTGCCAAAGTCTTCAAACGTTTACCATCACTATCAAGCTGATTAAAATTCCACAAATTTCTCTTAAGAACCCACTTCAAAATTACTAATTATAATTGAGATATCGCAGAACTAGCAATCTAGCATCAACTCTAAACGTCATGAAATCAACAAACAGAAACCGAATTCAAAAAGTACAGCAGGAACTGTCTGTAAACGTTTCTAGGGTATGAATTTAATGAATACAAACAGAAAAGGTTGGTGAGTTTCACGAATTTTGGATAGAAAACTGCGAAAAGTGTAAAGTGTTTACAATTTAGAAAAACCAAAAGTGCTTATATCATCAAGCTTAAATTTCAAATTTGAATAAATTCCTATCATTGTCATCTAAATTTAACTATTAAGTCATGAGAGGCTCTTTAATCTGCAAAATCATCTGAATCAAAATCAATTAAAAATAGGGAAGCATATTAGACATCAATAACATATTCACAGCCACAGTAGCTACATATTTGAACACATACAGAGATGAACATCATATAATTTATCGCAGTATTCAAAATCAAATCAAAAGCGATTGTCAATTGATTACCATGCCATTGCCATTGCTCCGACTGCTAGTTGAAACACCTTTAGACGAATCATCATCATCACGTCGCTTCTTACTCTGATTACTAATCCCTCTCTGGTCCACAACCATCGGATCATCCATCGCCACATGCTCCCGATTATCCACAAACGCACTACCTTGATGATCCCCCAATTGCCCCATACCAAACGACGCCGCATTGCCTCCGCCTCCTCCACCTCCACCGCCACCGGCGAGATTTATCTGAAATGGCCAGATCTCAGTCAAATTACACAACGAAGACCCCGTATTACCTGACCTAAAACCACCTCCATTCATCATCACCGGCGGATCCATCCAAATATAACCAAAAAAAAAAATCAAATACGATTCAAATCCATTCAACTGGTGGAAACCCTATATATATATGTATTGGTTGAAACAAAAGTTGAAGTGGTGAGTGCCAAATGAGATTGAAGGTTTGGAAGAGAGAAGTATAAAGCTGGTGCGTGTGATCTCCTTTGACAGTGGAGGGTTGTTGGGTGCGTAGTGTACCCACCACCAGTGTACGTTAGCAGAGGTAGACCTTGGGAGTTGAAAAGAAGTGACTTCTGAGTGAGGATTCTCGGAGTGTCAAGCGTTTTCTTGTCGACCGCCTTTTTAAATACATCATCAATCACATTTTTTAAATAAACTTCGTTCTCAACCCTACGATTTACCTATTTACACTCCACTACCTTCATTATTTTTAATATTTACCATTATTACCCCCCATCTTTTATTTATGTGTCTCTAACTTATTTTTTAAGGTAGACAAAATTAGACCTGGCAAAAACTGACACGATACGCTAACCCGAAACGAACTCGACACGAAATAAGCGGGTTTGGGTAATACATTTCAACCCGTTTAAGTAAACGGGTTGACACGACACAACACGAAAGTTAAACGGGTAAGGTCAGGGTCAAAATTTTCAACTCGAAAATGACCTGAATAACCCGTTTATATATATATATATATATATATATATATATATATATATATATATTGGAAGAATATTTTGCAACCCTGAAAAAGGTTGGAACTCTTGCAACCCACATCTTAACCGTTGGATTCATGATCGGCGGTTATTTTATTTTTATTTTTCTGTTTTTTTTAATTAAAAATATTGGACCCCATATCTATTGTAACCGCCGATCATGAATCCAACGGTTAAGATGTGGGTTGCAAGGTTTGCAACATTTTTAAGGGTTGCAAATAAAACAACCCCTATATAAACATTTAAAAATCCAAAACATTAAAAATAAAACTTTTAATATATATATATATATAATATAATATATATATATATATATATTAAAAGTTTTATTTTTAATGTTTTGGATTTTTAAATGTTTAGATTTGGTTTGAACTTATAGGTTTGAACTATAAAATTTGGATTTTCTAATGCTTTCATTTTAAAATTTTGATTTGTACTTTTTTGTGAATTTTCAATTTTTAATTTTATAAATGTTAAACGGGTTAGGCGGGTCGTGTCGGGTTAGGCGGATCGGGTTAGGGTTGGGATTTTCTGACCTGTTTATTAAACGGGTCGGGTTAGGGTTAGACATTCTCGACCTGTTTAACTTTGAACCCGACACGACACGTTTGCCGAGTCTAGACAAAATAGAGTTTTGTTTTTTATTTTGTTTCAATAGACTCTATAGATTTTTATTTAGAATAGAGAAATTAGAGAAAACTCTGAAATTGTGTTTACCTGATGCTTACCTAGTAAATTTTTTTAGTCTATTAAAACGGCATCATATGTAACGTTTTTATCTGGTAAGATTTTTGGTCCTTATTATCGCTATTGTCGAGTAAGATTCTTAATGTTTATCATGTTCATCTGATAAGGTAAAGTCAACCAGCAAAAACTTACCGTTTAAGCGTTTAATAAATGGCTAATAAGTTTGGAGAATTATCTAAAACTTGATTTATGGATTGAGAAATTATTTTTTTTATTCAACATGTATCAATAAGATTGAATTATTATTATTTTATATATTTTTAAAGTGTATTGGGATGATAAATTTATAGAATATTTTAATAATTTAATTAATGTTGAAATCTCTAAAATAACAAATTTATTGAAGATATAATTGTTTTTAAATATTTGGATTATTGATTCTTAAATTTAAAGAAATTGTAGACAATTTTTTAGAGATACTTTTAAAGTTGATTTGTACTTATTATTTTTTTTTTTTTTTTAATTTTTCAAAAGCATATAATCATTTTGGTAAACAATTGGAAAAATAGCTAAAATAGTTTTTCAACTTTTAAAAGTATTTTTCAGTATATTTGCAATAAAAGAACATTAAGATTAGTAAAATGCCCTATTTTGAAAAATCAGTACCCAATATGCCCAAAATCTTGTCATTTTTGCCAAAATATCCCGTATGTCCGCGTTTTTGAAAAACGCAAGGTTAGTTCATTTTGGTCCGCATATGGCTTGAAACGCGGACATACCCCTCGTCCAACCCAAAAAACGCGGACATACCCCTCGTCCAACCCAAAAAACAGGGACATACCCCGCGTTCCACACAAAAAAACGCGGACATACCATTGATTGTTGAATTGAATGGTTGATTTTAATTATATATTTACAGTTTATACCCTTATAATTATTTAGTTAGTTTACTTTATACCTTCTACTTTTCTATTTTTCATTTTATATTTTTATCATATTAACACATATAATCGTATATTAACTAAAATACGTTAAAAAATACGTTTTAATTTTAACAAGTTATACCATTATAATCGTCTCTTCGATACATTCGAAATGAGCCTAATATTGAATATTTTTTGATTTAATTATTTTATTATATATCATATATATTAAAATTTTATACACCTATAATTATTTAGTTAGTTTACTTTATACTTTATACTTTTCTATTTTTTATTTTACACTTTCATCATATTAACACATATAATCGTATATTAACTAAAATACGTTAAATAATTTTATTATATATAAAAACGTATTTTTAATATATATGATATAATAAAATAATTAAATTTAAAAATATTCAATATTGAGCTCATTTCGAAGGTATCGAAGAGACGATTATAATGATATAACTTGTTAAAATTAAAACGTATTTTTTAACGTATTTTAGTTAATATACGATTATATGTGTTAATATGATAAAAATATAAAATGAATAATATAAAAGTAGAAGGTATAAAGTAAACTAACTAAATAATTATAAGGGTATAAACTGTAAATATATAATTAAAATCAACCATTCAATTCAACAATCAATGGTATGTCCGCGTTTTTTTGTGTGGAACGCGGGGTATGTCCGCGTTTTTTGGGTTGGACGAGGGGTATGTCCGCGTTTTTTGGGTTGGACGAGGGGTATATCCGCGTTTCAAGCCATATGCGGACCAAAATGCACTAACCCCGCATTTTTTCAAAAACGAGGACTAAAAACGCGGACATACGGGATATTTTGGCAAAAATAACAAGATTTTAGGTATATTAGGTACTGATTTTTCAAAATAGGATATTTTAATTAAATTCCCTTAAGATTATATTATTTTAAGATAGGGTAAAATTTTAATTAAATAATAAAGAATAATTGGAAAAAGTGTTTATAGTTAGAGGATAATGATGAGTGGTGTATGATTATTAACATGTGTATTTACTTATTTGATTTTGATTGACATAATAATTAAATCTTTAATCCATTTAAGGAAAGGTCATCAGAAAGGTTAGTTCATGACTTCATGGTCATGGTTTTCTTTTTTTATTTATTTTTTCATATACTAATTATTTTGTTTTATATATTTCTTAAAATATAGAGTAAACTACGATTTTCGTTCTTGTGGTTTGTTGTTCATAACTATTTTCGTCTCTGACTTTAAAAGTTGCTTTTTGGGTCATTGTAGTTTGCAATTTCTTTCCATTTTCGTCCTTAAAACTAAATCTCATGGACTAAAAGTGAAAAGAGTTGCAAACCACAAGAACCAAAAAATCAATTTTTAAAGATCAGGAACGAAAATAGTTATAAACAACAAATCAGGGGGACGAAAATAGTAGTTTACTCTAAAATATATTATGAACCAAAAAAATTCCTTTTTGTTTCATATTTTAAAAGCTTTATTCAACATTATTAGGGGACTCCGTGGTTTTGGACGA